>JAOTRA010000023.1:2068401-2092508 GCA_026260255.1 Pseudolaguvia tuberculata
ACACACACACACACACACACACACACACACACACACACACACACACACACACACACACACACACACACACACGGTCAGACTGTATTTACATACACAGACTCATGCTTTCTTTTCACTTCAGCAGTGTTGCCAAGGTCAGTGGAATGTTCCGGCTTAATGATTGTATAGAGAAACAAGCGCAATGATCTCAGTTGGATTTGTACTAACTCAGGCCTGTAGGTGATCTGGACTGAGCTGTACGATGTGCCATTGATTTTTACAGAAACTTTAGGTTTTAATAGGCTCTTGTGATTATTGTTGGATAGACATGCTCCCACTGTCACCCTATAGGCTGTCGAATTATACAACATTGACATAGATATTCAGAGTGAGACGGCGCGGTGAATTAGTGATTAGCACTGTCGCCTCACAGCCAAAAGGTCCCGGGTTTGATTCCAGGGCAAGGGGTCTTTCTGTGCGGAGTTTGCATTTTTTCTCTGCGCTTGTGTGGGATTAATCTGAGTACTATGGTTTCCTCCCAAAGTCCAAAAACATGGAAATAGCCTTGATGCTAGCATGGTGATAGAAAGTAAATACCAGGAGCAAGTTATACTTGGCTCGTTTATACATTGAACAATTGAGGGCCTTGTTCAGGGGCCCAGCAGTGGTAGCAGGGGAAACTCAGTGGTTAACATGTTTCACTGCCAAATGGAAGACCGAGGGTACACCAAACCCTAAAACCACTGTTGGGACAATGATTTGTTATCTGACATATAATGTTGGATAAGAGAGTACAACTGAGCAATTAGGGGATAAGGGCCTGATCAGGAACCCAACAGTGGTGGTTTGGTGGTGTTGGGAATCAAACACGGGTATTAATCAAACACTTGTTAGTCTAACAAGTTAATAACTGAGAACATGCAAACTCCACACAAAAAGATCCCCAGCCCAGGAATTGGACCCGGGACCTTCTAGTTGTGAGGCGACCATGCTAACCACTACGTGGTAAGATCATGACTCATTATTATTATTATTATTATTATTATTATAACACAGCATGGCATAATGGAGGTTCTCAGGTTCTCTACAGTTCTGAAATGAAATGTTGAACCATTGGAGTATTTAAGGTAATGGGATACTGACTGACGCTTCCGATGGCTGGTTATTTGGATCCTGTGAAAACTGTACATGACCTTGTGTGTCAGCTTGTCAGGAATCGGCTGAGGCAAAACCCCTAGGATGCACTTTCCATCCACAGGGCAGGAATGCAGGAACCGGGGGCATATCTAAGCACCATGTAATTATCAGTTCAGTGATGTCTGATCAAAAGTGTTCCATGGTGCTGGGTTACATGGTGGTAACAGTACATTAGATTTGTGCTTTGGCTTATGATTGACTCCAACATATAGTGTGTGTGTGTGTGTGTGTGTGTGTGTGTGTGTGTGTGTGTGTGTGTGTGTATATATCTTTCCTTCTATTTTTCACAGTAGTAACAAATTATTGAAACACTTGTATATGAATCCTTAAACGACTCACAGAATTGATCTCCCGATTCATCTATTTATAACATAGTTATACATGAATTACTTATGTTTGGGGGTTTTTTTTCTTCATATAAGCAAGGGTTAAATTGACAATGTTTACTCAATCATTTTGGTGTAATTTCATTCATTCATTTATCTTCTAGCTCCCCATATAGCAGACCCCACTGGCACTAACCCCGAATTAGAGAGTAAGCAGATTGGAAGATAAATGAATAAATGAATGGATATAAAAGTGATGTCTTTTAAAGGATGGGGAAGGGGGGGGGGTGCAGTCCTACAGAAACCATGCAAGTCCCAGTTGACGCAGCAAGAGATTGTAGAGCAGAGTTAGTTTATGAAAGCTGCCATCCTGATCTGAACCTTACAAATGGACTACAGTCTATAATTCAACTCTTTCACTCTTTAGTAACCAGATAATGAGATTTTTTTGCTGATATCAAGATACACTTACAGCTCTGTAGGAAATTATACAGAGTGGCATCCTGGAGAGAGTCAAATATCATGCAAGAAAAGCTGGAGTATGTACACCAGTCTGTGAAAAGAGTCTAGAAGAAACAGAAACAGAGAGAGGTTTGGGACCGGCACTAAGGATGCACCGGCTTGTGCAACTCTAATGACTGGGTTTTTATGGGTAATTTAGAATCATCATGTCGCCTAGTGGACATTTCTTTTGGGTTGTGGGAGGAAACCGGAGTACCTGTAGGAAACTCACGCAAACATGGTGAGAACATGCAAACTCTAGACGGAAAGATCCCTGACCCGAGAATCGAACCTGGGACCTTCTTGTTGTGAGGCGACCGTGCTAACCACTATGCCACCGCGTTTCCCAATCCCTCAACCTATTTGATCATCTAAAATAAATGTGAAAATCGTGACTCGTCCATAATGTGCAATGTAATGTAATAGACGGAATATCTATCCAATGTAATGGATACCTTCAAGGATCTGACTCTTCATCATCCAACTTTCAAGGGTAAATGAATATGCAACTATTAGGCCAGTTTTAAACCCATGATGTCATGTGACCAACAGTTGATAGCGTCCTCACACCCCTAACCTGGTTTTTACTGGCATGAGGTCATGGTTTTTTTGTTTTTTTTTAAAGAAACTATAAATTAAGGTATGTTTCAGGATCGGGGTCCCAGGAGAAGTGGGAAGGTTTTTTTTTCTTTTATATAAATGTGATCCTGTAATTAGATAGGAAACTCTTACTGATATGGGTGCAGTGTGTTTTGATTACGTAGATGCATTCAGGTCAGGGATTCGATGGGTTAAATGACTAATGTGTGAAAATTTTGGAAAAATTTAAAATGCAATAAATTTTAGTTTCTTGTCGAGATAAAAGACAATGTACGGAACCCATAACCGGCGTTTATTAGGCTGAAATGTGAACTTCAGTCTACTTTCGGGTGTTATCCACCACGCCTTCACCTACACTGATCAATAGTCGTAAAGTTGTTTGGAGGATTGTAAAACCAACCATATGACTTTTTGTTGTTTTTTTTAAGCTAATCTTACTGCCTGTCAATCATTGACTGCTAATGAACCGTGCCTGGGCCTCTTCCTCTTCACTTCTCACATAGCTTTATTATTGTTTGCTTTTTCTCCAGGTTCTCCGGTTTCCTCCCACCATCCAAAAACATGTTCATTAGGTTGATTCTAAATTGCCCATAGAAGTGAATGTGTGTGTGAGTGTTTGTTTGTCTATGTGTGGCCCTGGGATGGACTGGCGTCCCGTCCAGAGTGTACCCTGGAATAGGCTTCAGCAGACCACTGTGACCCTGAATTAGGGAATGAAGCACGTTAGAAGATGAATCTGATAATATGGAAAGAATATCGAGACATACCATATTGCCCAGCCTTACTCAAAACTTTTTGCACCCCCCCCTACACGTGTGTGTGTGTGTGTGGTGTTCGTAAAGAATTTGAGCTTGTCAACCGTAACAGTAAAGTGGGCGTGGTTAACCGGGCGTAAAGTGGGCGTGTATTATTATTATTATTATTATAGGTAATAATTAAATCTCAGAGGTTATGGCCGTTATAAACTGTTAGCGAAGCGATATAAAGGATTTCATTAAACTAAAATAAAAAAGGATTTCAGGGGATGTCACGTGTCTTGTGTTTGAGATAAACCGGTCTGATCACCTGCTGTACCCTGGGGACCGAGTTAGCAATCGGCTAATTAATAAAAGTAGCGGGAACGCGCACGCTTTCTCCGTAAATTTTAGTCGGTGATTAAAAGCGTTCTTACCTCGATTTTATCCACGCTGCGCGCGCACCCGACTACCTTCATGCCTTGCTGGACGAGCGCGCGCGCAACAGCCGCTCCGATCCCGACCGAGGCTCCGGTCACAAGCGCCACTCTGCCTTTCCACCGCTCCATCGGAGATGTGAGCCGAGCGCAAGATTTCTCTAGATTACCGGCAGTTAATTAATTGGTCCCGAAGAGTAATCCAGTCGATCCTATCTTCTTCTTCTCTAGATCTCCCAGTCAAAGGCGCTGATAAGAACAAGACCAATCCGCGAGCTAAGGATTAAATATTACAAGGCAAGGACTAAAAAATCCCAACTAAGACTCGGGTTGTTGTCGCCGCCCACAGCTTTTTTTGTTAAGGAAAACGCGGCAAGTTATATACGAGCAAGTAATAAGCGGCACGAAAAAATTACAAATAAAGTCGTAATAATTTGTTAATAAAACAGAGATAACGAGAATAAATTCGAAATTATTATTATGAATAATAATAAATAATAATAAGGCAGGGTGGTCGCTTCACAACAAGAAGGTCCCGGGTTCAATTCTTTGATCCTTCTTTGCAAGTTTTCCCCGCGCTTGCGTGGGTTTCCTCCCACAGTCCAAAAACATACAGATAAGGTCGATTGGTGATTCTAAATTGCCCAAAGGGTGTGTGAGTGGGTGTATGTCTATGTGTGGCCCTGAAATGGACTGGTGACCCGTCCAGGTTGTACTCCTGAATGAATAATAATAATAATAATCTTAAGTCTTTCTTTTAGAAAAAGCCGAAATTATGAGAATAATGCAAACAGAAAATATAGTAATAGTCAGTCAAAATAAAGTAAAATGATAATAAAATGGTCATATTTTGCGACAAGAATAAAATCAAGCACAAATATAAAAAAAAAATTACAATAAAATTATTCAGGTTTTAACAACAGTAAAACGTAAACATAAAAACGCTGTAAGAATAAAGTCGCTAATATTTTATGTTATAATATTTTAGAATTGACAGAATAAAGTCACTTTTTTAAAACACACACTCCTACATTAATTTCTGTTTAACCTAAATGAGGATGGGTTCCATGTGAAGTCTGGTTCCTCTCAAGGTTTCTTCCTAATCCCACTCTAGGAAGTTTTCCCTTCCCGCTGTCGCCCCCTGGCGCTCATCAGGGACAAACTATCAGGTTTATTATTCATTCTGTAAAGCTGCTTTGAGGTAATGACTGTTGTAAAAAGCGCCAAACAAATAAAATTGAAAAATAATGTTTCGGAAGTACATTCATTCATTCATTCATTCATTCATTCATTCATTCGTTTTCTAATCCGCCTATACCCTAATTCGGGGCAACGGGGTTTGCTGGTGCCTATCCCAGCACACATAGGGCATAGGGCAGGGTTACACTCTGGACAAGTCGCTAGTCCATCGCATGGCCACACACACACGAAATAATTTTTCATTCATCTTCTCCGCTTATTTCCTAATTTGGGGTCAAAGGGGGTCTGCTGGAGCGAGAGGCAGGGGTACACCCCAGACAGGTCACCAGTCCATCTCAGGGCCACACAGACATAACTACTCACACATTCACTCACCACACAATCACAGAGAGAACATACAAACTCTTTACTGAAAGACCCCCTACCCAGGACTCAAATCTGTGCTACCCCCCCCCCCCCGAATGTATGACAAAACGAAGTGGTAACATTTAGAGAATAATTAAAATGATCAGAATAAAGTAAAGGAGGCCCCATGGCATCAGCCTTCGGAGCTGAGGATTGTAGGTTCAAGTCTTGTCTCGGCCAATGGATAGCTAGCTTTGCAAATGGTCCAGTCCTTTCCTACAGGTACTCCAGTTTCCTCTCACAGTCCAAAAACATGTACCTTAGGTGGATTGGTGATTGTAAATTGTCCATAGGAGTGAATGTGTATTAATGATTGTTTGTCTAGGTGTTGCCCTGAGATGGATTGGCGATCTGTCCAGAATGTACCCCTGCCTCTCACCCTGTGTGAGCTGGGCTGGGCACCAGCAGACCCCCATGACCCCAAATTAGAGAATAAGTGGGTAAGGATGAATGAATGAAAGAATACAAGTTAAAAAAGAGAATAAATTTGTAATGTTTTCAGTATTAAATCAAAATTACAAGAATAAAGAGACTATTTTTGTGAATAAAGTAGAAACTACTAGTATAATCAGATTAAACTATAAAATTTCAAAATAAAATCCTAGAATTGCAGAAAAACATTTCGATGTCTCCCTCATCGTCATAGTAAAACAGATGAACTGCAGCCAATCAGCATTCGCTCATTTACATACAGCTTTCACCTTAATTTCAACTTTATTCTTCAATGCTCAATAAGTACAGCGTAGATCATACATTAAAAATTTCGGTTTTTTGAATAGCTAAACAGCGCCGTCTAGAGGCCGATTAATATACTGTACAGTTCAATTTAGATTGACTACGGCCATGATCTTTCGTTCATATCGGACACAAAATTAAATTTGTATTTCAAGACGATTTACAAAAATTGGGCACACTTTTATTCATCATCTTACCCACTTATTCCCTAATTTGGGGTCTCGGTGGTCTGCTAAAGTACACCCTGGAAAAGTTACCAGTCTATCCCAGAGTCACACACAGACAAACGACCATTCACACACATTCACTCCTATGGGCAATTTAGAATCCCTAATCAACCTAATGCACATGTTTTTGGACTGTGGGAGGAAACCAGAGTACACAGAGGAAGTTTGTGCACACTTGATTAAAAAAAAAACAAAAAAAACCCTTTGGTTTTAAAAATGCAGCATCATTTGGAGCTCTTCTTTCTTATTGGTCAGATAGTGTTGATGGTTTATTCCAACATAGCTGCAGTATTGCTTTTAGGTTTAATTGTTTTAAGTGGCAGCAGAGACTTGCGTGGGTTTTCTCCAGGTTTCCAGAAAACTTGCACATTTGGCTGGTGATTCTAAATTTCCCCCTAGGCATGAGCGTTTAGATAATGGTTGTTCATCTATGTGTTGCCCTGAGATGGATTGCTGATCTGTCCAGAGTATATCCCCTGCCATTTATCATATTTGCACTAGAATAGGCTCAGGCCAGGGTCTTCCTGTGTAGAGTTTGCATGTTCTTCCCGTGCTTGAGTGGGTTTCCTCCGGTTTCCTCCCACAGTTCAAAATCATGCAGATTAGTAGGATAAGTGATTCTAAATTGTCCATAGGAGTGAATGTGTATATGTGTGAGTGGTTGTTCGTTTATGTTTGGCCCTGTGATGGACTGGCAACCCGTGCAGGGTGTACCTCTGCCTCTCGCCTTATGTGCGCTAGGACAGGCAACAGCAGACCCCAGTGACCCCCAAGTTAGGAAATAAGATGAATAAATGATAATTAACATGGAAATCTGTGAGGTTTAGGAACTATAGAAGATTGGAAAGTCACACACTAACCCAACATTTATTTCCTATAACATCCCCTGCTTATTTTATTTCTCTACATAACCTAGAGGGGGGGGGGGGCGGGGTTGTTTAGTCTTAAGTCTATACATATACAGTATAGGATAAATTATTTCCTCTTTCAGTCTGTTAAGCTCCTCAGCGATTACTCCAAGGAGAAAATAGCACACAATGGTTTAATGCATATTAATAAATATTCTTTATTATGTCAATTTTGCACATAGCGCTCAACATTACTCCCACATCTTATAAACGGACCGATTAACTCTTCGTTAAAATCCTTATATTCAGATAATTTCATTTCTGTACACATTAATTGGTACAACGATTTGCCACTAAAATGAAGTGTCTCAGTCAGTCAGTGAGAAAATAAAGAGCATGTTAAACGATAAGACTAGAAGACTACCAGTATCACCATAGTAATATGACGAACCCACTCCTAGAGTCAGTAAAAACCAGAAACACCCGTTTGTCAGTGAGCGACGAGGGAGAGAGAGAGAGACAGTAGCAGAAAGACATTTGATGTGAACAAGGAGAGAAAAAAAAAAAAAAAAAGTGGGGAAAAAAGTGAACGTGCCCATTAAACTCTTTCCCCTCCCCCCACACATATATATATATATATAATTAAACTTGATCAAGACAGCAAAAATTCTTTTCATGTTTGAACCAAACATTAATTTTTCTTCACCTTTCTTCTTCTTTAGCAGGGGGTAATGAGAATTCCTCCCATACCTTTAAAAATCAAGTGTTTATTATTTGACGACGCTTGTCGTAGGTAGCCAGTCTCCTCGGTATACACTGGAGTGGCAGTATTTGTTGAATCGGTCCTTCAGGTGCTGTCGGTACTGGTCTCGTGTGCTGTAGAATGACTTGTTCTCCTCTACAAATGACTCGATTTCATCTTGTGTCAAGCAGTTCTCTTCCCCTGATAACAATTCCGCTTCATCCTGCTTGGACACACAAATACCTTTACATTTCTGCCATTTGGTAGACGCCCTTATCCAGAAAATACTAACTGTGGCAATTTAGTGGTGCTGGGTATCGAACCCAGATAATCCAATTAGCAGATCACTTCTCCCATTTTTACTTAAATCATGTGCAACAGTGGCAGAATAATGAGACATGCATTTAGATGTTAATTTTTCTGCTGGTGTTGCAGTCCATGTATCTATTCGGATTTGAACCTTGAATCCCCACCCAAGGTACATAAACTTACTGCCTCACAAGCATGTTAAAACATTTGAATGTTTATTTATTTTTTTTTAAAATGGTATATTCCGCTCACCAGCAGCTCCATGAGACTTTTAGTTGTATACTGTCCCTGTGTGCAGGTATCTGGAGTCTGAAGGTTATTTGTTAGCTGTTGCTTCGTACAGGGCAGCTGCAGGCCAGCACGGAATAACGAGACGCAGCACAGCTTAGCACAAGTTGTTGGTTTGTTCTGGCATGTGTGTGTGGAAGATGCAGAGAGATCGTAGGTGTCTCCAGAGACAGGAAAACTACTCGGCTCTCCTCTCCGATTGCTGTTGGACAAACATACGTCTGGGTGGGACCCATGCTGGAAAAGACAGCAAAGCACAAGTGTCCTATTAAAAACCAAGACATTAAGAATACACATTTTACATATTCAGCATGTACCTTCCAGGACAAAGAGAGACAGACAGAGAGGACCCAAAAAGACCAAAAAGCCAGAGTAGTAGCTCATTTGTGCTTAGTTTAAGAAAAAAAACTATAAAAGGCGATTAAGACATGGCTCAATGTTCATAACTTACATGTTCATTTGTGTTTAATAAGCCTCTGCTTTTCCTTTTCTTCTTCTTGTTCTTTTCTTCTGTCGGCTCTTCACAGTTATCCCAAAGCTCCACGCAGCTGTCCACGCCGTCCTCGTCTTTGTATTCTAAGCAGTGGTGACTGCATGAGTATTCACCTGCAGTCAAAGCGGAAATCACAGTTTAATACTAGATTAGGTTATCATACGCTACATAACTTGAGATATAATTATAATTAAAAAAAAAAAAAGTACTTCGGTGCTATATACAAATATATTAAACTAACATCATTAACTGAATTCATTAATAAGAATAAAATAAGCTGGTACCCGTTTCATCATGGTTGCATATTCCCTCGGTACAGGCCACCTCCGAACCTTCTCTGGAACTAGTCTCGCTGCCTTCCATGCTGGAAGAATAGCCACAGTCAATTCCATGACTATGAGATAGCAAACCTAAATCCAGACATAAAGATGATTTATGAGTCATGCACCATTTTCCTAGCTTATAATCAAATTTGTTTAGCAGAACCTATTTTTAGAATTCTTAATTATACTGGATGCTTCCATCGCTTTATGGGAGGAATGTTAATATTCTTTTAAAGAAAGAAATTGTTTAATGCATTCAAACTAAATACACACCCGCAATATTGTTTTGTAAAAGCGGCACAGTACATGCTAGCAATTCACCACACATAGTCAAATGATAAAGTTGAAAAAAAAAAAAACGTTAAAAAAAAGGTTGTGTGATACTTTTCCTCAAATATATATTTATTACTTCATTAAAAAAAATGTGGTGATGTGATGGAAGAGGAAACCACAAAAGGGCATAAAGGCCAGGAATACCCAGAACCTGCATGTTATTGTTAAAACCTTTAAACTGTAAACTTACATTGCAAGTTCACTTCAATCTATTGTTCCGTCTCAGCTTATTGGTTATTTAGATCATATATTAGCGATATGTTTTTATTGAAATTAAGGATATATCGGCTGGATGATATAACAACGCTCAGAACACAGGACATATAAATTAACTGCAAGGTCAATAAATAGTTTAGCATTTGTACATTGCAAAACAATAACAAAGTATTTAGCACCGTTTTTGCTTTTAGGTGAGCCCAAAATGGTGGAGGCAGGACAGGTGCATGAGGAGGTCCCAATAGGAACGATAGATTCCACCACCTCTCCAGGCTCCTCACTGTTGCCACATGACTCACAGCCAGCATTCACAGACTCCTTCAAACCCTGTAAAAACGAAAGGTATAATTAATGCTCATGAGCTAATTTTTACAAGCTTGCATTAACAATTGAAATGAGAGGAAGTGGCGGCCTAGTGGTTAAGGTGTTGGTTTGACACTAGAAAGACATTTTGACACGGGGTACAATTCCCACCTCCACCAAGCAACCACTGTGGGTCCTTGAGCAAGGCCTTTAATCCCCAATTGCTCAGTTATACAAAAGAGATCAACTGTAATTCGCTCTGGATAAGAGCGTCTGCCAAATGCTGTAAATGTAAAGACAAAGGCTTGAAAACTTTGTTTATATTTTATATGTAAATGTTGAAATACGTGTGAATTCTTAGTATGCAGAAAGATCCCAGAAGATTTGCAAGTATGTACACAGTGTGCACTTGAATATCCAACGTGACCACAGGAGAGACGACTTGTAATATGGGGAACTAGCAAAGGTGGCAGTAAGTGCGTAAAGTAGCTACAAGTACTTTGTGGTTAAAATGACTTATTTCTCAACTTTAAATTCCTGCCTCTTACCTCATCTAAACATTTTTCCTTGTACCCCATGGCCTCTTGTTCAGACAAGTCAAAGCCGCACTTGTTTTTGCGTCTGTTCTTGCGTTTCTGTCTCTTTTTTTCTTGCTTAAGCTCTTTTGCCCGTTCCTCCTCTGACAACTCCTCACAAAGTTGCTCCAGTCGACTGATACCCTGCACCTTTTCTACTGCCATCTACACAGGATTGGATAAAAAGAAAGAAGATGGACAAGGTTTTCCACATTTTAAATTATGCATACATTAGTTTTTAAAACATATCTATTATATTATTGATAGTTTCAGCTTGCTATAAAATACACACTAACCCAGCAACAGACTGAACCCAAACTTGGACAACAGACGTTTTGATAGATGGTACTAGTATTAACATTACAGGACCATTGCGACAGAAATCCACCCTTTAATACCTCAAAGCTTTTGCGTAGTGCATCGATACAGAGGTAGAAGAGTATCTGCCATGTCTGCTCTTCAGCCCGTAGCTTTTGCCAGATTCGGTGTAGCCGCTCATACAAGTGGATCCCCAGACACGTCAAAACTTCTTCCTGTGCTACGTCAATGGTCTTGGCATGTCTCTCTCTGCGTCTGGACACAACCACATTTTATGAAATTGTGCAACAATTGTCTTGCATTTACATACATTATCAAGGCCCACTGACAAAAGCAGTGAATTGTGATTGAGTGGATTCTGCACCATTTATTAAAAATAAAAAAACAATTCAAATACAATGTAAATATTCAAACTTTAGCCTACATGTAGAGACGTTATAAATAAACAAATTCCATACAAATCCTCAACCGGCTGTGTCAATAAGCTTCGCTGACTATTAATGTCTTGGCATTATAGGCGTTGTATCCAACCTATTTGTGCAATCAATTAAATTTATGTTTGGCGATTACATAACAGAAACTACTATCAAAGTCATAGGCTTGACCAAAAATGCTTACCAAAATATTTTACCATCTGTCTACAATGTTTTATATGAAACCACCCGAAAAAAAACCTGCAAATAATAATTCAAGTGCAAAAGCATAAAATGGCTACATACAGAACCACTTCACACAATAAATGATATTTTAATGACTCACTCATATCCTCCAGCAAACTCTGGCTCAGCACGGCCCAGCAGGTGAGCAATAAAATCTGTCTCGCAACAAACGTGGATGTGACGCTCGTGTGGGCAGCAGCGCAGGCCTTCGTAGAGTGCAGCGGCGTAGCCCTTCTCTTTACTGCAGTCCAGCTCACCCACCAGGATGTTGTAAGCCCTCAGAACCTTGTTTTTGCAATCCGTACAGAACCTGTCATACAAAAAATATCCACACAAGGACTTCTTCACCATTACACATCAAGTCATCAA
Organism: Pseudolaguvia tuberculata; assembly: GCA_026260255.1. Taxonomy (NCBI): domain Eukaryota; kingdom Metazoa; phylum Chordata; class Actinopteri; order Siluriformes; family Sisoridae; genus Pseudolaguvia; species Pseudolaguvia tuberculata. The sequence goes on from JAOTRA010000023.1 coordinate 2,080,519, forward strand.
AATGAGTAGAAATTATAGCCTGCATGTTTAAAAAAATATAAGTTATACAACATGCTTAGATATATATATATACATTCCATACACAACAGGTTTTACCTGTGTTTACGCAAATATGTCTCCAACGTCTCCAGCAAACAAGCACTGTCGATTAAAACCACCTCGTCCCGACACTCCTGAGACATCAGCTCCCATACATCCATCCAGCTCCCTCTGCACCACAGTCATCCAACACACAAAAACTTCATGAATTTAATAGAGAACAGAACCTGACATTACACATATACAAGAAAATCCGCAGCAAAGTCAGTGTTGACAACATTCTTGTTAAGGAATAATAAAATCAAGCACACACACTTAAAACCAAATGATAAACTTACCCCAAGGGCTTGGGTTTGTGCGTGTCTAAAGAATGCAACTGACATCGTTTGTTCTTTTTGCTTTTGGGAATGGAATCGATTACGTCGTTCAACTTTGATCTGCAAAAAAAGACAGAAATAAAAAGAAACATGGCAACAAATAAATTTCACACATTGAACGGAACAATTACAATTACAGCATTTGGCAGACGCCATTATCACAACTGCGCAATTAATGAGGATTAAGGGCCTTGCTCAGGGGCCCACAGTAGTGACTTGGTAAGACTTGAACGTTGATCTGTCTGGTATTAGTCAAACACCTTAATCACTAGGCCACCACTTCCCTTTGGTGCTCTTGCTCTTTTATAGACAAAACCATCAAACCAACATTTTACAGGTGTTTGCAAAGTCTTTATGACAGATGGCTTTGTGTCTTTATTGGAAACATAGTAAGTTGTGCATTTAGTAGATTTAAAATATTTATAGCTTCCAAGTTAAATGTAGTTATGTAGTAAAATGTTAGAGAAGGAATCCATGTGCCTTTTATTATAACACGTGGCCAATTGCAGCGTTTTAAAAGTTGCTTTTAGATGACATGAAACCAAAGTTTAACAAATCTCGAAATTAGAGAAATACTGCAAATCTGTATATCGCAAATTTCCAATAACGGATTGTCAAAGTTTTAGATCAATGTGCTTAAAATATTTGACATGTACAAACCGCCCGAAACCCTGCAGCTGCTGCCAATGTTTAGTGGTTTATGGTCATCAGGAAAATCTTCAAACACATGCAAATACATGCTGATAGCATCCGAATTGACATATTGCATTACTTAGCATGCCAGCACATACTGCATTTTAATTAATATTGCGCAGCACTATAGAGTGTGTGGCAAAACTTTTCCTTACTTAAATAATTTCCATGATCAAAAGCATTAAGTGCACAGAGATTATTGTTCCTACCCATGGACATAGAAGAGAGTGTAGAGTTTAAGTGGGTCTGTAAGGCAGGCCCTGGCTATCGACAGTACACCAGAAGAGCCCACGGTGAGTGGCTCAAGGGCAAGATATCCTGAGTCTGTAAGCTGTGTGAAGAGCCGCTCGACGCTGCGTCTGCAGCCCACACATGGCACCAGCTGAGAGAGTGCACTAAACACTTCATGTGACATAACCATCAAGACCATGCTCAAGTCCTGCTGCTTCAACATGCTATGACGCTGCAAGAAAAAAAACAAAAAACAAAACAAAAAAAAAAACAGTAAACGCCTTCAAAAGCTTACGATAAAAATAAATAATACTACCACCACTACATACAGAAGCAATCTATACAAACGGATAAATAATAACCAGAAGGCTTACTACAAGATCATTTGATCATCACATGGCATGGTCAGGCTTAACAATCCTCAGCCTTACCTCAACAAACGACTTCATTTGTGAACTGTTGGTCTGATGGCTGGCAACGTGCAGGGAAGTGTGAGGAAACTCAATCACCATCTGGATAAAAGGAAAGCAGATAATAAACAATCATGATTATGATAAACATCAGGCATCGGTACCGTTTTTTCCACTGTACAACACAGGCAGAAAACGCTATAACCGCTGCACTGTTGATTCATTTGAAGCTGTGTGCACTAAATAGTATTAAAAAGAATCTCTATTAAATGCTTTTTAAGTTTCAGGATCATACAGCCTTACTTAATCACTTCATTTCCCTAGTTTAGTCCTATATGAGACACTGAAAGCATGAGAAGTGAACAAGTGAATAACGGTCTATAATCTGTACAAGATTAAAGAATGATATTGTAATAATTTAAAAGCTAAACAAAGCTCACTTAAAAAAAAAAATCTAAAATAATAATTGCAACCATATTAAAATAAGCCATTTATATGGTTTATTAAATCAGTTACAATCGCCAGATTAGATACTCAGTATTTTAAGTAATTAGTTGCTTTGATGCAGCTCTAATCACAACACTTAGTTCCCAGTTAAGTCCACCCCAGGACTTGTGATACAGCAATTGGCCTTCAATTGGAGAATTGGCATATTTTTCATACAGGAGGATTGATATTGTCAGATACCCTTTAAAAACATGCTTGCGTTAAGATTCTGGAACTTTCTACAATCCTATTTCAGCTGTATCGACAGTTTGGACACAGGGAGTAGAATTACTTTACAATTGCAGCATTTGGCAGACACCCGTATCCAGAGCCACTTACAACTGAGCAATTAGGGGTTAAGGGCCTTGCTGACAGGCCTACAAGGGTGGCTTGGTGGTGCTGGGAATCGATCCCCAGTCTTTCTGGTATTAGTCTAAGACCTTAACCACTAAGCAAACACCTTAACCACTTTAAATTAGTAGAGTAAAATTTAAGGAACAAGTCTCAACAAATCTAATGGTTACAAATGTAGATTAGCCTTTTACAGTCAGTCAGTCAGTCAGTCACATAACTGGACAGGAAAGGATCATTTATCAAAATCAACCTAATAGAGAAAACATGCAAACCCCACACAAAACGACCTCCTGCCCAGGAAATGAACCAGCAACCTTCTTGCTGTGAGGCGACCATGCTAACCCCTTTACCACCGCACTGCCCTGTGTAAGACTAATTTTTAAAAAAATTCTTACAGTGAGGGAGTCATCGATGCATAAGGGAATTTGCCTTGCAAGGAAACGGTAGTCCTCTTCTGAGTCTCTGCAAATAGCTACCAGACGAGCCATTTCCCCCTCAGAGCTGCTGTTGATGAAGCGCTGCTATGAAAGGAAAAATGTGATAGTGTGCATTTTTATAAACATTAACAAGTAGTACCACCTTTGTGCTGAAGGAGAGAAAAAAACAAAACTGTGGAAACAAATTCTTTCCAAGCCAAGGTCGAACAGGTTTAGAGACACAGAACAAGTGTTAGTAATTCATATTGACAATATTATAAAAGTGATGGCAACTGTATTCAAAAACCACCATGAACATTTCTGGCACTTGGCAGACACCCTTATCCATTCAAGCGACTTTCCGTTCACTCTTACACAGCTGTGCCCAATAGGGGCAACTTCGTGGTGCTGGGAAATATACCCTATTCCTCCAACTACCGATCCATACAATGAGTGTGTGTATGGAAATGCTGTGCCTCCAATATAGGCAGTTTCAGTGGAAGAATCTCTACAATAAACCTTTTCCTCTTTTTACCTGCTTATTCCCTAATTCTGAGTCACGGAGGTTTGTTGGAGCCTATCTATCCCAGCACATCCTGGACATTTTGCCAGTCCATCACATATTTCTGGACTGTGGGAGGAAACCGGAGCAACATACATTCATCTCTCACAACTAGGGTTTAGGAGCTTTGCGCAAGACCCCACGGTTAACCACCAATCCACCACTTCCAATATGCAGTATTTATAGCAATTTACATAGACACCAAATAAAAGTTTTTTGTTAATTAAGTCAGCCAAAGATCTGCATATTTGATTTGGCACGGTTTTACGTTGGACGCAACCCGCCTCAAGCCCGGATAAGAATGCACTGGCTTGCGCAACCCTAATGGCTGGGTTTCCTTATGCTAAGGATGGAAGAAAATAGGAAGACCAAGGAGGAGGTTTATGGATGTGGTGAGGGTAGACATGCGGGTAGTTGAAAGAGATGTGAAAATAATTGTTGGTATTTATTTAAGAAGTGAATTTATTTTATGTGACAAATTAGTTGTGCCCCGTGATGGACTGGTGACCTGGCCAGGGTTTAACCCTGCCTCTTGCACTATGTGTGCTAGGATGGCCTCAAATTAGGGAATAAGCGGGTAAGAAGAATGAATGAATGAATGAATGAATGAATGAATGAGTGAATGAAGTGGAAAAAAGGCCGAACATGGGGTGTGAGCGCGCGCTCAGACGTGTGTGTTATAGAAAGAAACGCTGTACCGCTAATACGGTCAATTTTAGCGGGGAAAAAAAAATCACTAAAACGTTTAGAAAATAACCTTTAAAATCATAAATGAGTTATTTTATTGTAAATATAAATATCTCAAGTGTGATTCTTGTAACTTCTCCAGAGATAATCGCAGACCATCGAGTACAAATTAGCCAGCTAGCTAACAGCTGTTGACGCGCGGTGTTTATTCATTTACCAGGTTTTTTCTTTAAATATTACCAAGCAGCTACTTAGAATGAATTACATTTGAAATAACGCAAAAACATAGAATATTGGTTTTAAATAAAAAGCTGTCATGTCTGCCAAACATCTAGACAAGGCTAGCTAACTAACAAACGCTCCTAGTTTTCAAATAAGTCCACATAAGAGCTTAAACACAAAATCACAAAATTTAATTGAAAAAAAAAAATCTATAGAAAAAAACCCCCAACTTTTAAGGAAAGCTTTCTTTTTTAAAAATATTTCTATTTACTATAAATATAACCCAGGTTAGATGACAGGCTACGACTTTGACAGGCTGCAGGCAGTTAGCGTGCTAAAAACATGCTAGTTAAAGTCAGCCTCGAGTCACTGACTAGTTAGCAGGACATCCAAGGTTTGTTAAAATGTACAGAATACTCAAGAAGCAAAATTATAACCGGTTTTAAAAAAGCAGTCGAATTTAAATATAAATTATTACTCCAGATAATTAGTTAACTAAAATTACGTACAAGCTCAATATTACTGAACCAGGCATGCTAACAAGCTAAGCTAATTCTGACAGCAAGCTATCTAGCTGAAACAACAAATCACGGTGTTTTTAAACTAATGTCTGCGTGGTACATGGTACAAAGAGAATATACATTGAAATTAATTAAAAGTGTTGAATAAAAACCTTTTTTTTTTGGCTCGCTACCTTTTACACCGCTTGCTGATCCGCAGCCGAACGACACCGAGGCGGCTTGTGACCTCAGGAAGTGAATCTTCCCTAAGGGACTCGTCCTGAATTTAAAATAAGCGCTGATCGGATCATTACAAAAAGTATAAAAATATACAAAAAAACAAAAAAAAAAACTCTCATTAATCTCACACACTATTCGGTTAGAACTCACAGCTTAATGTCCTGCGAAATAACCATAAACGTATGTGGCCGGTTTTCTACTGACCCCCTGGCCTTGTGATGACGTAACAATTTATCCCGGTTTAATAAAGATACAAGAGAAATTTTTTTTAAATGCGGATTTATTTTTTTTAACAACAACAATAATAATCAGATACTTTACCTCTAATAATACACAAAAGAATTTTTTAAATTAAAATACACACATTTGTATCCATGTTATTGAAGTTATACCTTAACGCTGTTCATTCATCTTCTTACCTATTTATTCGCTAATACATTCATTCATTCATCTTCTTACCCGCTTATTCCCGAATCCGAGGTCACGGGGGTCTGCTGCGCCTATCCCAGCACACATAGGCCGAGAGGCGGGGGTACACCCTGGACGAGTCGCCAGTCCATCTCAGCGCAACATATAGACAAACAACCATTCACACACACACAGATTCACTCCTATGGACAATTTACAATCATTAATCCACCTAATCTGCATGTTTTTGGACTGGGAGGAAACCAGAGCACCCGTAGGAAACAACCGCAAGCGTGGGGAGATCCCTGTTTGGGACTAGAACCCGGGACCTTTGTGTTGACAAACAACATAAAGAAACATAATGCAGCCTTTTGAGCTCACTTCATTTTATTCAGCTTAGTTGAATGCCACCGCAGAAATTATTTACAGTTAATTTTAACCAGGAGAGATCCACATCATTACCAACATTTCATTGTAATATTATTAACATGTAAAATAAATATAACTAAACTGTTTGCGAACATGTAAGAAAGCAAAACAGAAACACTAAAGATGTTGTTGCTTTTCAGAGTGTCTACGAGGACGTTGGTTAACCCAGTCATTACATTTGCCAGCAGAAAGAACAGCAACTGATTCCTGTTCACTGACTGAATTAAACACAAAGCGTCCAGTCTGTTTGTCATTTTCCGCTCGCTTTCCGAACGCCGGCGGGGATTCCAGGAGGACGAAACAGCAGAGCAAAATGACAGCATTTTGGCAAAAAGTAACGCGAGATCAGCTATGCCCAAACAGGAAAGAAAGAATAGCGACTGTGCTACGGTCCATAAAAAGAATGGCAGGTTGGCCATGCGACGTGAAACGGGTTCTATGTGTGTTTGACAGACGTGTAACATAACCCAGAATCCACAGCTTACTAGGAAAAGATTTCGGATAGCCCGTATCCAGTCCTTGACCAAAGTTCTGGGCTGCATGAGATAGACACCGACTTGAACTCCAGCCATGTAGATTGCGACGTAACCGGCTACGGAGAATATTCCTTCTCTATTGGCTTCGATAAGGCTGTTGCGCTCGGAATTCTGAACGAGGAATGACTTCAAATCCGTTGTCTCCAGGACGAGCTGGTGGGCTCCACTGATCAGCAACGACACGAGCCAGGAGACGTTGATGGGAAAAACGGTGAGGATAGCTGACGCCACCACTCGCACTATCGCTAAAGTGAAAAAGAAGTTCCAGTGCAGCCCGTATTCACTCACATGTTCATGATAGCCTGTCAATTTCACACTCGCCAGCCGCACGAATCCGAGCACCGCTAGTGGCCAGACAGAGCGAAGCTGCTTTACCAAATGGCTTATTTTCGAACCCTGCACTTTCTTCCCTCTAGCTTCTGGACATACCATTGCATTCGCCATAACATAAGCTCCCACGCCTATGTCCATAACTCCTGTCCCGTAGGTCTCGGTTTTGGCGTATCGCCTTGGAAAAACGCTAAAATCCACAGCAAGGATGCTGATAGCGGTCTTGACGTTGACCAGCACCCTGAACACAGTCAAAAAAGGCACCAGTTTGGACTCCACATGGCTGTTTTTAAAGCTGTCCATCACATTCTGATATCCAGCACGTTTTATATCCCTATTCGAGTACAAGATAGAAACCGCACAGACATCAGCAACAATAATGACTATAATAACCCAGTACAGGACGTCGTTAAGCACGGTGCAGGAAAGTACCAGCGGTGCGACAAGCATCGTGAAATCCAAAAGCAGGTGCGTGCTGCTGCTTACTGGGAATTGAACTTTATTTAAGTGACACAACACTAAGACCAAGCCACGGCTGAGAAGACAGAGAGGGGCGAGGAAGGACCCGAGAGACACTTCTATCAGTGTCGTTCCATTGAGGTTGCTCACAAAGGCCACTTTTAGGTCTGGTTCAGCCATTGCCTAAGAGAAAAGACAAATTATAAAACAATTCACTAGATAATACTTAAATAATCAACACAATTTTAATAATTAAAACTTATAAACAAATCTTGTTGAACCATATGCAAGTAAGTTTTTTTATTTATCTATCACAGTGAAACAGTGAAGGAGCTGCCATGATATAATGGTGACAGGTCCAATAGTGACAGCTTGGCAGGGGTCAAGATTTTCCTGATCTTCTGATCAACAACACAGTCTTTACCATTGCTATTGGTAAGAACTTTATGTAAACATAGGGCATTTATCATACAGTTGGGGAACCCGAGTTCTTTTCCAGGGACACCGAGTTACAAGACGGAGGACAATTTGGACATTTAAAAAATGCCCGTTTAGTATTTTAACTCTAATCAGCATAATAATTTATTTTCTATTTCGGGGTCATTGGGGTATGCTGGAGCCTATCCCAGCACAGACAGGGCGAGATGCAGAGATACACCCAGGACAGGTCTCCAGTCCATCGCAGGGCCAAACAGAGACGAACAATTTATAAAATTTTGAATCGTGTACATGCTTATGGACTGTGAGAGGAAACCAGTGTAGTCGGAGAAACTCACGCAAGCGCGGGGAAAACATGCAAACTACGCACAGAAAGATCTCTCACCTGGGAATCGAACCCGGGACCTTTATATATTAAAGTTAAATGTTTTACAAATAAGGCAAACCTACCTTTCAGGATTCTGAAAATATTTTGACTGTTTTTGACTATTTGATCGTCATTCAGCCCAAAGTTTTTGATCCAATATACATCGATTGGTCTGTCAGGGCAGACCAGAATAATTAAATACCTATCCTTTTAAAATATATCATAATTTACGGATGATTATTTTTATTTTTAAATAAAAAACCAATTAGATGTCATCTAAAAGTTTAACCTTCTGTTTTTTGTAATTATTTCTTTCTCATTTATTTCGCTTCCGCCTTTGCCGGTGTTTTCCCTGCGTTCTTCGGGGCGTTTCTGTGTACGACGTCACGGAATGGGCGTGGACTGTCCCGACTTGTCCTATTTTCTGAAGGGAAGTACGGGATATACAGTATAAAATAAAGTATTATAAATAAATAAAAGTGTTTGAACTTTTTGCCGAATTTAATTACTTTTATTCGTAACTGTATGCATTTATCTGACTTGTTATTGTAAGCATTTTCACTTTGTTTTATTTCTGAGTTCTAATATTTAATCCTAATTATTTAATTTGCATTACAAAATATATAAGATATAAATCTAATATTTTCACAGAGATGTATGTTATGTAGATATTAATAAATGCGAACCATAAAAACGTTATGAAAAAATAATGTATGCTCATTAAAACCTTTGTTAAATGTTAAAAAAATAAATATTTTACATGCAGTTTATTAGGTCACAATTTACTGGGCTTTATTTTTAATGAAGTCATTTGCGGACGATTCATTATTAATACTTTTTCCAGCTTTAAATAACTCATTATTTATAAAATAAAATAATTAAATGTACCTGATCACCTGTGTTCAAATCTAGAAATGGGCGTGCTTTTGATCTCGCGTAACCAATCAGATTCGCCGTAGAGTTTGGGGCGGGGTTAGGTGGAATGGAAGTAGGAAAAACGGTCAGTTAGGCGTGGAGGAGAATTTCGTCCTTCACTGTGGAACTATTTAGAAGAATGTCAGAAGAATGGAAGAAGTGGTGTATTAATGGCGGGCCTGAGAGACTATAGGAAACGCAACAGTTTCTAAACATTGCTGAAATTACTGGTTCTTTGTATAATGGCAAATGTCAAGCAGAAATTTTTCTACCGGACTGAAAACGTGTCAGGAGACCGCAGAGATGGCGAAGCTGGATGTTCTGTAAAAGGTGGAAGTTCAAGACGTCCTGGAAAAGTAAGATCTTATTCACTGTCCTATTGGACAACTCAGACTTTACATACAATAATAATAAACGGATTTTTTAGTTGATTATTGAATCGATCTACTTTGGATTGCTAGTTCTTTTCCTTTTTTCTTGTGTGTGTATGTGAATTTATATTTAATTGTTCAGGATATCATCTAATGTATTCACCATCATCATCCATCCATCCATCCATCCATCCATCCATCCATCCATCCATCCATCCATCTTTAACCTAACCAAGCAACTGTGCAACTTAGACTCTGTCTGTCTGTCTGTCTGTCTGTCTGTCTGTCTGTCTGTCTGTCTGTCTGTTTGTCTGGTTACAGCTTGTAAAACTAACATACTTTTTCTATCAGTCCATCCATCCAGTTGTACAACTTGTAGAATTAACATCCATCCATCCATCATCCATCCATCCAAGTCTTTTTTGTTGTTCAACATGTATAATTAACATTATCTGTCTGTCTGTCTGTCTGTCTGTCTGTCTATCTATCTATCTTGTACAATTAACATACTTGTACTTATCTCTCTGCTATTCAAGGCATCTTTTTCTTATATTACACTATATATCACAAAAAGGTAGAACATTGCAATATCCCCCCCCCCCCACCCCCACTATGGGGAAAATTTTGGTCCTAGTGTCATACCCAGAATTAATTTGTTTTGGCTGATCCTCCAACCAGCCATGTGGGAGGAAAAAAAAATTGAAAACATGAGAGAGGTGGAAAAGCTTAAAAACCTCCACCCAGATGGCAACCCGAGCTCAGGATTATACCGAGGTGGCGTCTGTACCTGCTGCCATTCTTTTTTTAATCCCTAAATCCAATAAAAAGTTCTGGAGCACCTGAACTACCAGTTAGGTCCAGTTTTTAGAGGAAGATCAAATGTATCAAGCACTTTGTATGTCCGCTGGAGCCTATCCCAGAGCACATAGGGCAAGAAGCAGGGGTACCGCACTTAGACAAACAACCACTCACACATTCACTCCTATGGACAACCGGGGAGGAAACCGGAGTGCCCAGTGAAAACCCATCTTCTTGTTGTGAGGTGACCGTGCTATGGACCAGTTATTTGAAATCATAATGTGTGTGTGTGTGTGTTTGTGTGTGTGTGTGTGTGTGTGTGTGTGTTTATACAGCTGAGCAATTGGGGGCTAAAGGCCCTGCTCAAGAGCCCACGGCGGTGGCTTGGTAGATCTGGAAATCGAACCGCAGTCCTTTATATTATGAGTCCAACACCTTATCCACTGAGCTACCCCCTTCCATGTGTTGCTATGTCTGATTACACAAGCTTGCATTTCTTTGTCAAGACAAGTATAGAATTAATCTTCGAGTAGCACTGCCCGTCTGACTGCTTTGCCAAAACATGTTTGCTGTTGTGTCAATATGAAATTAGATCACTGAGATCTTTCCTTTTCTTCATCTTCAACATGTTGGATAGACAGATGAACCACCAGATTACCACCAGATTTTATATTAATACAGGAAATGGTGTATGTTGTAACAGTGTAATACATATTTTACAATAGGATTGTGTGTGTCTGTGTGTGTCTGTCTGTGTGTGTCTGTCTGTGTGTGTGTGTCTGTGTGTGTGTGTGTGTGTGTGTGTTCGTTCGTTCTCTCTCCAGGTAAACAAAGTGACGGAGCAGCTCCAGAATCGAATGAAGTCTCTCAATGACTCGTTCGAGGGAGACGTTCTGGCTTTTTTAGTAAACGAGGCTGAGCTTCACACCTATGATGACCTGACCAAAGTCAATCCTGTAACCCCGACTACGGGTACGCACGCACGCACGCACACACACACACACGCACACACACGCACATATACATGAACACTCGACCACCACAGTCTGTATTGTTTAAGGATCTAAGATTTCAAAACTTTATTATTATTTATTAGTTAGTGAGAACCTGGAACCTGGATTAACATACGTTTGGATTATTTTATTGAATAAAGTGATTTTAAATTAATCATCCCTTCCTTCCGGCTATTTATTTTTATTTAGTATCATGTACTTTAATAATTTTATTAGTATGTGCATATATGCATAAATTGTGCTCGAAGGTGTCTATGTTGTCAGTGCATGACAGGAGGATGTCGGCGTTACACTCACACGGAGAAATTCATCATCTAAACAAAGTGATAGTGTGAAATAATGACACAAGTTCTTTCTCAAGTCTCCCAGTTATTGTAGCCATCAATTCTTTCTTTCTTTCTTTCTTTCTTTCTTTCTTTCTTTCTTTCTTTCCTTTTCTTCCCTCTCTTTCCTTTCTTTCTTTCTTTCTTTCTTTCTTTCTTTCCTTTTCTTCCCTCTCTTTCCTTCCTTTCTTTCTTTTCTTCCCTCTCTTTCCTTCCTTTCTTTCTTTTCTTTTCTTCCCTCTCTTTCCTTTCTTTCTTTCTTTCTTTCTTTCTTTCTTTCTTTCTTTCTTTCTTTTCTTTTCTTCCCTCTTCTTTCTTTCTCTTTCTTTCTTTCTTTCTTTCTTTCTTTCTTTCTTTCTTTCTTTCTTTCTTTCTTTCTTTCTTTC
>JAOTRA010000023.1:2092608-2105463 GCA_026260255.1 Pseudolaguvia tuberculata
GTCGCGTAAGGTTTGCCGGAGCGGTCGCGTAAGGTTTGCCGGAGCGGTCGCGTAAGGTTTGCCGGAGCGGTCGCGTAAGGTTTGCCGGAGCGGTCGCGTACGGTTTGCCAGAGCGGTCGCGTACGGTTTGCCGGAGCGGTCGCGTACGGTTTGCCGGAGCGGCCGCGTAAGGTTTGCCGGAGCGGCCGCGTAAGGTTTGCTAAAGCATTGTGGCCAAGGATATCAAAAGCACTTCTTGTATCACAGCAATTTAATATCATTTAACTGCTTCATTTTAATAGATACATAAAATACAATTTTTGGTGGGAGTGTTGCCTTTTTTTTATAGTATGTGTACCTTTCTGTCCCTGTGAATCCTGAATCTATAGCCTGTGTGTTTCAGTGGTGCGGTCTTGGCTGATCAGGAGAGAGGTAAGAAGATGGCGTGAAGCTGCTACAGTCATCCAGAATAAATGGCGGTCTTGGAGGGTGAGTGTTTAAGACTATTTGACAATACAAATCCGACTTATTTCTACTGACTAACAGATTTTCTTTTTCCTTCCCAGGCTTTGATGGACTCCATGGCTGAAGTGGAATTGGATGATGCTGAGGATCTTCAGGAGAAAGATAAGGCATGTTCCGGTTTTCTCCCACCTGCAGCGGTCAGCAGCTGGTTTCTAATCCTGGCTATGAGTTTTAACCCTAGCGTCACTGTAACTCTGACCACCACCGGCTTCCACAAAGTCATGTCCATCATGGCCACCCTTAAAATCCCCTTTAGAAATGGAGAATATAAAGTGGAGGCCAATCAGTTCAAACACGGTGTTGCCTCCATCAGGGCTCAACCACAGGTAATAGATCCATACATTGTATCGACCTACTTGACCTGACTGCCTCCTTTCCTCCATCTCACACTGTCTCTCTCTTCAGGGCTCTATAAAGCTCCACATGCAGAAATCTCCTCTCCGCTACGCCCATATGTACCCAGGTCCCCACATGGACAAAGTGACGGGCTTTAATCAGATTCTGTTGGACAAATCCTCTGTACATCTAACCCATCCAACCATACACATCACATAGAACATTTTTATGGGATTGTTAAATTAAAATGCTACAATTGACCATTTCCAAATTGGTAATATGGAATGGAACGAATACTCGAACCAGTGAAATCATGTTTATTAACACTATAGCGGGGACATGTAATGGCGCTTGGGCCAAATTTGCTGTATGTGCTTAATTTTTATTAATAGCATAGTGTTTAGCAAGGTCTGTTCCAAGTTTGATTCCCGGGCACTGGCTCTTTCTATACAGAGTTCTCCCCAAAGTGTGTGTGGGTTTTCTCCACTAACTTGGGTTTCTTTGTACAGTCTAAAAACATGTATATTAGCTTGATTGGTGAATCTAAATTGGCAATAGTAGTTTGTGTATGTGTGGCTCTGCAATGGACTGTACCCCTGCCTTTTGCCCTTATGTGTGCTGGAATAGGCTCCAGCAGACCCCTTTGACCCTAAATTAATGAATAAGCGGATTAGATCATGAATGAATGAACAAACTCTTAAATGTTATGATATTTGCGTTATTTTCATGTTTGACACCTTCTTAATGCACAAAATCCAAAGCTGCCATTTCTACATCTATAGATCTTTTTAATTAATGTGTCCAGTCTTCACACCACTCCGGGACATTTTACACGTATTTATTCTGCGATTCTTCTTCCTGCATGAGGGATATGATTTTATAATTAAAGTCCGTCTATTTATTTGAACAATTTTTTTTTATGTATTTGCGCAATAAAGAAACACTAAAGACGTATGACGAGGGGAAAAGACCTCATCAGGACCTTCTCAGAAACGTAACGTTTTGATTGTGTGACTATTTCTTAAATAGTCCAAATAATTCAGGAATTCATTAGTAGACCATAGAAGGGGCGTGTCATTAACTGGACTGTTTCTGTATGATGTACTTGATGTATATTTCTGCCTTATTCAAGCATCCTTGCACAAACTAATTAAAAATACCTCTTTTAAAGAACATTCGCATTTATAATCTAAGAGGAATTTGTTCTTTATCAGCACAGGACTTGAGGAGCGTAGTTGGAAAGCTTTGAAATTGGCCTCTACTAATAACAAGTTGATAAAAGTCTAAAATCTTGTAACAAATAATCAGAGTCTATGGGGGCACAATGTTTTTTTATTTTTGTTCATTATGGCAGAATTATCTGTGCATCGATGTTTGCTGGAAACATGCTGTTATTTTTCCCCAAGAAAGACTGTTAACATCTATTCAGTTAGAAAATTGATCAAGGTGCCTAAACTTTTGCATACAACTGTATATAATGTATATACATATGTGTGCATGTAAGAAGAGCCAATATACAGTACATAACTATCATAGACCTTTGGGTGTGTGTAGATGGATGGATAGATAGCGCGACGGCGTAGTGGATAGCACGGTCGCCTCACAACAAGAAGGTCCTGGGTTTGATTCCTGTGCCGGGGATCTTTCTGTGCAGAGTTTGCATGTTCTCCCTGAGCTTGAGTGGGTTTCCTCCAGTTTCCTCCCACAAACCAAAAAAAAACCCCATGCAGATTAGATCGATTGGTGATTCTAAATTGTCCATAGGAGTGAATGTGTTTACGTGGTTTTTTGTCTGTGTTGCTCTGAGATGGACTGGTGACCCATCCAGGGTGTATATCCGCCTCTCCCCTTATGTGCGCTGGGATAGGTGCCAGCAGACTCCCAATTAGAGAATAAGCGTGTAAAAAGATGAATGAATGATAGATAAGTGTCAATATACAGTATGTAAATTCATTCATTCATCTTATTCCCTAATTCGGGCAAAGAAATATCCTGGACAGGTTGCCTGGGCGCGCACACACACACACACACACACACACACACACACACACTCCTGTGGGTAATTACCATTAATAATAGTAAAGGGTTTTCTAACTCTATAATGTGTGTGTGTGTGTGTATGAGAGTCTGAATGTCTATGACAAGCTGGAATTGTGGAACGGATTCAGAGCTAAAAGTTGATTGTAAATAAATATAAAATGATTTAGCTTTTATAGTTTAAAAGAATATTTTAGTAAAAGCAAACATTTCTTTAATACAATATTTTACCATCTCATGTTAAAAAAGGTTTTCCTGTCATATCAACCATGTGAAATGACTACTACATCCAGACAATAAAGTACAGAGCAGTAAACTGAGGACAAATTCAAGACAAAGACAATAACACCAGGACAGAGACAAAGACTAAAGATGAATTATTTATTCATAGCGGTAAAAATATAGGTATATGCAAGAAAATTCGGGAAATTGTAGTTATCAGTTTGTGTAAACAAACTGTTGCTTATAAACTGTCCAAAAAAGCAGTCTGTTCCCATCTTTCTCGTCCTCTCATTTGTTCATTCTCATACTCATTCGTTCTCATCCTCTCTCATTCGTTCTCGTCCTCTATCTCTCATTCGTTCTCGTCCTCTCGCTCTCATTCGTTCTCATCCTCTCGCTCTCATTTGTTCTCGTCCACTCATTTGTTCTTGTCCTCTCTCATTCGTTCTCTCTCTTGTTCGTTCTCATACTCATTCGTTCACATGTTCTCTCTTTCTCTCATTCTTTCTAATCCTTTCACTCATTCTCATCCTCTCTGACTCATTCGTTCGTTCATTCTCACGTTCTCTCTCTCACTCATTCGTTTATTTTCGTGTTCTCTCTCCCACTCATTCGTTTATTCTCGTGTTCTCTCTCTCATTCGTTCATTCTCGTGTTCTCTCTCTCACTCATTCGTTCTCTCGCATTTGTTTGCGCTCTCGTTCCTTTTCCTTCTCTCTCTTTCAGCGCACACAATCTTTTTCAAGCACCAGCCTGGTTAGATAAACTGTTTATTATACTATTCGTCTTCGTCGTCCTCTTGTATTTCTTTCGGCTCGATGACATGTAAGCACCGCTCTGCGAGCTCTACGAACAGAGGTTCCTGCATGGCTTGCTTCATCGCTTGGGCTTTATTCTCAGCTGAGTCAACATTCAGCATCAGGTTCCTCAGGTGTGGATTCTGCAGCAGATTCATCAGATCCTTAGATGCACCTACAACAACAAAATCAGGATGAGAGTCTAAATATCTGCATCCAGAGTTTAAGTCTTCTAAAATTAACTACACATGTGATGCTAACACTTGATGTCTATATAGTGTAAAGAAGTGAAGAGGCTACCTAATAACTGAAGTTTGTGCAAAGGAACTCGGTCAGACTGACTGCCCTCATCTAAGAGGTCATCGTCCATGAAGGGCTCCGTGGCTAAAACGGTGGGAAAAAAATACCAGCACATTTCTAACATTCATTCATTCATTCATTCATTTTCTTACCAGCTTATTCCCTAATTAGGGGTCACAGGGATCTGCTGGAGCAGATAGAGAGCAGATATATTATCAAGGATTTTCTAAACTGCCTTACCCATGTGAACGACATACAAAGTACAACAAACTAAACACTTCAAAAACCCTGGAGACATTCAGGGGACACAAACACACCTCTGCTCCGACAGGAAGCTGGACACGGTGCAGGAAGTGTTGAGACTTGCACAGGCTTGCATGTGTCTGTTTATGGAAAAAAAAAAAAGTGAGCCATACTCGACACTGTTGTCCCATAAGTTTCAATATATAGAAAAATAAAAACATTCTTCTTAATTAAATTCTTTATTAAAAGAAGAATAAAAAAGTAGGGTGAGATATGGGGATCTAAGAAAATGGCCGATGTGTATGTATGTAAACTTATATGTATTGAATTCATTCATCTTCTAACAAGCTTATTCCCTAATTCGGGGTCACAAGGGTCTGCTGGAGCCTATCCAAGCACCATAGGGCAAAAGGCAGGGGTATAAAACTGGACAAGTCAGCAGTCCATTGCAGCGCTACAAATGGACAGCCGGCCACACACATATACACACTTACTCCTATGGGCAAGAATCACCAATCAACCTACTGTTCATTTGGACTGTGGGAGGAAACCGGAGTATCCTTGCTCTTCCCGAGCTTGAGAAAAAGGGGGAGACTCAGTGGTTAAGGTGTTGGACTGATACCAAACAGCCCAATGTTCGAGTCCCCAGATCAAATGTAAGTTGCTCTGAATGAGAGCATCGGTAAATGGGTTTTCTCTGGGTACACCGGTTTCCTCCCACAGTACAATAACCCTTACATTCGGTTGACTGGTGATTCTAAATATCCCATAGGTGTCTGTGTGTGTGTTTGTCTATGTGTGGCACCTACGATGGACTGGCGACCTGTCCAGGGTGTAAGCCTGCCTTTATCTGCACTGGGATAGACTCCAGCAGACCCCTGTGAACCCCGAATCAGGGAATAAGTGGATTAGAAGATGAATGAATGAATGAATGAATGTCTTACCATCACTTTTGTGTTTCTTAAAGCATCCTAAAGAACAACTGCAATATAAGCGGAAAATGCCATGTTGAGCAAACACACATTTAATACAGAAACAATATAGAACATATAGTACAATTTCATTAACACGTGTGTGTGTGTGTGTGTGTGTGTGTGTGTTATAGACTCGACTTACTATTTTATTCTGCACACAGGACATCTGTATTTGGGAATTTGCTCGCTGCAAATTACACAAAACTCCATGATCGTCCCAAATATATAATTACATTTAAAATCACAGCCTATGTAATAAAACTAAGAAAATGATCACGAAACCTAGACCGCTGAAAAACACATGCCTCCGACTGTACATTTCCTGATACCCGGCTGCGTAATAAACGCAGTCTTGCTCTCTACGTAGCTCCACTACATTGAGTAGTAACTAACATCCTAACTAGTTTACTTGATGTTATATTATTCAGAAATGAGATACAGCTGCGACTAGAACAATTTCCGGTGCACTCGAAATGTTTTAATTAATAACAACAACAACAACAACAACAACAAATAGATTTAATAAAACAATAATAAAATAATTTATATATTTTTTTTAAAAGTGCAATAAGACAATTCTTTAAGGTATGTTTTTTAAGCGTTATTAGACGGAACATCTTCCGGTGCAGAGTTCACGTGGGAGGTTACGGTGTCCTTGCACGTGTTTCTTGTGCTTTCTGGGCGTCCTGATAGCCGGTGAAGTGAAGAGAGAAGATCGGATTTGATTGTATTATATTGGTTTATCAGGATTGCAGCCATGTTGAAATCTCTAACACGAGCTGTTAGCATCGCGGCTCGCCTGACGAACAAGGCCCCGAGTGCGTCTGTGTGCCGCGGCGTTGAGCCACTTGTCAGATCCGCTGTGTGCGCCCAGAACTCGGCCATCACCCGACCGTTCACCCGCTCGATATGGATGATGTGCAGCAGCAGCAAAAACAACGATTACAGAAGCAAATTGCTCGCTTCCAAGCACACAATCCCGTCCTGCGGCTGTGGAGGTCTTCACACAGAAGGTAAAATCGGGAATTTTTTTAAATCAATATTATTATATAATTTAATTAACCTGTCATGCGCTTGAAGACATTACCTACATCTTTATTGATTTAACCGCGTTATTAGGTAAAACGTAGACAGTGTTTTGCGACAGTTGTCAGTTTGCGGCAATTAATCTGAAAGTTCGACGTAAAGCATGTGTTAGTTTTATGCTAGCGTAACCGGCTAAATAGAAAAACGACGGATGAATAGTTTTAACTTGTTGAACATATATAATGCTGCTTATTAGTAACGAGTTATTAACATAACCATTGATCTGTTGCTGAAAAATCGCTCATTTGGTTTGGTATTATAAAACGCAACGGTACACCGGATTTGACGTCACCTACTTGGATTTTGCGTCATGTGACCTTGACTGAAGAATGATGAATGGCAGACATGCCTGCCATTGGTTATCCACCCATCCTTTATTATTATTATTATTATTATTATTATGAATTATTATTGATTATGTATTTTTTATTTATCCTGGGACACTGGGTGTGAAGCAGGAAAATACCATTTAAATAAGACACCATATCCATGACAGGGCAGCACATACAGACAGTCAAACAGAGAGAACCTTAATTTAAAACTTAACCCTTTCATTGATTTTGATGATCTCTTCTAGGTGACAAAGCCTTTGTAGAATTTCTCTCAGATGAAATCAAAGAGGAGAAGAAGATCCAGAAAAGTAAAACACTTCCCAAGATGTCTGGTGGATGGGAACTTCAGTTGAATGGCACAGAAGCAAAACTTACCCGCTCTGTCTCTGGAGAGAAGTAAGTCTGCAAAGTCTTAACTTTTAATATATTTTGTGGAGATTCTGTAGGACATGTTTATATGAGACTATATCATCCTTTTAGATAATTTCTGAAGGTTAAGCTTTCTGATTTATTTCCCAGAGTGACAGTCACATTCAACGTTAACAACAGCATACCTCCAAAACTGGAGGAAGAACCAGAGCAGGGTCAAAAGGCTGAGGACAATGAGGTAAATGCTGCTTCTACATGTACAGGGATCCCTCGTTTTTCGCGGTTAATGGGAACCAGAACTTTCTGCGATAGCTGAAAAACCACAAAGTAGTATTTTGAATGTGTGTGTATGCGGGTTACTGTACAAGAATGTTTTAAATATATAATCCACTCGTACTCTTATTGGTCGATGTCACACCGGAAACCAATCAGGCGCCTTTATGAAAGCCTGTGATATTTACAGTACTCTGAGTCAACTCATCTCTTTGGTTGACATGCAGGTTTCCTTCTCTCTCGCGCATCAACATGAAACAACACTTCTTCCCACAATGTGGCTGCTGCTGAACCGCCAATCACTGAAGCCGCAAAACATGAAGCGCCAAGTGGCCTGGGAACACTGTATTCCATTACTTCATCCTACTGATGATGTCGTTCATTCCGCCTGGCAGATCTTAGGATTTCTCACAGGGCCGTTTAAATGATCCAATTTTTACATTTATTATCCAGAGCAATTTACATGTATATCATGTATACAATTGAGCGATTCGTGGTTAAGGGTCTTGCTCAGGGACCCACAGTGGTGGCTTGGTGGTACTGGAATCGAACCCCGGTCTTTCTGGTGCTAGACCAACACCTTAACCACCAAGCCACCAATGGTAACTCTGTGCAGCAAATCCAATCCTGAGTTTAACCACTGTGTTACCACGTCCCCATTAAAACACGCATAATCCAGTAATATATATATATATATATAAAGCACGTTTTACAAACACGAGCTGAAAAACATGCCAGAAGGTGCCGCCAAGGTTGTACTTTGACGCAGCTTAGCTAGTAAAAGTGCAGCATGCTTTGTTTTTCTTCAGAAATGTGACGCACCAGCGAGCACAAACTTACCTAAACCGCACAGGGGAAATGCTCTGAAAAAATCCAGATCAACAAGGACTCCTTCATATTTCCATACTAAATAGTGTAGAATGTAGTAAAGTACGTAAAAATTTCCCAGATGATCCTCTACTCTCACCCGGATTTTAAAGTATGTATGTATGGTACATTTCATATAAATTTTCACTTTGCTGTATTGTAAAAATCCACCAATTAGATCAGTCAGTGTTGGTAAGTGGTTTCTGTACCATAAGCCTAGTGATGACTGTGTTGGACTGCTGATTTGAAAGGTTGTGGGTTTAATTCCCAGTACCACCATGCTGCCAGTTCTCAGTTGGATGAGTGAAAGTCGCTTTAAATAAGCTCATTGGTCAAATGGCAGAAATGTGAATAATGCAACTGTTTGCTATCTATAAGACGACTAGTTTTATACGGAAGATAAACACATTGATTCATGTTGTTCAATTTAAAAGTTTAATAATCAGAAAGTAGGGCAGCGCGGTGATGTAGTGCTTAGCACGGTTGCCGGATTCGAGTCCCTAGAAAAAGTGCATGAAAAAGCAAAGGGATGTCTATTGGGTTTTTGTATGACACGATGTCGCCGTTGTTTGCTTGCTGCTAGCTACCGTTTAGTAAGAGAGTAAAATATTGCATTATAATAATGCATGATTTATTGCAACTCATAATTTTTGTGTTTCTATAATATTAATTTGTATTTGGCTACCTTTTTTTCTTTCTTTCCTAGCCTGAACTCGTTTCTACACCTAACTTTGTCATTGAAGTGATTAAACAGGGGTCAAAGAACTCCCTGGTGTTTGATTGCCATTATCCAGAGGATGAGGTAAAGATTCTGAAATCTTTTCATTGCTTATTTTTTTTTTTTTTTACTATCCCATAATGTATTGGACAGATACTTTTTAAATAAATATTTGCTTGTCAGATTGGTCATGGTGAAGGAGAGGAAGAGAGCGACATCTTCACCATTCGTGAAGTCAGTTTCCAGCCTGAAGGAGACGAGGACTGGAAAGAGACTAGCTATACCCTTAACACAGACTCTCTGGACTGGGTATGTGGGCTTATTTATTTATCTAATAATCATTTTTAATTAATAAACGATTTTATTGAAACTTCTGGATGTTGATCCAATTAATAGTGGAGATGTGCCCATTTGTTCATTTTCTCTATATATAGGCACAAACTGCAAGAAGTTCAATTATGCACGTTACTGACATCTAGTGGTCAAAAGAACTGAGTGCATTTTTTTTTTTTGGCAGATTATGAACAGGAATTTAAGAGGCCAAACAGTGGCGGCTTGGTGGTCCTGGGAATCCGAATTTAAATTATTGGCAATATTACTGAACAAACCAAAGTATATCGACTAATGAAGCAAAAGTTTCACTCTGTACTGGGAAATAAAAGAATCTGCCAGTTACATTAGTCACCTTTACTATAAATCTAGTGGAAAGGTTCTAGACTACTGGCTTACAATATTGTGCGTTTAATTCCAAGCACCACCAAGCTGTCACTGCTGGGGCTTAAAAAAAACCTGCTTGAAAAAGGTTTTGCTTATGTTTTCATTTTTTATCTAGTGTTTATCGTAATTGCAATATATTGTGACCTATGTCTCCCTTTGACCCTTTCCAATACAACCCTATTGTCTTCTCGTCGATATTATTGAAAGTGTTGCTCTTCTGCTTACGCCTGTAAACTTTTCACCTCCACAGGCCCTTTATGACCATTTAATGGACTTCCTTGCTGACCGTGGTGTCGACAACACATTTGCCGATGAGCTGGTGGAACTAAGCACAGTACTGGAGCATCAGGAGTACATTAAGTTCCTGGAGGAACTCAACGGTTTCATTAAATGCCACTAATGTGCAGATTGTGTGCAATAGTTCTCTGTTCAGTGTATAGGAAAAACTCATGTTCTGAAATAAACACCCAATACAAAACGTTTATACTTTTTCTATTATGTAATAAATGTAAACCTTAAGCTGTTCATTTGAGAGTTCATAATGGTGTATAATTAGAAACCTGTCTAATACAAAAGTTTAAGATTTCAGGTTACAATCGAAAAATACGTTTGCCATAAAATTATTGTGCAAAAGATAAATTTAAATAAATATTTAATAAATTAGCTGTGGCTGACTTCCAATTATTAAGAATGGGGATCTGACCTTACAGATAATTGTAACTGAGGTACAATAGAGTGGTAGGGCACCCATCATTAGTGAACCAGAATTTTAACACCTGCTGATATTATGCAAGTGCCTACTAGGGGGTGTAACCCCAAACCCCTCCTTTATGAATAACTTATCTTGTAACCCAGTTATTCCCTAATTTGGAGTCACAGGGGTCTGATTGAGTATATCCCAGCACACATAGGGCTGGGGTACACACTGGACAGGGTGCTAGTCTATCACAGGGCCACACAAACAACTCGCACACATTCACTTATATGGGCAATTTAAAATAACCAATCAAACATACATTTCGTTGGACTGTTGGAAGAAACTGGAGTACCCAGAGAAAACCCACGTGAATGCAGGGAGAACATGCAAACTTCAAAGACCCCCGGCCTGGCAAATCAAACCCAGGACCTTCTTGCTGCGAGACAGCGGTGTTAAGCAGTACGGCACGATGCGGACCTTCCTTTAGGAATCGTTTAAAACCAAGCAGTGCTTATTCTCTAATTCAAGGTAATGGGGGTCATCTGTTGCCTATCCCAGTGCACATAGGGCAAGAGGCAGGGGTACATTCTGAAGCTGTGTTATTCCAAACTAAAAAACGTGTGTGTCAATGTGTGTGTAGCATTTTGATTATCTCTTAATTGATCCCAATCAAACACACCAAGTGTGACCTCAATGCCAATTCCAGGCTCAAGCTTATTGCTGTGAAACTTTTTAAAAAGCCGCACATTAAACAAATGATGTAACATTAAATAAACAAACAATCTCTTTATTTCACAAAAATAAAAATGACACACGATGATGGCTGTACCGGAGCCACTCACAGGACAATAGCCAGATAATCACACACCTAGAGATAAAAGATAAGAGACGTCCAATAATCAGCATTTACTCCAAAAGGTCTGAATCCTTCAGCAGCTCTACAAACAATGTTTAACAGAAGAACCGATGGACATGTAAAGCAATCTATTGTTCCGTTTTCTGCCAAAGCAGATTGTTGTACAAATAGAAGGTCATAACGACTTCCAGACGGACTGTTTACAAAAAAGGAAGAAAGAGGGACACATATCTAGAATATTAAAATCCAGAATTAAGGCCCTGCCCTAATATTGGTACTCACTCCCTAATGCTCCTCATTTGCATATTCAATCTTATTAAAGTGTCCCTATTCGCTGGTTTCTATTGGTCCTCTTACTGCATATGATGCTCTAAATTTATTGATTTAATAGATGACTTGCTACTTGGGGGTCATAGGTCTCTACCGGATCATATCCCAGCATGCATAAAATGCCAATCCATCGCAGGAACTCACACTTGCACACCAATGGGCAATTTAGAATAACCCATTAACCTAATGTACATGTTTTTGGACTTTGCAAACCCCTATATCCGGGAATCAAACCTGGGGCCTTCTTACTGTAGGGAGATTGACGACCTTTTAGGAAAAATCATGACAAAACAGACATGGATAGGAAAACTAAGTGGGGAAAAAAAGTTTGATGGGTGTTGCAACGATTGCAGATGGGTGTGGGAAGTCAGCGCACTGGTTTCCTCACGCACTTATAAATTAGGTGCACTTCCTTTGTGGAAGACTTTAGGTTATTAAGAACGTTGTCTATAAAAGGAAAAAGCAGACATATGCATCTAAAAGAACCATTTGACGTTACCTTGCAACTGAGCATCAGACTGGGCGCTCCGTCTACGTTTGAAACGACTGAAAATATGGGGTTGTGCAAGCAGTCTTCCAGATGTTCTGTGACTTTCATTTCGAGTAGATGTTGCAGCACATCTGCAGTTATATTTCTTCCCTGCAAAAATATCAAAAAAATGGGTGTTCATCTCATTTTGGGCTAAAACACATCCCTTATGCAGCCTCAGGGGTAACAGGGGATATTTAATGGGATCTTATTGGACTCACCATTGTTTTGATATACAGTCCACATGGACATGATGTAAAATGGTTGTTTACAGTCAGGTTGTTCCTGAAAAATGGAAAAACTAGTTAGTTGTTTTTACTATTTACCACAAACAGCTAATCTAATTTCTGTTTATATTCCACTCACACATGACATATAGGGCAAATGAGATCTCCTTCCAACCCCATTCCATCCACAACAGAGTCAAAGTACTTTTCTTCATACTGCTGGCTTTTGTGGTATTCGTCAATAATTAAAAGCTCTTAAAAAAAAAAAAAAAAAAGTTACAAACGACATTTAAAAAATAAAATGAAAAAAAAAATCTATTTAATCGGGCGGCGCAGTGGCGTAGTGGTTAGCACAGTCACCTCCCAACAAGAAGGTCCCAGGTTCGAATCCCGGGCCGGGATCTTTCTGTGCGGAGTTTGCATGTTCTCCCTGCGCTTGCG
>JAOTRA010000023.1:2166228-2176237 GCA_026260255.1 Pseudolaguvia tuberculata
CTGGGATAGGCGCAGCAGACCCCTGTGACCCCGGATTTGGGAATAAGCGGGTAAGAAGATGAATGAATGAATGAATGTCTAATCTCTTAAAATCCGTTAATCACAGCTGTTCTATCATTTGTTGGCATCAAAGGTGCCAATACTTTTAAAACTAGCGAAAAGGATAGAATTATTCGAATTTTCACGAAGAACAATATGATTTTTTAAGCACGGCCCCCTCGCAGCCTCCCTACATGCTCTATTCCCAAGGCAAGAGATCTATCCGTGCGGAGTTTGCATGTTCTCCCCGCACTGGCATAGGAGTGAGTAACGGTGTGTGGGTGGTTGTTTGTCTATGGTTTGTCTGTGTGGCCCTGCTATGGACTGGTGACCAGTTCAGGGTGTGTGGTCCTAAATGAATGAATAAATATGATGCATGTGCAATTATTTGTTTATTCATTCATCTTCTAATCCACTTAATCCACGTGGGTCTTCTGGAGCCTATACCAGTGCACATACAGTAAAGGATAGGAGCACACCTTGAACAGGTTGCCAGTCTATTGCAGGGCCACCCATTGACAAACACACACACACGCACACACACACGCACACACACACGCACACACACACGCACACACACACGCACACACACACGCACACACACACACACACACACCACTCATACTCACTTCTATGACTACCAATCAAGCTAATGTACATGTTTGTGGAACGTGGGAGGAAGTACACAGAGAAAACCCCCACAAGCGCAGGGAGAACATGCAAACTCTGTGCAGAAAGATCCTTTGTCCGGGACTCTGACCATGCTATGTATAAATTATGTATAAAAATTATATTTATATTTAAAATGCATTCCATTGCTATCTTTTTATTTTTTTCCACAGCTTGGCTGCAGCCAATAAGATTTCATATGTTCAAGTCTAACTTTACTACATGCTCTAAAAGCTGATCAATTTTTGTTGCGATCATTTAGGATGATTCTGTTCAAGTCTGTAATAATCTGTGGCATCTGCAACAACAATCTACCCCCTCTCCATCCGTTCTTTTGTTCACCCTCTGTTTGTCCTCTCTTTATTTTTTGTGTCATCCTCTGGACAGATTTGGCTTCTGTGCTTAGAACTTCATACTCAGCAGGTCTGACCCATACTGAGCATTCTCCAGGTACTCGGCACCGCGAGCTACCCGAACTGAACCTTAAATCAGCCTCCACCTCCAGCACGTCACCACCCAAATCTGAAAACGCAAAGCTGTCACCGAAATCGGCTGCTACCTCCTGCAAAGCCAGCCCCACTCACGAGGTGAGACAGACGTCATGTACACAGACAGTGTTTCTAGTTAGGAAAATTTGTAATTGATAAAGATAAAAAATACCCATAAAAAAGTTTCTATTTTTGTATTCTAATAATCTAAATCTGGCAACCGTGGGCGTAAATCCGATCAATCTGGTAACACATGGCAGGAACTCAATCAATCTTGCAACACTAGCAGTGAATGAACCTGATAAATCAGAGGATAATTCATTCATTCTTTGATTCATATTCGAACCCACTTATTCCCTAATTCAGGGTTACAGGGGTCTGCTAGAGTCTATCCCAGCTCAGGTCACCAGTCTATCGCAGGGCCACACATAGACAAACGACCCCACACACACTCACTCCTAGGGGCAATTTAGAATCACCAATCTACCTAATGTACAGGTTTTTGTACTGTGGGAGGAAGCCGCAGTATGCAGGGAGAACATGCAAACCCCGCTAACCGCTGTGCCACAGCGCTGCCAAAGCATAAATAAATCAGTGATTGGAATGACTTGAATTCGAATTCAAATCGGGGTTCGAATTCCACCTCCACCGAGCAACCAATGTGGGGCCCTTGATCAAGGCCCTTAACCCACAATTGCTCAGTTGTAAAAAGAGACCAAATGTAAGTCGCTCTGGATAAAAGTGTCTGCCAAATGTCAAACTGTAACTGTAATTTTTTACATTACTTTGTTTTCTCTGGGTACTCTGGTTTCCTCCTATAGTCCAATAACATGTACATTAGGTTAATTGGTGATTTTAAATTGCTTTCTGATTCATCTTAAAGGCTCTGTGACCCAGAGTTAGATAATAAGCGGGTTAGAAGATGAATGAAGAATAGTTTTCTTAAATGGGTTGATTTTTACACACTGTACAGCTGTACATGTAAATGACTATTATTACTCGAACGGTAATGGTTTTAGTATGAGACAGACATTAACCAATAGCAGACAAAAACTCACGAGTGAATCCTACATGCCATCAGACTAAAACAGTAACACATCTACGTGTACATTCATCTACACAGATTATGGTTTCCATCACACCTCATTTACAGTTCCAGTTCCAGTTTGGCATTTGGCAGATGTTTTTATCCAGAGCGACTTACATTTGGTCTCTTTTTCTTTTTACAACTGAGCAATTGTAGGTTAAGGGCCTTGCTCAAGGGCCCACAGTGGTTGCTTGGTGGAGGTGGGATTAGTCTACCTGAAGGTATTCTTTTTGTCATATCACACACACAAAAGCACGGGGAGAACTTGCGGAGAGAAAAACCGGGAATCGAACCCAGGACCTTCTTGCTGTACGACAAACGTGCCGATTACTACGCCCCCGTGCCTGAAAATAATCTTGAATATAAATTCTATAAAAGCTTTTTTGTCAGGCATTAAGCACAGATTAAGTGAGCATTTACACTTTTGCTCTATTTAAGGTGGACACTGCCAGTGAGGTTGAGGAATTGGACATCGATGTGTCCCCCGCTCCCTTCCCAGCCATTCGAGGAGCTGCTAAACTCCAGGTTTTTATTGCCCGTTACAGGTATAGACCTCTCATTTCCTCTTGCATGATGTGAATGTTTGTTTTTAAAAAAGAGATAAGTTTGAATTATTGAAAATGAAATCATTCAAAAAATATTTCCTTATTCCTTAATCCTAAACCTTAATATTTTTTTTTTTTTACAAAGCTACAACCCATACGATGGCCCAAATGATAATCCAGAGGTGGAGTTGCCTCTCACAGCAGGAGAATACATCTATGTATATGGTGACATGGACGATGATGGCTTCTATGAAGGTAATTTCACGTCTCATCTTTTTCTTTATTCTATCACGGCATAGTCGGAACTCAGATGAGCTTCTATTTCTTCTCTGGAGCTTCCCAGATTCTTTTCTCATTATTGATGCTGACATGTATAACAATGTGCTCTAGGGGAATTAATGGACGGCCGTCGAGGACTGGTTCCATCCAACTTTGTGGAACGTGTCTCAGACGATGACGTGCATGAAGCTCCTGACTTTTCCCACAACTCCCTGCTAGATAGCATCTTTCACAGCACCTCAGAGAGACCGCATCTACACCAGAACTATGTTCGGTCAGGCCACAGCATGACAGACCGGAAAGAGGCATCGGATACCAATGAGATGAGTAAAGCCAGCACTCTACCACTTGTGAATGGCTTGGACATGGACCTGGACTTAGAGGATGACACAGAGGTTCACGTCGTGCCTCCTCCTCAAAAGTTGACTTTCATTAAACAGCTTGTTAAGAGTATAGTGTTGAGCTGGGAGGCACCCCCTGGTGGGGCTGCAGTGCAAAGCTACAATGTCTACGTTAACCAGGAACTGCGTCTCAGCGTGGCTGCAGGAAACTCCAAGGCTGTGTTAGAAAAGATGGATCTGAGTCAGAAAGCTCACCGTGTGGCTGTGCAGACTGTGACGGAGCGCGGCACCTCAGATCCATTACGCTGCTGCATGTTGGTAGGAAAAGACGTGTGCCCAGCTCCCACCGAGCTAAAAGTAGAACGCATCTCGGCCACTTCAGCCCACCTTACATGGCTGCCTAGCAACAGTACTTACACACACACAGTCTCCTTGAACGGTAAACTGCGTGAGTTGGTGCAGGCTGGCAGATACTCCTTGCATGTTGTTGACCTTATTCCTGGTGTGCACTATCGTGTTGAGGTGGAGACTCAGCTTCCATACGAGCAGAGGGCGCGCAAGTGTGCTGTCACCGCTTTCACCACACTTACTGCAGGTAAGACCCAGGAATTTTGAGCCAGCTGGTATAAATGTTGCCATCACAAACAATAATATGTGACTTCTTCTAATTAAGGTCCTCCTGATGCTCCTCTGGATGTACAGCTGGAACAAGGTCCAACGCCAGGGATTGCTCAAATCAGTTGGCTCCCAGTTACCATTGATGCTGCTGGGACTTCTAATGGGGTTCGTGTCATTGGCTACACCATCTATGCTGACAAGAAAAAGGTACTTGGATGAATGGATTGATGGATGGATGGATATACTATAGTATAGACTATATGGAATAGTATGGATGGATGGATGGATGGATGGATGGATGGATGGATGGATGGATGGATGGATGGATGGATGGATGGATATTATGTAGATTTTTAAAAATTATATAAAAATGAAAAGATTAATATGTCTGTATGTAAGGAGCAATTCATGAAAAGATAATAATTTGGAATGTGCCATATATCAGGTAGGTTTTTCATCAATGTTTTTTACAACCTCTCTGTTGTTTATCTAGATGTTGGAGGTGTCCTCACCCACAGCGGGTAGCGCTCTGATTGGTCCTTCTCAGATTGAAATGCTTCGAGTGGCCCGAGAGCTCACTGTGCGCACCATGTCTCCTCACAGTGAATCTGTGGACTCGAGGCCCATTAATGTGCCTGCTAAGCTGCCTGCCATCATGGCGGGCGTGTCCATGTCTCCCAGACAGTTTGTGCCAACCCATGCTAGTGTCCTAACTACAGGTGCCACTCTAAAGGAGCCTATTAACTGTGCCACCTCTCTATCTGCTGCCAAAACACCCATGATGTCACTCAAGTCTGTACCACACCCAAATCTTAATTCTTCCATCAGAGATGTACATGCCAACACGTCCACTGAAGCCACCAATGCTACTCGAACCACCGCCTCATATGGAGAGACATGTGCAAATCCAGCCTCAGTGCATGAGACACAGCTACTTCCTGCTGCCAGTGCCACCGTGCAGGTAAGTCAGGAAAAGTGAAAAGGCGTATGTATGTTCATTGCATTGTTATACATTATTTTACAAATAGCTTCCTTTTTTAGCAGCAAACTGGAGCTGCACCAAAAGTTGTGCCCACTTCTGTACAAGTCTCAAAGCCCATTTCTACAGCCAATGTCCAGGAACCTCCAGTACATCCTAATGAAGCTCTTACACCAACACTAAAGCCCAACAGAGACTCTGAAAGCCCAAAGCCACATCGTATCCTTACCTCTGTCTCTGATTTCCTGGATGACCCAATGCCGCAGAAGTCATTATCCAAACAGAGTATGCCCAGAGTCATAGTCCCTGCGACAGATCTGGTTGACGTGCCTGATGCACATCCCCTGAGACCTCGTAACCCCTCCCCAGTAGAGTCTGAGCCGGAGGGTGAACGGGAGAATGCTCGTTTGGTATCTATCGAGGAATTTTTGCGAGTTGAACCTGTGACCAGGACTAAGGTTTGTTTGCTGGATTACAACTCTCACTGAAATGATAAATGCAATGCAACTAATCATTAAAAAAATTAATCTGTTTCCTCTTAAGGTCTTTTCATTGTTTTAGGTAGTTTTTCCTTGCCACCATTACCCACTGCTTGCTAACTTGCTAACTAGAAATCAGCTGATGGATTTTTGCTTATTTTCTAATACATTGCCAAAAACATTGTAATCTACTAGTATAAGTTTCCGTGTTTGTTTAGGTATATGCAGGAGGTCTGATGGATCCTCCTGCTGACTATCATGTGGACAGCAGCCGTTCAGACCTTTCAGATATCCTTGAGGAGGAAGAGGAAGATCTGTACTCTGAATCTGCGCATGATGCAACAGCCAATATTTTCAACTCTGGACCTACAAACAGAGTAAGCAAAAATACAAAGATACACACCATATAATATCATTTAAATCCATCTTATTACATTTGAGTTTTAATCTGCAGCCATGTAGCATTTATTGCGATGTATCTTTATATTCTTTTCTTGCTGCTCTAATCGTTCCTCTGCTTTCTTTTTGTCTTTACTTTCTGTCTGACCTTCTCCAATGACAACTTTTCCTTCTTTGTCTTTCTGTATGTGGCCTTACACTCAAACACTCTTCCCCTATGTAAACACTTCATTGCTATTGACTGTGGACCTTCTCCTCAGCCAGAGGGGTGGGCGACTGACAGTGATGAAGAAGTCACGGAGAAGATCCTAAAACTTCATCCTCAAGTGTTTGCTAATAAACAGCTGTTTAGTATCCCTGAGGTCACAGAGGAAGAGGATAACAGTGAACCAGAACCCATCTCCAGGCTTTCTTTAACAAAAAGATGCTATCCGTGCCAGCCTGTCTCTGGACGGTGTGAGCCATGTGGTGACAAAGCTAAATCAGAAAGGAAGAGAGAAACCATCAACGCCTTGGATACCACAAACTGTGAGGATAATGAAGAGGTAGACTATGATTCAGATAGCAGCCTGTATGTTGGACCCTTCAGCCGGAAGGTTACACAAAGACATTTGCACCGGGTACATGAAGAACAGGAATCGCTTCACAGAGAAGCCCTACTACACAGCCGCATGACCTCCCAACTTGCCACCTCAGGAGTGACAGCGGAAGGGCCGTACATGCTCAACAGGACAGTTGGCCACTTCAAAACACCTGCCATGGAGATTGATCTGGAGTATGGAACAGACAATGATGCTGACGCTTCACAGTTTGAACCCGGTGTGGTGGGGCAGATAAGCTCAGAGTGGTGGGTGGAGGGTGGAAACCATGATTACCACCATGCCTCATCTCTACGACAGTCCAAACAGGATGCACTTATCGCTGTGGCATCTGACCACTACCAACGGGTTTGTTGATTCATCATTTGTCCCTCAGCTATAGCTTCCCCTAGGATTATATCACCTTAGGAAAATGGTTGAAACCTGGTTTGTGCCCCTTAGTGCAAACATTCATCCTTATGGTGGCCCCAACTATATTAGTAGACTTGTTCTGCATGTCCATGGCTTCCTTAAAATTTTATCAGGGGAATATTACCCCTCTCATTCTATGTGAAAGGTTCCGGCCTAAATCTTTGTCCTTGTCTTTGTCCCGCAACTGTCCACGATCGTGACACTGAACCCTGTGTTTCTGTCCTTTGTCCTGCGAAGATAAAAGACCATAAACTGAGACATCCAGGTTTTGGACCCTTTATGTGAATAACCTTTTTGTAGTGTCTTTGATGTACCTTTTGTTCTCCCTTGGAAACTTGACAAGGAACTTCAAGTCTTTCAAAGCCTGAGCCATTGAATCTAGTTGAAGTTGTTTTGTTAGTGAAGCTTTTGGAAGCGTTGACATCCCTTCACCCCTTCTGAAGGCTGTGCATGAACAACCCCAATGTCTGCTTTTGTTGTGCTTGAAATGGTAACAAAGCCTGCTATCATTGTGTACCCGTAGCCACTTGCGTGGAAATGTGTGTAATTGTTCTGCAGCATGTATGTGGCGTCTGCAGGAGAGTGAAGTTGAGTTGGTTTAATTTCTAACCGTATGATTGTGTGTGACTTGCTTCAGGAGGATGCAGGTCTTGCCGATTCAGGAATAACCCGGTCCGCGCCCAAAAGCACGTCTCCAAAATTACATCGATCAAAGCCAAGACTGCATAAAGGTAGGATTCCAAGTCCAAGCACAATTTTCATCAGCTATGCGCAGCAGAAAAATCTACCCATATTTTACCTGCTTATTCCCTAATTCGGGGTCACGGGGATCTGCTGGTGCTTATTCCAGTGCACATAGGGCGAGGGCGGGGGTACACCCTGGACAGGTCGCCAGTCCTATGTTGGTTATATAATTTATTGTATAGCATAAGAAGCAGCAGAGTGGCTTAGTGGTCAGCAATTTTGCTTCTCAGCATGAAGATCCCAGGTTCGATTCCCGAGCAGGGAACTTTCTGTGTGGAGTTTGCATGTTTTCACTGTTAAAACACATAGATTTACTTTGGATACTGTGGTTTTCTCCCACAGTCCCACAAGATGTAGGTATGTTGATTGGTGATTCTAAATTGCCCAAAGGAGTGTGTGTGTGTGTGTGTGTGTGTGCGTGGCCTTGTGATGGACTGGCGACCTACTCCTCCTGACATTCACCCTTCAGAGAGCTGGGATAGGCTCCAGCAAACCCATGTGACCCTGAATTTCAGAATAAGCATGGAAGATAAACGGTGGAATTAATGAATGAATTAACTATCCCAGCTTTTAGTGAAAATGTTGATGCATACGTGATAGAAAGAATTTTAAACACTAACAAAAAACCATGTAACACCAAGGTCACGTAGAGGTATCGCAGAGGTACCACTGAAGCTTTCGAAATATTTGCCATGCTAAATGTCTGTCTGGATCTGATCTTTTTATCACTTCCAGCGTGCATTTGCTTATGAAATGTAGCATTCGGAGCAGGCAGATTTGTCTGCAATTCTTCCTATTGTACAGTCATGCAGTGTGTAACTTCCTGTCACCAAACCATCATGCAACATGAACACAGCAGCAACTGAACATTACCCCAGATAGTCGCAATACTGGAGGGAAAACTTCACATCTTAGGTTTCTTTGAGTAAAAATGCACCCTTTTTTTGAGTGTAACATTCCAAAGGTTTAAAATGGTTTGCTATGACAGGTAACCCAGATAAGCCATGAAACCTTCGAAGTAACTCTCATAGTTTGCATCATCCCCCCCTGCTTCTCTGCTCCACTTGATCTTTTTTTTTTTTACTATTGTATATTTTGTTCGATTCCCGGGTCTGGGGTCTTTCTGTGTGGAGTTTGCATGTTCTCCCCGCGCTTGCGTGGGTTTCCCCCGGGTACTCCGGTTTCCTCCCACTGTCCAAAAAACATGTACATTAGGCGGATTGGTGAGTCCAAATTGGCCATAAATGCCCAGCCATTAGGGAGTAGCCTTAGTCCCAAGCCCGGATAAATGGGAGGGTTGCTTTAGGAAGTGCATCCAGCGTAAAAACCCCGCCAAGTCGCATGTGCGGATCATGGATCCGCTGTGGCGACCCCGAACGGGAGCAGCCGAAGGACAAAGATTGTATTTACTCACACACTCAATTATCCCTTTGTATTTCTTCTTAACCCAATCAGTTTCTTTAACATTTCTCTGTTGGATCTCTGTTGCCATTCCAGTTCATCCCAAAGGGGTTCAGTGGTGTTTTTTTCACTCTAATTATAACCCAGCATGTGATAGAGTTCAGGGGTTTTGTGCTTAGGGTCATGCTAGAACAGTGTTGGAGTCTCTTAGTTCAAGTGAAGAAATAATGTAATGTTACAACCTACAGAAACATTCTAGACCAACTGTGGGATTCCATATTTGTAGTGAAAGTTTGTAGGCCTTAAGTAATAAATTGGACGTATTTTATGGTATAGCCTTTATTTTTATTGTTAATAAGTACAACTGCATATATAGACATGTATACAAAGTATATAGTTGATATTTTTCCATGGTGCAGTTCTACATCTTATTTGGCAAAACGTTTATGGACATCCCAATGGTACACCCTATTTGGAATAAAATTGGAACCCAAACAACACCTCACTTGATATCATGTCTGATCTCATTCGTTTTATTGTGACTGAATGAACACAACCCCCATAGTCACGTAATTGCCTGCACACAAGTCTGGATGTTATTATAGTAAGACGGACTGAAATAATAGAGAGGTTTTCAACATCTATTTTTCTACCTGTACTATAAAATAATGAATAGTTCTTAAAAGTTATTTCATTCAATGAAAAGTTCTTAAAAGGTTATTAATACAGGGTTGCTGTTACTGAATAGAGTAAAGAAGACCTGTGTGTTTGTGTGTATTTAGGTGTGACAGAGCAAAGGTCAATACGTGACAATGAAGTAAGGATTTTCGTTGCTGTATTTCCATACGATCCTTCGACAATGTCACCGAATCGAGATGCAGCAGAGGAAGAGCTTCCCTTCAAAGAGGGGCAGATTATTAAGGTAATATAT
>JAOTRA010000023.1:2225164-2235291 GCA_026260255.1 Pseudolaguvia tuberculata
TGTGTGTGTGTGTGTGTGTGTGTGTGTGTGTGTGTGTGTGTGTGTGTGTGTGTGTGTGTGTGTGTGTGTAAGATGGCAAAAAAGGTACAAAATTGCTGATGGTCAGATTGTAAGACTGCCCTGATGTTGTGTGGTTCCACTACCATCTAGTGGCCGGAGTAATGTTTGAAATCCATATTAACTCTTGCTTCTCTTTTTCTTTCAGGCCCGGCTAGCTTTAAACAGAGGAGCTCAGGCTGTCATTTTTGACATTACGGATAATCTTAATGCTGCTCTTGAGGTAATTGTGTATGTGTGTAATCAAGATTTAATGCTAAAGTTCATGTGGAAGTTGTTACCACACACACACACACACAAACACACTGTTTTTTTTGCATACAGTTGAATTCTGGCATCTTGAAGAAGCCAGTGGTGATGGTGAAGGCAGGGGTTGCTGAGGAGCTGATGGGTCTGGTCAATAAGAACGAAGAAGCCAAGGTGGAGATCAACATCATGATGGAGACTCCAAAATGGGTGAACACATGCACACACGCTCACAAAAAGATGTAAAGTATTTGTTACAAACAGTGTTCATTGTTTTACATGCTTCTCTTATCTTGGATTTCAGACTCATTACGAAGTGGGAATCCTCTTGACGGTCGTCTCAGTTGTGCTGGCAATCATTATGATCTTTGCCTTTCGCTCTCGCTGCAGGTCTAACAGAACTTGGGTAAGCATTCCATGTCACACACCCACAAGTCATTTACACACAAGTCCAAGCCACTTCTCCATCACATCCATGCTCTAGTCATATCCAAATTCTTCTAATCCATATCTATTCGTATGTCAGTCAAATGTAATATTGGACTCAATACTGAATACTGAAATCCTATCCAAGTCAAATTCAGTACGATGTAGGTCAAATCCACAAAAGTCGAATCCTTAGCATAGATCAAATGGCAGTTACTTACTCACCTGAAATTACAGGACTCGGTGCACCAGCAGACCATGCGGGCTATTAGCAGGTTGGAAACCCGTACCTACAGCTCCCAAGGTTGTTCGGGAGGCTCCCATCATTCGCGTGGTGGCCGAGGGTCAAACAGCAGCTCCAGCTCCAGTCCCATGTGTGCCATCTGCCTCGAGGAGTTCCTGGATGGGCAGGTGAGGAAAGGAAAGATAGTATGGATTAAATTGGAAATGGATAGATTGTAGTTATACGATATATACAGTATAACATTTACATTTACACCATTACATAGTGTTCAATGCCAATGGTTGGACAACTATGCAAAGGTTACTTATGTTTATTTTCTTCTCCCTCCTAAAGGACTTGAGGATCATCTCATGTGCACATGAGTTCCATAAGGAATGTGTGGACCCTTGGTTGCTTCAGCACCGGACCTGTCCTCTCTGCATGCACAACATAATGGGTAAAAGAGCAAAACTAGGAATAAACTGCATATAGAAAATGGTATTGACAAAGCAAGTGCTGGAAACGGGGAGTTCATACCTTCAGTATAGATACAGAACTACATAGATTTTGTGCCTTTGTGTATTTAAGATGGTGGTCTTAAACGCTGTAATATGGTAAAACGGTTGCTACAATGCCACATTTCTTTGTAGCAGGTGCAGATCTGAGTGGTCGACAGCCTCAAAGGGTCCGCGGACATCCACCCCCAGAGCACAGCCAGGCGTTTCTTCACCCTCACCCACAGCAATACCCAGCTTCTCACTCTTTCCCACAGCACCCTATTCCTTTCTCCCTACGACCCCATTACCCCCGCACCCTCTCGGGTCCTTATCCCCAACTGGGTGCCTATGGTGGCTCAACGCCTTACCATACTCGCTTATTGAGTGCCAGCTGCAGCTATCATCTTGCCCCTGATGGCCACCGCACCCGGCCTCGTCACAGCTGCCGCAACGTCGGCCACCACTACACATCGTCGCGCCGTCCGTGTCACCACTGCCATGCCAGCCGGACGCGGCATCAAAACCACCAAAACCAGCGTCACGGTGTTTCTCAGGGGCGACAAGATGAGGGCAGCTGCTCAGGAGCCAGCTACGGTACAGAGCGCAGTGGATACTTCCCTGATGGACCTGGCAGTGACTCAAGCTCGGGCCCGTGCCACGGCTCTTCCAGTGACTCAGTGCTTAACTGTACTGATGTAAGTCTACAAGGTGTTTATGGCAGCTGCTCCACCTTTCGCAGTTCACTCAGCAGCGAATACGACCCGTTTGTGTACCACAATGCCGGTTCTGAAGGTCTGACAGGTAGTAGTACCAGGCCCCGATCTTTAGATTCTGGAGTTAATCAAACTAGTGGAGGGCTTGGATTTGAAGAACCACAGCAGCAACAGACTGTATTCAGCCATGTGCACTACCATAGACACAGGCACCACTATTACGAAGATGGCGAGCCCAGCCAAGGACCAGGAAAAGGCTCTGACGAGGAGCAAGAGGCTTCAGGTGTAGCAGCAGGCAATTCGCCCATGAGTAAAGACTCAACGTTTTGTAAGGGAGCAAATGTTGCCTGCCATTGCCCCAAAACAGACCCTATGGACAGGTGTGGACCTCCTGGTGGAGTGGAGGAACGGGAAGCAACAGTCCCCCCATCCCCCACTGCCTCCTTGCCTGGCACCTCAGTGCTAATCCCTGCATCAGCCTGCTGCCATCCTGGGCACCCGCACTGCCAGAAAAACACCAGCTGTAGTTTGGAAGCAACTGCCCCACCCATGCCAGCCGTGCACTTTCATCAGAGATTGGATCTACAGGACGATTGCAGCATTCACATCCACTACGGGCAAAGTCCTGCAGGTTTCTGCTGCTCCCCCTCTCTGGGTGCAGCGTCCACACTGCTGCCTGTACCTGTAATCCTGGATTCAGGTGGTCTGGCAGAGTGGCCCTGCTGCAGGGGGACAAGAAGGGGATGGCAAAAGCAGGTGCAACAGGCTCACTCTGAGCCACAGCTAATGGGGACAGGCACTCTATTGGACACATCTCTGTGCAGAGGGCATCACAGTGCCGGGCACGAGCTGCCAACAGAAATTTGTCTTTACTGCCACAGTGTATGCAATAATCAGGGTAAATGTCAAATATTTTCTGAATAATTGAATTTAAATATACTGTGTTGTGCAAGTGGATATTTGACTAAATAAAGGTCTATAGATTGTGCTGCAATTTTATACAGTCAAATCTAGTAACTTTGTCGCTTTAAGTGAGTCTCGTTAAATTCTCAGACATGTGCTTTTGTCTTCGTGTAGGATCAGAGGAGGAGTCTGGTGTTTAAGAGTTTCCTCCATCCCCAAAACTCACGCTGCTACACAAGAGCCGAAATGGACAAACAAATCGGCCGTCTCTCCCTTATTTCTGTCTCTCCCTCATTCACTTTTCATTCAGTTTTCCAAAAAATTCCACATCCCCAGACAGGCCGCGTTTTTCACCATCACTCACTTCCCATGTTTGTTCTGTAGCTCAATTTTGATGCTTTTAGAAAACAAAGAGGTTCCTCGTGTGTTCTTCAGCTGGTTAAATATCTAGTTTTTTGGGTTTTTTTAATGGATTCTATGTTGGATTTTTATTTTTCAGTTTTTTCATTCACTGGAAATGTCACAAAAAGGGTTGCTTTAAAAGGCAGAATCAAAATTGATTCGGTAAAATTAAATTCTACCCGATGATAATGGTACTATTGTTGTATTATGTACTTACACTCAAGGTTATGAATCAACCAAAAATCTTTTGGGTTTATCCTGCATCACTTGGCCACCCGAGGGATTAGTTCGATCTTTAGGCTAAAAGGGATTTTGTTTTTTTAAAGCAATCATTTAATTTATTATTTAAAAAAACAAAAACAAAAGCAAAATAAGGGTGGCGCGGTGGCATAGTGGATAGCACAGTCGCCTCACAACAAGAAGGTCCCGGGTTCGAATCCCGAGCCGAGATCTTTCTGTGCAGAGTTTGCATGTTCTACCTGTGCTTCCAGGTGCTCTGGTTTCCTCCCACAGTCTAAAAACATGCAGATTAGGTGGATGGGTGATTGTAAATTGTCCGTAGGAGTGAATGTGTGTGTGAATGGTTGTTTGTCTATGTGTTGCCCTGAGATGGACTGGCAACCCGTCCAGGGTGTACCCTCGCCTCTGTCCTATCTCGCTGGGATAGGCGCAGCAGACCCCCATGATCCAGGATTCGGGAATAAGCGGGTAAGAAAATGAATGAATGAAAAACAAAATATCAAGTCCACAAATTCCTTAGTTATCTCCATGCCTCACCGCAAGCTGAGGTAGAAGCAGCAAGTCTCTTTTCATCTTTATCCTCCAAATTTCCCCGTTTTAGTGGAAGTCATGCTTTACAATACACTGTAGTGATCATTTGGTTCTTGACAGTATTTCATGTTAGTGAAGAAGAATTCCTGTGTTGATTTTTCTAGACATTACTGGTAAAATAATACTCTTAACCCGCATATGACTTAATATTTGGTCTGCTACCGAGAACGACAAGTGAGATCCAGCGGCTCGGTTTGACTCGTCTGATCTTATCTTAGGCAGAACAATGAACACACCTCGACACACGATATCATCGATCGGAAACAAAGGCTGAGGTTACAGTATCATTTGTAACGATGATGTCACTCAGTGTTCGTTTCTGTCAAGAACTAAGTGCCGGCCTCTTCATCTCTTCCTCTCTCTCTCTCTCTCTCTCTCTCTCTCTCGTACTCACTCTGGTTGTCTCTCTTTCTCTCCAGCCTACCTCAGATAACCAATCAGAAAAGTCCTGTTCACATTACGGTACTTCAATAGTAAAGCTTTTGCCTGGCACCTCGCTCTGTTTACTTTTAATAAGTGAGAGATCGAGCGCCTTACCTAATCGGTCCTCATTAACAAAAGGATCACTAACTGTTTTTGGAGGTCATTTACGTTTCTCGTGTTCGTTCATTTGAGAAAGGCAGCTGTCGTTCATGTTGTTTTTTTCTGGGGATTTTTTTTTGTCTTTTATGTCTTTTTTGTTGTTTTCTCGGTTCAAACGAAGC
Organism: Pseudolaguvia tuberculata; assembly: GCA_026260255.1. Lineage (NCBI taxonomy): Eukaryota > Metazoa > Chordata > Actinopteri > Siluriformes > Sisoridae > Pseudolaguvia > Pseudolaguvia tuberculata. The sequence continues at coordinate 2,230,167 of JAOTRA010000023.1, forward strand.
AAACTGACTGAAAACTTTAAGCTTTTCAAAACTTTTGGTCACTTTTTTTTTATTTTTGGTCAAACCTCTATAGTCATTTAACCAGAACTGAGGAAGCATTCAATTACCCATAAGTACATGCTTTTACCTCAGACCCTTTACCTCGTGTATGACTTTCAGTATCCGTACGGATGTGGAACATTTCAGAAACGCTCGTCAGCCTACATGCTTGCTAAGGGAGCCTCTTTTTTTTCTTTTTTTTTTTAGAAGATTTGTTTTTCTTTTATTACTAATACTGTATCCAGTGTTCCTTTAGAAGTGCTTTATTCTCTGGTAATATTTTACAGTATATTCGATTTAGAATATATCGACAGTCGATATGCATTTGCATTCAAAAAAAAAAGAAGGTCCCGTTATATAGAAGTTCTAAAATGAAAATGTCTGAAAATCGATGTATATACTAAAGATTTGCTTTCGTAATTAAGCCCAAATGATTATAGTGATAGGAATCAGGTACTTCAACTGGTGTTGCCTTTGTAGTTTGGACCTGTTTTCATGTGCAAAGTATTTTTTTATGCAAATTCTTAGGATAGAAAGGTAAAACAGTTATATTTTTGCTCACGGTTCAAACTTCTGCAAAAAAAATTGTACATAGATAGGAAAACCTTGAAATTCAATCCGGAGGGTTGTTTTTGTTATATATATCTACGAAATAAATGAAACCACAAAATCGATCCTTTACATTTCAGCTGGCGATGCTCAGTGTGACTTATTTAAACCAAAGTTTAAGAACGTCTAATCCACCGATAGTCGACTGATCTTTTTCTTTGTGCCTTAATTCATCACCATCAGTTCACCTGCCTTACAGAAGACTTGCTTTGCACTTCTGCGTTGCTTTTTATTCAGTTATCGTCAAATCTTTCGTTACAGGTTTTGTCTTAAATTTACAATTTCACATGCAGCACTTTGAAATCTGTTTTTTTATTTGTTTCTTTTGGAGGGGGGGGGGTTAGGTGTAAAAAAAAAAAAAGGTGAAACGTAAAGCAAAACAAGCTAAGCATCATGTAGCTACCAGTACTGAGAAACATCCTAACAATCAACAATACATATAAAGAGTGAATTGTTCTCCTTTGGTTGTATTTTCTTTTCTTTTTTTTTTTTTTTTTATTGATTTGCTTTCTTTTCTGACGGTGAATGAGCTGAAACTGCCTTTTGTTAAATTTGGCAAACTCCCTCCAGAAAACCGAAGGGATATGCCAGTATATTTTTCAATATTTTGTGTAAAAAAAAAAAAGAGAAAGAAAAATCTTAAGGAGATAAAGTATTGTATTTTATATATAATAGACATTTTTTATATAATAAAAAAATCAATACGGTAATGTCACTAAAATATTTATTTACTAATATATTTATCCAGTTTGTCCAGGTTTAAGAAAATGAAAAAATGTCTTTTTTTCCCTTTTTTTTTTTTTTTTTTTTTTTTTTTGAATTTTATCTTTCTGAAACCTACGACTGCCACAATAAAGGTATCAACTTAGCATCATTCCAATAATATGCAAATAAATTATTTTTAAATAAAATGATAAAACTGTTGATCATTTCTGGAACAGATGTTTTTTTTCGATTTGCCAGATGTTGTGTTTTAAGTGAAGAAATGCTGAGCAGAGATTTAAAGGGTTTTTTTACATTTTGTCACAAAATGTAAAAAAAACTACACCGGCGCAGTGGTGTAGTGGATAGCACGGTTGCCTCACAACAAGAAGGTCCCAGGTTTGATTCTTTCTGTGCCGAGTTTGCATGTTCTCAGAGCGCGTACGTGGTTTTCATCCAGGTACTCTGGTTTCCTCCCACATTTCAAAAACATGGAGATGAGGTGGATTGGTGATTGTAAATTGTCCATAGGAGTGAATGTGTGTGTGAATGGTTGTTTATCTATGTGTTGCCCTGAGATGGACTGGCGACTCGTCCAATGTGTACCCCCGCCTCTGGCCCTATGAGCGCTGGGATGGGTGCCAGCAGACCCCCGTGACTCCAAATAAGGGAATAAGGGGTAAGAAAATGAATGAATGAATGTAAGATTTTTCTCCTGCGTTGTCATTGGCTTTAGCGATTGCAGATCCGATTGCAACTGAACTCATACCACCTCCTACAGGTTGTCTCAGGTGCTGTATGCTTTTATCTAGCTTTACCAATTACAAATTTGGGTTTTTTTAGTCAGTTAGGGGATCATTGATCAAATTAACTACCAGCGTTGTCCTCACTGCTCATGCACCCCTCCACCCCCTGTTGGGAACTGCTACATAAATTGGATCATATTTATTCATATACATTCATATATTATTCCTTTTTAGAATTCCCTTTTTGTATTTTTAATAACATAAAAAGAATATCAGCTAATCAATTTTTTCACCTCACAGCAAGAAGGTCCCAGGTTCGATTCCCGGGCAAGGAGTCTTCCAGTGCAATGTTTGCATGTTGCTTGCGTGGGTTTTCTCTGGGTACTCCAGTTTCTTTCCACAGTCCAAACAAATGTATATTAGAAAGAAAGAAAGAGTTTATTTGGTCACATACATGATTATACAGAGTACAACATATAGTGAAATGTTTTTCTTAGCAAGTTGGGGGTTAGAGCACAGGGTCAGCTATTGTAAATGATGTGTATTGGACATGAGCCCGGGTCTTCCTTGGCAGTGGTGGGGCTAGAACCCAGGTCTTCCTGGTCTCCCGATCAACAACTGGGAACCTTAGCCATTAACCATTTGAGCCACCACACCACCCCACCCCACCCCACCCAATTAAATTGATGGGTGATTCTAAATTGTGTGTGTGTGCGTGCATGCGTGCGTGCGTGTGTGTGGTTATTGTCAATCTGTCCAGGGTCTACCCCTGCTTCAGGCTTCAGCTGGCCCCATATTAGGGAATAAGCAGGTTAGGATGAATGAATGAATGAATGAATGAATGAATGAATGAATGAATGAATGAAAAGTACATACAACATGTTTTCTTCAGGTTTTCAAGGTGTTGAAATCTTAAATCCACTTGCTGAGTAACATTTGGTGCCAAACTTGAGTTTCTCCAGTGAAACTAATACTGAAGTGTTATTAAAGAAAAACCCGTTTTTTAAGAACACTTTTATTCTCGGATTGTTAAATGTCACATAGTAAAAATGTCCCATACAATTATCTTTATTACATCAGCGGTTTTATTAATGAGACTTTACAGTTTCTTTTCTGTGACTGTAAATGTGTGGGAACTAGCAGCCAGCTTCGTCTGGATTGGAACTCATTCCTGCACCTGCAGTGCTAATCGTACCAGAGCTTCATCACATTAGCACCCTAAAGAAACCGAAGCCAAATTGGTTAATTAAAAATCTTAGGATCACCGTCCGCGGTTAGGATGGTAAGGTTTCCTCTGGCATCCTGGTCTTTCTCGATGGCTTCAAACAGGGATTTAAAGTTGCCCGCTCCAAAACCCTGAAACACATTGAATCAAAATTCGGCCATAAGCTTTTCGAACCCGAACACCGTATATCCATTCATGCCCAAACATAAATGATCAATGGTGTAGTGGAACGTAAGGCTTTAGGTGATGTTTTGGAAATCCCCCCCCCCCTTCTTTAAAGGAATTGCAATGAATGTTTTGAATGTCAAAGATTCTGTTTTAAGTCTCAGCAGTTCTTTGGTGTGGTTGGGGCAGATATGTCCTGTCTTCGAGCATTTCCTTTTCTTCATCTGTCTGAAAATGCCCCTAGTAAATCACCGGGCCTGTCCAAACAGAGCCTTCTACTCCATCTTTACCAGTCCTGAGGACCTTCAAGTTCTGCATAGTTTCTTTAATTTGTTGTCAGTGTTGAACAATATTGCTGCTCGTAATGACAATATATGTTTCACTTTATTTGCAGGTAGTGAAATGGACACACTGTTACTTTAGGAAAGCAGACAAGTAGAGTTCTAGCAAAGGAGACATCATTTCCTGGTTCTAAAACACATCCTTTTTTTTATGCTAAATATATTTCAATGATCAAATACACACACACACATTGATATCTTTACAATGCTGCTTTTAACTGTACAGGTACACAGTTAGGATTATTATTGTATGTTGTTATACTTGTTCTGCCCATCCGGCAGAAAAACACCCTGAAAACAAAAAACACCCCCATCTTGACGGTGAAGATGATGTTCTTGGGGTCATAGACAGCATTCCCTCTTTTCCAAACACGGCAAGTCGATTCCAAAAAGTTGGATTTGGGCTTCATCGAAACGTAACACTTCCCCCCCGAGTTCTCTTCTAAATCATCCAGATGTTGATTAGAAAACGTCAGACGGGTCTGTACGTGTGTGTTTTCTGAAGCATAGAACCTTACGGGCGCTGCAGGATTTCAGTCCTTTAAGGCTTACCTAATTATGGTGACTATGGTCCCAACTACCTTAAGATCATTGGCAAGATTCTTCTGTGTAGTTCTGGGCTGATTCCTCACTGATCTTATGATCCTTGAAGATCTTGCATGGAGCCCCAGGCCAAGAGAGATTGACAGTTATTCCATTTGCAAAAAAATTGTTGTCTCTTTCTCTCCAAGCTGCTTGGCGCTGGTCTTGTGAAGGCCCACAATCTTGTCACTGGCATCGTTGGACAGATTTATGGTATTGGCCATGGTGGAGAGAATCTGATGGATTGGCTCAGCAGCACTGCCTTTGCCTTTCTAAGAGTGTTTTAATTCATTCGAACTGTTTTTGTTGTTATTCTATTAGTCTACCCTTAAAATGAAATGACTGATCATCACACTGGAGAAAAGTTCACAATTAACAGGAGGTTTAAATCCTTTTTTCGCTCTTTTTTTAGCATAGTGAAAACAACACACATCACAAACGATGTGCAATTACTAGCCCACCAATTTGGCTGCTACTGGCTTCATAAACAGTGAATTCATTTCACACCAAAACACAGACATGGATCATAACGATACTCACAAAGTGATTGTGCCTTTGGATCACTTCCAGAAACAGGGTAGGTCTGTCCTGCACAGGTTTGGTGAAGATCTGAAGCAGGTAGCCCTTCTCATCAAAATCAACTAAGATTTTAAGCTCCTAGGCAAGGACACAAAAAAGGGGAAATAAAAATGTTCTTTAAGAAAATATATAATATA
>JAOTRA010000023.1:2243299-2254453 GCA_026260255.1 Pseudolaguvia tuberculata
GTGTGTGTGTGTGTGTGTGTGTGTGTGTGTGTGTGTGTGTGTGTGTGTGTGTGTGTGTGTGTGTGTGTGTGTGGCAGGCATAGATGTGCCATATCAGTAGATAATTAAAGCAGGTCAGGACCTGCTGGGTTCAGTGAGTCAGCAGTACACCCTAGCCAGAGATGTAGGAGAAAGTGTGTGTGCATGCTGTTGCGTGTTATTTTCTCCCATTATCTTTTGTCATGTGTGTACCATGTATGCGTTTCTACGTAAACTATTGTCCTTAAATGAAATAACCTATTCTATATTTCGTCGTCTTGGAACGAGAAATGTAATTGTTTTCAGACTGAAGGGAAATAAAATGGTGAGTTATAGGTTTTTAGAAGGGTCATGTTTAATTTCCCTTTAAAAACCAGTAAAAGGAAAATTTGGGTTAGCAAGAAATGTATAGTTCTCGCAATCTGTGCTACTAAGAAGGGTGTAGTAAGTTCAGAAGGGGTGTAAATGGGGGTTTAGTTTAGGCAGGGTAAATCAGAATTGCTGTTTTCAGGACCGTTTAATACACCCTTTTTGATATACCAAGATTTCAATCCATTCCATTAATACCGAAAACCAATCTGACCGGATGATATTTTCCAAAACATATTTAGGAGAAAATTGGAAAAAAAATTGTTTTAATTCAACTTTTCCCCTTCTCTTCAGACTGTGCTCCAGTTACCCTCAGAAGATACTGGTGCCCGTGTGGATCACAGATAAAGAACTGGAAAGTGTGGCTTCTTTCAGGTCCTGGAAGAGAATTCCGGTAGTGGTTTACAGGTGAGATCTGTGTAACTGTTGAATCATAGACTTGAATATACACCGTCCTTCATTCTTAGTGAACAGTGTGTGTTTTGTAGATGATGTCATGTGTATGTGCATCTACATTGAAACAGAATCACATCTGGGAACTATGAGTAAATGTTACATTAACAGTTGTTACACTCTTTTAGAGACACCTCACATTGACCAACGTAATGTTGAAACAGTGGTTTATAAACAATTGATTGTCCTACAGAATGATCTCTTCTCACCCTTTTTATCTTGGGCAGGCACCAGAGGAATGGTGCAGTGATAGCACGATGCAGTCAGCCTGAGATCAGCTGGTGGGGGTGGAGGAACACCGAGGATGAGTACCTGGTCACATCCATCGGCAAAGCCTGTGTCCTGAATCCTGGACCCCGAGCATCCTGCCGGACGCGAGGGGAAGGACCTGACGCTGCTGACTCTGACTTTGGTAACATTACCTCGTGCGACACATAGGACACACCACGCCCCCCACAGCCATGCTAAAAAGCGGCCGGGTGAAGTTCCTTAGAGTTATAGATGAGACAAAATATATAACAACAAGCAAACAGTAGGAATTCTCTTCAGTGTGTCTTATCATAGCTCTGATAAGATAAGTAAATGCCATGTTTTGGTTTGTTTGCATTAGGAGAACACCAAAAAGGATTTTTTTTTTCTACACATTTTTAACAAAATAACTATTATCTACTACTATTCCAATATGCATATTGGTCAATTGCATACAGTTCCAGCAAGATTTCCTGCATAAGGATGCATTATTTATTGTTCTTTGTCCAGAGACCAAACCGTAAATTTTTTTTTTACGGTTTCAGAAAAAAATTTTTTCTGAAATACTTTTATTCAGTAGGCTTGGCTCATGCATGTTGCGTAATCACTTCAATCCGTTACAGTATTGTATTCCTGATGCACGTCTGACACACTATATTTTGTACAGATTTTTTGTTTTGCCTAGAAAAAAAAAACCTACTGGATTATGCAACAGACCTGCAAACCGTTTTCTCCATGCAGTCAGTTGGTCTCAGCTACTTTGTTATTGTCAATCCTTAATCTTATGAAAGGCTGATAAATATCAGTGCGACACTAGTTTTTTTTAATTAATTTTTCCATGTTAAAATGGAAAATAATACAGACCACTGAATAGTCATCCGCTTCCTTAGAATGTAGGCAAAAAAGATGTAGATGCCAACAGAATTGGTTTTATAACCTGATTGTGGCACCGTGGGTTGAAATGTATCTTTAATTGATTTTCTGGACGTCCCTGGAGATTTCTACTCTCTTCAGGTAACATTTTAAATGTTCCTGGATATAGGCATTATCTTTGCCCCCAAAATAGCAAGCCGTTCTATTTTAGCACAGAGTTGCAAAGAGGTGTAAAATTTCAATTCCTGCCCCCACTGTATACCTTTTGTAATGATTCTAAAGACTACGAAAACACTTGATCATGCAAATAACTAGGGCTGTGTGTTGGTAAGGGTTCTACAATACAATATAATCACAGTATGTGGGTCACAATACAATACATCCTGATGTATTGCAATACAGTTAGGCAGGGCATCCAGCGTAAAACCCCGCCAAGTCTAATGTGCGGATCACGGATCCGCTGTGGCAACCCCGAACGGGAGCAGCCGAAGGACAAAGAAGATTGCAATACAGTTTGAGCTTCTGAGGAAATTGTTTTTATTAATTTATAAACGTAAATATCGATCTAAAACTAAATTTTTAAAATAGTTTAAGAATTTAAATACAATTTTTTAAAATTTATTTATTTTTTACATTTTTGCATTTTGTATAGTTTTCTATGCTCCAAAAATTGAGTCATTGACATTTTCTAGCCATTAGTAATATGACAGGATGAACGTGAAACTGTACGAGAGATTGGGGCGGGACCTGGAAAACCCCAGTGCCGGAGTCAAACCCGTACCAACGATTAATATTCCTTCCATTTTTTTAGAAATCTGTAATTAAACTGCAGTGTCCAGGCCAGTTAATTTGCGAAGGGTTCCAGTTCTCTTAGATAATGATGCTGTATAGATTATTCAGGCAAGAATAAAGCCTTTTGGTAAGGAGCCATTGGTTACAATTAGTTACAAAACGGGGACATAACCTTTTTCTTCTCAGGACCAAAGACAAACAGGTCCCTGTTTGAAGCGGATGCATGTGGAACTGACTCTTTTGTTTCTCACTGTTGACAGAGTAGTGTCCAAAATATTTGTTTGGTTTTTTTGTTTCTCTTTGTATTTTGTGATTGTGTCATTTTGTTTTCCCCGCTCAGACCCTCATAAAGAAGGAAGCTACTGTGTTGGCGTTTCCTCTAAATTAGTTATGAATAGTGAACATTTGTAATGTCCAACAACTTCTGCACCTTTAAGGATATGTCATATGTTTCACACATTATTATTTATACAGATTTACTGCCTATAAAATAGTTACTTTTTGGGGGAGTTTTTTTACACAAGGCTGCCGCTCTAACTTATTCATGTTCCTAATGAGCATCTTGTCTGTCTGCGTCTCAGATTCCTCCCTGGCGGTTGGTTCAGGTCCTGATGCCAGCACTGCACCGCAGAAGCTGCTGATCCTGGATGCGCGATCCTACACTGCCGCAGTGGCCAACCGTGCCAAAGGGGGTGGCTGCGAGTGTGAAGGTAAGCAACATGTTTTATCCCCACGTACACTTGGAGTTCACACAGGGGAACGGTTCTCCTGGGGTAGAGACATGTCTGTGCACAGCTGTGCCAGTTCATTAGCTGTCATGATACAAAGACAACTATCGATAAGCAAATGCAGTGGTTTCTGTTTAACGTAGCAGAACCAGAAGATGTTGGATTAGATTGGATTAACTGGATCTCAAACCTTTTTTTTTTTTTTTTTTTTTTTACACAAAAGCAAACAAAATAAGAATTGTTTGTGTAATGAATGAATAAGGAATTCATTTAATAAATGAATTATTAAATAAAATAAATGTGATATTTGTGCCATTTCAAAAATTGGCTGCATTGTCCTGTATGGCACATGCAAGGTCTGCTGCATTAATCCTGCTGCTTCGCCACCTGCTGCTCTACCCCACGTTCTACCTGTCCATCTGCTTCTTTCTATCAACAATAAATAGAAAACTAATTATCTGGTATCAAAGCCCTAAATTAAAGGCAGAGTGGGAAAATATCATGATATTTGTTCATTTTTTCTGGATTCTAGTATGACCGGAACCTGAAAATAATCTAACATATTATTCTAAACAAATAACTGGAAAGTGGTTATGGCAGGGGTCGGGAACCTATGGCTCGTGAGCCAGGTGTGGCTTTTGATGATTGCATCTGGCTCGCAGATTGCGGCTTTTCTTATAAAACATTAAAATATTATCACTTGTTTTAATCCATCCATGGATTTTCCACTGCTCATGTCCTGTTCAGGGCTGCAGTTGGCTGCAGGAGCAATTGTCCATTATTTTAATTGGATGATAATAGCCTACGTTGGCCGTTGTTAGTTAAACAGGTAAACGCCCCCTTTTGAATCAGTCTAAAAATATATTATATGGCTCTCACTGAAATAAATGTCCAAATATTTTACTTTCAAGGCTCTCTGAGTCAAAAAGGTTCCCGACCCCTGGGTTATGGTGTTGCTAACCAGAAATGTCCAGGGGTCTCTGCCCAATGGTAGAAATGTAATTGTAAACACATGGTTTGTATGTGATTTTAATATTATGGTAGCAGTGTAATGAAGATCCTGGGTTCGATTCTTGGGCAAGGTGTCTTTGTGTGGAGTTTGCATGTTCTCCCAGGGCGTGGGTTTTCACTGGGTGTGTTTGGTTGTTTGTCTATGTGTGCCCCTGAGATGGACTGGCAATCTATTTAGGGTGTACCCTTGCCTTTTGCCCAGTGCTTAGGTTATAAGGTGTGGAAGTGGTGGTTCAATGATTAAGGTGTTGGACTGCAAATGGTAAGATCTAGGTTCGGTTCCCTGTACTCTAAAGTTCTCACTGCTGGGCCCCTGAGCAAGGACCCTTAACCCAAAGTTGTATAGAAAAGATAAATGTAAATGACTCTGGATAAGGGAATCTGCCAAATACTGTAAGTGCAAATGTTAAGTCACTCCATTTGTATGTTTGTAGAGTATTATCCGAACTGTGAGGTGATGTTCATGGGAATGGCTAATATCCACTCAATCAGGAACAGTTTCCAGTCTCTGAGAGCCGTATGCAGTCAAATTCCTGATCCGGGCAAGTGAGTACAGTATTGAATGTTGACCTTCCCGTTATACAGATGATCTTCCTTTACCATTTTCTCCGTGTAACTGAGACTCGGTTTCTCTGGACTGAGTGTCGGCAGGAACAGTAGTGTCATATTTAACTCCTTCTAAAACAACTTTACTTTGTTTATATATATGATCCAGAGCTATATGAGCTATAAATATATTGATCACAGCTATATTTATAGCAGTATTCCACGTACTGCTCATGTTCAGTGTCGATTGGCATGATTTCAGATTAACTGGGTCAAACCTAAATAAGACTTGGGGATACTGATATATTGTTTTGCACTTTAAACGTTGCCGTTTTATGTAACCTTTGCGTAAGGTCTGGTTTAGGTTCATTTCAGAGATACATCACACTACGTTGGTATTCATTTATTTTAGTATCAAATGGTGGCTTTTCTAATGTTACCACAATTAACCTTTAATAAACACATTATTTACAATAATTAAAAAAAAAATAAAACTTTTTTTTTTTTTTTTTTTTTAGTATAAACATCAATTCCAGTTTGTAATAAAAATATTTGGCTTTATGTCTTAAACTGAATGAATGCTAATGCTGTGTGTGCTACTTCCTGTCTCCAGTTGGCTATCTGCACTAGAAAGCACACGCTGGTTGCAGCACCTGTCAGTCATGCTGAAAGCGGCCACTCTGGTTAGTTCTGCCGTGGAGAGAGATGGACGCCCAGTGCTGGTGCACTGCTCTGATGGCTGGGACCGCACCCCTCAGATTGTGGCTCTCGCCAAGATCCTGCTCGACCCCTACTACAGAACTATCGAGGTACAGTCAATTCAGTGGGTTTTTTTTATTGAGTATTCAGAAGAGTATAAAACAGAAATGCACCAAAATACAATAGAAGCGGTGTTTTGATCATTTGTAGTCGCTGTTCAGAATCGACTGTTTCACAGAAATTGGTGGTCCTTTTAATTAGCTCGCTCTGGTATCACTACTGCTGTAGTACTAAACAGAGTCCTGTTATAGATATAAAATTGTTCAGGAGAAAGTAAAATGAATATAAAAAAAACAATATGCAGAAAATGTGTTTTGGTGATTTCAAAGCTAACGTGGATTATTAATAAATAGTTTCATCCCTTTTTATTGCAGCAATTATTACGAGCAGTGTCATCAGACAGCACAGACTGTCATTGCCTGACTTTCAACCAAATGTCTTTGATCTCTGCAGGGTTTCCAGGTGCTGGTGGAAACAGAGTGGCTGGATTTCGGTCACAAGTTTGCTGACCGCTGCGGTCACAGCGAGAACTCTGAAGACGTGAATGAGCAGTGCCCAGTTTTTCTGCAATGGCTTGACTGCGTCCATCAGCTCTTAATACAGTTTCCCTGCCTGTTTGAATTTACAGAGGCTCTTCTGGTAAACACTATTAAACACTGATCCTTTGCCTTGATCAAATATTTCCCCGAATATTATTGCATTTATCTTACGGTTGGAGTGTAATTATTAGTCGATTGTTAGGTACTAATATTCATGAATTATTTTCTTCTGTCTTCGGTTTTCTTTTATACATAAAGTATCATCGTATTTAGCAAATAATCCTTTAAACTGATCTTTTTTCCAAATGAAAGATCTTTGATTGCGTTTGATTCAGGTGAAGCTGGTGCAGCACACATACTCGTGTCTGTACGGAACATTCTTGTGTAATAATGCCCGAGAGCGAGAATCCCGAAATGTCTACAAGCGGACATGCTCTGTCTGGTCTTTGCTCCGTGCCTGCAACAAGAACTTTCAAAACCTTCTCTACATGCCCTGCCATGATGTGGTAATTTTAAAAACATTTTTTAACAAGCTGTTAAACCAAAAACGTACCTCCTCAGAGTCTGATCAGGACAGCGGTGTTGATTTAGAGTAATTGTTTACAATATAATTAGAGGCAATCTGTGTTATTATATTCCACAAAATAAAAGCACAATAAAGCTTTAAAAAAACCACACCCATATTTAATTGACCTTTAACATGTTCAAGCTTTTTATTTAAATGTATCTGGACCATAAAACTGTGCTTTGTAACCTTTTTAACAGATCCTGCAGCCGGTGTGTCACACACGAGCATTGTACTTGTGGACGGCCATGTTTCTTCCCACCTCTCCTCCCTGCACTGCAGCCGAGGACACGATGGACATCTACCTGAGCCCCTTGTCCCAGGGAGAAGAGCTTACGTCACGCTCACTCGACCGGTCAGTACAGCCTTTTTTGTGTATTAATGCTAATCATGGAGTAGCTATGATTTACAACTCGATCCATGAATATTTTGTTGCTAACCTGAATAAATTACTCCATTCAGTTATAAGTAATTGTTTGCTAGTACAAGTAGTTGACTGTGGTGTTCGGAAACTTTCTGCATGGTCAGAAATATTACTCAAAATCACAGGGAAAAACTGTGGAATTTACCAGATCGGTACATAGTGAAATGGCCAGATCCAAACGGAGTCTGTGACAGTCAGTCTATTGATTTGGTTTTCAAGGATTCATTGAGTGCCCTCTAGTGGAAAGAATTCTTATTGACTCTGAGCTCCCGAGACGGGATCCGTTTAATAAGTCATTCAGTAATCTCTGTAGATGGATTCAGATTTGTCAAGTCATTTAAGCAGAGCTGAAAAACAACGACAGTACTAGTCAAACAAAACTAGTAGAGTTATTCGAAACCGATTCTTTTATAGAGCTATTATGTGTGTGTTCAAGAAGATGGAATAAGCACAGAAAGTTGTGTGGTATTACAAAAACTGCTTATATAAAACTTTTAATTGAAATTGAACAAAAGTATTTTATTACAGGCTACCCAAGACGCGTTCAATGGACAACTTGGTGGGTGCTTTTGAAAATGGTGTGGCCCTCACACGAACCTCCAGCGATCCCAACCTCAACAAGCACTGCCAAGACGGGAGGCTCGCACTGGAGCCTATGATGGTCCAGGGTAACAGCTGCACAGAGAACCTAGAATTTAACTCTGATCGTAGATTTTCTAGTGAGGATCAGGAATCTGGTGCATGTGATGAGACACCACCCTCACCCTCCTCAGAGTCTGATCAGGACAGCTGTGTGCATAACGAGACGGAACAATGTCTCACGACACAGCCTTTGCCAACCTTGCCTCATCCTTTAACATTAGACCCTATACCTCTCCTGCCAGAACCTCTTCCCATTCTACACCAAACTCTGCTCCAAATTACCAGCCCTACACTTCTGCCATTACCACAGGAAGTACAGAGTCTGACTGTAATGCCCCCCTGCAGCTTCACTACTACTGAGGATTCACCTAACGCTCCAATCTCAAATGGCATAGTTAAGGAAGAGAGCACCACCGAGACACTCGACTTCACCTCACCTGCTGCAGCAGAGCTTCTAGAGATCAAAAAGCTCACTACACACATCCACTTGGAGGATTCCACAGAAACTATAAAGGATGAGTATGGCACAATGTCTGACCTGCATTTTTCTCAGAAAGTCAACACAGGAAAGGGTCAGATCACAGCCCAGGGTACAAATGATGAAAAGTGGACTCAGAGTGTCAAGAAACTCCTTCGTACCCAGTCTAATGGCACCAACGGTGGGTTCAAGGAAACTCCACGAAGCCTAAGCAGTCCCATTCAGCCTGGTTGGATGTCAGCACTCAAAAGCGCTGCCCTCTGCAATTCATCCTTCTCCTCAGCTCTGGGACCGTCCTTCCGACAAATTCCTCCTGTGGCTCATTGTGTAGATGACGACGGCTTGCCGGTGCCGTTGGACGCCGTTCAACAACGTCTTCGCCAAATTGAAGCAAACTACAAGCAGGAGGTTGAGGTGCTGCGGCGGCAGGTCAAGCAGCTACAGATGAAACTGGAAAGCAGGCAACACAGCTCACCACCGTCCGAGCCCGACATTTACTACGAAGATGACATTGTGAGTTACCAGAAAGAGGAGGGAATGCTAATGCTTTTTTCTCATCATCGTTTGTGATCATTTGTTCTCCATTATCTTCTTGTTTCGTTGCAGACATGCCTCAGAGAGTCAGATGATGGTGATGAAGAGGACTCTCTATCGGCCCACAGTGAGGACCGCCTCAGCGAGGGCAGCTGGGATCGAGTAGAGAGAAAAGATACAGAGGTAAGACTTTGTTGTTATTTTTCCAAGTACATATTGACAATAAAGAACCTTGACATGATGAGAAGTTACTTTGACTCCTGCGATAATCACTTGCTCTTGCCCACCTTTAAAGCTGTAGTGTTGAATGAGTACCATCTTAGTTAGGTATAGAAATGAGGGCTGATTTATATATGATTGTGACGTGTTTCAGTCGTGTGGATTTGCATTGAGCAAGTTAAAATGTTTTTACACCATAGTTTGATGTGAAATCTGAGCCCAAATCTCTTTTTGACCCTGGAGCAGGTTACCAGATGGGTTCCAGACCACATGGCCTCACACTGCTTTAACTGCGACAGCGAGTTTTGGATTGCTAAAAGACGCCATCACTGCAGGTGAGAACTACAACAATAACCATCATGTGGTACTTTAAATTCACGTGTGGTGTTTGAGCTCATGAGGTACATTAAAGGTAATTTATATTTTACACAGGACACCTCGGTAATGTAATGTCTATTACTATTCAGTAGAAATGATCACTTTCTTTGTAATATCTATTTCTTTTCCGAAGAAGGTATTGTGATGTTTGATTGTGGTGATGAAGATTTAATAATTTAGTTTCTTGTTGATGGACTGATTGTTTTGCCAAATCTATATTATGTTATTAATTGTTATTATTCTGATATGAACTATGAGAGTGTGTCTGTGTCAACAGGAACTGTGGAAACGTGTTCTGTAAAGACTGCTGCCATCTGAAGCTGCCTATCCCTGATCAACAGCTTTATGATCCAGTTCTGGTGTGTAACTCGTGCTTCGACCTGCTGCTAGAGAGCCGAACACGAGAACTTCGCTCGCAGCAACTCAAAAAGCCCATTGCCACAGCATCAAGCTGAACGCGCTAATCAGATTTACACCCGGTGGGCTTTTTATGCCCCTCCCACAAATGTAGGTGCCATGAGAGTCACCTGATGTTTTTTGGCAGAGCTGCACGCGCCCATGCAGATTAATAAGGATTCTTGGGCCGTCTTCTGAAGCACTATAAGGAAGTGGGTAAACAAACTGATGACTGAATGACGTCTAAACCAGGGACAGAGACAATTTAATCTCTCCTGAGCGTGATGGCAAATCCTCCACCAGGGGGCGCTGTGCCTAAAGTGACCCTGATGTGACAAGCTGTTTCATTTTAAAAGAAGTACCATTATATCCATAACTCCTTAGATGTCCTCATTGTCTGGACGCTCAGTTTTACAGTCGTCCTCTCGAACTTATATTCAAAACTAATACAGACAGTACAGTTAAAGGACAATCTTTCGTCTGTTCCCTAAAGCCAGTGAGTCTTGTGCTCCATTTCTCTCTCTCCCCCCCCCTCCCCCCGCCCTAAAAAAAGGTTTGCCGTGTAAAACATGATGCTGCTGCTACAGTATTTAAAAGAAATATAATTTTGTATCCTTATTTTGTGCACTCTAAGCTGTTGTAAGCTGTCCGAGACCAAACCGTGGGTGAAAGGGAGAAAACATGCGGTTTGCTTACTCTGTGGTCTGAACTTGAATGTAGTGTATATCGTGTTGGGGTTTTTTTGGGTTTTTTTTAATGTCTGCTCGAAGGCACAAAAAAGATGTTGCTGTTTAAGGCTAATCTGAGGGCCAGTTTTAACACGGGCTGCAACACAACACTGTTCAAAAATAGCTGTTGTGTAAAAAAGGAAGGTAAATAAACACCATCCATTTGCCTTGAATAGACTGATTAGTCTGCACATTGTTGTGGGTATTAGAGGAAGTTGGATCATCATCACTGATTTATCTTAGTGCAATGCTGTTGTTAACATGCTGTTGTCCATTTAGAGGAGATTTCATTGCTAATATTATTATAAGGATTTGCTAGAACTATACTTTAACCTGCAAACAAAGATAGAACGGGTTCAAAAGGTCATTTTGTAACGTCTGAACACTAATTTCCAAAAATTGGGCATATGGTGGTGGAAAATATCACAGAAACAATTGGGTGGATTTATATTT
>JAOTRA010000023.1:2272334-2282562 GCA_026260255.1 Pseudolaguvia tuberculata
GTGTGTGTGTGTGTGTGTGTGTGTGTGTGTGTGTGTGTGTGTGTGTGTGTGTGTGTGTGTGTGTGTGTGTGTTTTGGTGGTATGTTTTAAAACGTTGGTGTTTTAGAAAGAAATAATAAAACGAACTGATCTTTAGTACATACTTGGTTGTCTTATTTATATTCATTCATTCATCATCTTACCCACTTATTCCCGAATTCAGGGTCACGGGGGTCTGCTGTGTCTATCCCACATAGGGTGAGAGGCGGGGGTACACCCTGGACAGTTTGCCAGTCCATTGCAGGGCCACACAGACAACCATTCACACACACATTCACTACTATAGGCAATTTTGACTCCCCAATCAACCTAATGTACATGATTTTGGATGGTGGGAAGAAACCGAATGAATGGTGATGTCTCTTGCTGTCATAGGATATCATAGCATTGAGTAAAAAAGGAAGTCATTCATCTTTTTTGGGGTCACTGGGGGTCTGCTGGTGCCCATTCCAGCACACATATGGCAAAGGCACACCCTGTACAGGTTGCCAGTGCATCACAGGGCAACAAATAGACAAACATTCTCGCACACATTCACTCCTATGGACAATTTAGAATCATTCATCTTCTTACATTCAAGCTCCCCATATCAAATTTGGGACCACCTTGTTGTGAGGCGACCGTGCGAACCACTACGCCACCGCGCCGCCTAATTACAACTGAAATGCTAAATATAATTACAATAACTTGTAAATGCAAGAAACGTCTAAAATTGCATCCTTCATTGTCCCCACCTAAAGAAATCACTTTAATTATAACAATTATAACTGCTTTGCTACCAGCAAAAGAGCAGTAAGTGAAAAGTCCATTTTGAATTCAGAATTTTTTACTAAAAATATTTTTCTGGCTAGTCACATATTAGTATAATGATCTGTAAGTAAGAAACTAAGAAACAAGAATCTTAACCCTTACTGCTCCAGGGGTGCTGTATCATAGCTGACCCTACACTCTGACCTCCAACATTCAAGATCAATGAAAAACATCTCACTATATGTTGTATGGCGTATAACCCTGTGTGTCACAAGTCTTTGCTTAGTAAATGATTTACAAAGACAGTAAATGTGTTAAGAATCCACTGACGCAACGGCTGCAATAATATAAGTGTTATGATGAAATAGGCTGTTACAAATATTAAATTACTATCATTTAGGGAGGTCAGCAGGTAAGAAGATGAATGAATGAATGAATGAATGAATGAATGAATGAATGAACAATTGCAGCTATCTGACATATGCATGGTTGTTGTAGCTGGCAGCATGGTGGCGTAGTGGTCAGCACTATTGCCTCACAGCAAGAAGGTCCCAGGTTCTATTCCTGGGCAAGGGGCCTTTCTGGGTTTTCTCCTGGTATGCTGGTTTCCTCCCACAGTCCAGAAACTTTTACATTAGGCTGATTGGTGATTCTAAATTGCCCATTGGAGTGAGTGTGTGTAGATGTTCATCTATGTGTGTGGTGGTCCTGTGATAGTCTAGCAACCTGTCCAGGTTATATTTTACCTTTTCGCCCTATGTACATTGGGATAGGCATTAGAAGACCCCTCTGACCCCGAATTAGGTTATACATGAATGAATGAATGGTTGTTGTATTCAACTGCAATTATTGTGCACTTTTATTGGCCCTCATAACCCAGTCACTGGTTGTTTTTCATTGGACATTTTTTGAGAGATCCATGCTTATCTGGTTGTCTTACTATGGTGATATATCTTATCCCATGAGTTGCTATAGTAACAGTATTATTCACCTTACTTTTCATTGCTTTTAATGTTATGTCTGATTGGTGTATATATTTATTTTTTTTTACATGAAAATATGTACCTTAAAGATCATGCCATTTTTTGCCCACCAAGCAGTGGCTGATGGGCCTCCTGAGTCTTGGATAACTAAAATGCAAGAAAGTTGCTCCTGCCAAATACTAGAACTTTGATCACAAAATGAAAAGCATCCACAGCCAAACACCCTTGCCAAACTTTATACGAGGCATGCAAAAATACTTGATCTCATTCATGTTGCTACAATAGGTGAAAATGGCATCTGTGAACGATACACACATTTTTTATTTTTAGACAGTAACGTTTGGTGTCCAGCACTAAGCAACACCCTAAAAAATAATAATATATTTTTTATGAATCATATGCACTTCCTTAAATGAGCAACCGCCAGCTTTCTTCTTTAGAATGTTCTGGTTATAAGCCAAAAACAAAAAATTCCCAACACTTTTGTAAAGTCGTTTTTGCCTCAAAGTGTCATTTATTTGGTAGTTTATAGTCAAAACAACCTTTAGTAAAGGCACAAGAAAAACACTATCATTTTAAAACCAGCTTAAGGGAGCATAAATGACATCGATGAACTAAATATCAACTTCAGGCATATTGAGGAAGAAGTGTCATGTCATGGTTTGGATAAAAGGTCCATGCAAACTCAGACATAATTAACAAAATCTAGTTTTGTGTGTCTATATGTATATACTAAATATTTTTGAATATATAGTGATTTGAGGTATATTTGGCATTCCGGAGAAACCTGAGTAGACTTATTGATTGATATTTAGATACCATGCATAGTATATTGAATAAGAAAGTAAGTACTGGTTATGTGTAGGAATCTGTAGCAGGTATATTGTGTCAAGACAAAACAAGCTCCGAAAGTAAGATAAGACGATATACAAAGACAAAGTTAGAGAAAGACATGCATAGCTTAGCGACTTGTTAGCATCAATAAAATATCTGCTTGAGTTGGCGCGGTAACCTACTAGGTAACGTGTGGAGATTTAGCAATAGTCAGCCTGGCGTTGCGGGGTAGTTGGGTTAAGGCGTTGGCACACGCATTTGCAGTTCAATTCCAACTCACCCTCTCTAGTTCCCTCATTTCATCATGGTCTGTCCTATAAAAATGTCTCCGTCTTACCGTAAACAGCCCAAAACCCATTAAAAAATGTCCCTTAAAATCTAAATACCTGCTTTACAAGTGGAACAGCGCTTGGCTTGGGTAGAGCATTAGAGAGAGCAACACTTGTATGGTTGTAATCTGGTAAAGGGAGTGTCATGGGCTGAGAAATGCATGTAGTTTTCATTTTTGTTTAGAAAAAGGCTTTAAACTGTCTTTCAGAAGTTTCTGCTATTTTTATGCTAATTGCTTAAACACACCAGGATGTGACAATCAATTATTTGAGTATTTTACTCAATTTATTAATTTAAAAGGAATGAAGTTGAGCAAGTGAATGTAACCATTCTAAACTGATTGCGTTTTTAAAGAGAAAAGGTATCAAAATGTTTTGAGACACACCAATAGATGGCAGTACACGTGTCTCCTTTAATATAAAAATTGGACTAATAATACGTTTTAAATAACCATCTATCATGGATCCATAACCTCAAAATCACTTTTCCCTGGCGTCGGTCTATAAACATGCTCAGGTTCCATTCGATCAGGTTATAGTCAGACACATCTATCAGATTTGTTCCAGGAGAAACGTTCCTATAACAGATACAGTAGTGTCATTAAATACTGAATCGATGCTCTATAAATCAAATCAATCTGTATTGTATGGATTCGCCTAACCTTTACACCCACCCAATAAAAACACTAATTTTCTCAGACCTCCTAACCAAATATGCATATAACATAGTCCTTTTCTTTCAGGTACAAAGCGTTTAAAAATGTGTAATTTTTAAGACTTACAATCACTAATGTGTTAAATCATGTTGAAACACCCCTATATAGTGTTTCAGATCTGAAACAGGATCTCACTAAAACCTGAATATAGGTTTAAAGTTGTGGTTACGTCCCCCAGCAACCAGTCAACATGTAAACAAACTGAATTCAGAGGCTGCTATTGGTGTAAATACAACGTGCAAACAACTCGTAACCCCCCCCACAAAAAAACAAAACCTTAAAAGCTCAACTTACATACTGTACATCCACCTATACTGGTGGTAGAAACGAGTAAGATTAAAAAAAAAAAAGCTTGCAGTCTCAAAACTATTGCAGTAGTCATGACAGGGTGGGAAAAATGGTAGGTGGGAAATAGTAGCCTAGTGTGGATTCGATTCCCACCTCCATCAAGCAACTACGGCCCTTGAGCAAGTCCCTTAACCCACAATTGCCCAGTTGTGAAAAACAAATCAAATGTACGTCGCTCTGGATAAGAGCGTCCGCCAAATGCCAAACTGTAACTGTAAAAATGCATAGTTTGTACAAAGATCTTCAATTTTCCTCGACGCTTGACATTTTTCACATTTTAACCACGAGCATGTGTAGCTTTCCTTCATCGTTCGACCCGAATTTGAGCGTCAGACGTAAAATAGGTGTCGAATGGCATCATCAGCTGTGGTAAACTTCTAAGGTGAGGTTGAATGTGTCACAGTTTCTAATATATTGCAAAAATGAGAAAAAACCAAAACTAAACAAACCCCTAATTAAAGCTGTGATTTAACGTCAGCTGAGAAAATTTGATATAAAGCTTTTCAGAGGAGCGATGAATCATTCGGAAATGGTCTGGATATTCATGCAACCTGCTGTTGTACGCTAGCTCCTCGTCGAGTGAAGTTTACGGCGAAAATATTCCGGCGCCGCTTCTTGGAGCCAGTCGGCGTCTACCAAGCACAGATCTCTCATGTAGCAGCGGGATGTATGAAGAAGCTCGTTAAACACCACGTAAGCCGGCTTGGCCTGAAACAGAACAGAGGATGGGTGGATGGCGATTGTCTGGTGGGTGTCCAGGGCTACATAGGTGCCGTCCGGCTGTAATTCAGCAGCGTTGGCAAACAGGCCGTGTGCCAGGCAGCGCCGCACGTTAGCCAGTTCGGATAGTGACGATTCGAGCTTCAGTCCAAGCTTAATTGGAACACAAAAAAAAAAATTAGAGGTGAATGAGATCATCTGGTTTTTATTGCCATGTCAAAGGTAATTAGTCTACAAAGTAGATTTTTCGTACCTTAATGGAAATGTCCCGTAGCTGGGCTCGAACTTCAGCTACCAGACCCATGTTTCTGCTGTTTACAAAGTTTTCTCTACACCACTCCTACACAAGTAACAGCAAAAGATGTTAATGACAGTCTGCAAGGGAAAAAAATATATATACACTTACAAAAACTTTTTTCTACAGGGGTGGCGCAGTGGAGTAGTGGCTAGCACAGTCATGGAAAACTCCTTTCTATGCAGAGTTTGCGCTTGTGTGGGTTTTCTCCGGGTACTCTGGTTTCTTCCCACATCCCAAACCCATGCCCATTAGGCCACTAATTGCCCATAGGAGTAAGCATGTATGTCTGTGGTTGTTTGTCTAATGTGTGTCCCTGTGATTGACTGGTCACTTGTCCAGAATGTACCCCTGCCTCTGGCTCTATAGGCTCCAGCAGACCCCTGTGACTCTGAATTAAGGAACAAGCAGGTTAAAAGATGAATGAATGATTGGATTTTCTAAAGTGTTTCTGCTGGTGCCTATCCCAGCGCACATAGGGCAAGAGGCAGGGGTAAACCCTGGACAGTTCGTCAATCCATCGCAGTTCCACATATAGACAAACAACCACTCACGCACACATTCACTCCTATGGACAATTTTGATTCACCGATCAAGAGGAAACCCACGCAAGCGCCAGAAGCACATGTAAACTCACCGGCCCGGGAATTGAACCAAGACCGCCTTGTTGTGAGGTGACCATGCTAGCCACGGCGCCGCCCACAAATACGTCTAAGTAATTCATTTTACACCTGTTTTTGGTGTCATGTTATACTTTACCTATGATAGAATAGGTTTTTAGGACTTCTAGTTTAGGTCTTCTAGTTTTTTCCACCAAAAGTCACTCTGTGGTGGAAGCGACACCCACTATTGCCAATGGTTCCCAATTAAGACCAGCGTAATTTGGGGTCTGTCGAAAATAAAGGAGCATTGAGCATGAGCCCCGTTAAAAAAGCAGTACGTGATGCCCCATATGCCAACTTATAGAAAAAAAAAGCCTCTAAAAAGGCTTCAGCCGTTACAATTATGTTAAAGGTCATCGAAATAGAGGTGAAAACATAATCAGACTAAAACACAGTCAAACATCACGCACTGAAACAAGTATGTGCGGATCTGAAAATAATAATGGGGAAAGTGGTAGCGCAGTGGTTAAAGTGGTTGGACTACCATCTTGAAGACCTGGACTCGATTCCCAGCACCCTCAAACTGGACCATCAAACCGGCCCAACAAAGTAAGTGTGTTTCATCGGTTAAGCACCTACCTTATTTCCACCGACTTTCTTAAAGGCCCTGTAAATGTTCAGCAGGGTCATGTGGTCTCCTTCACTGGAGATGAATTTTTTGCGCACAGCAAGCACCTCTTCTCGGCGGGCAGGAGGGTTGTAGAGCACAGAGTCCACAGAGAGCAGAGAGAGAATAGTCAGAATCTCCTCGGTACAGGAGAAGTCTGGAGAGATCAGGATGGTCTGAGAAACAAAAAGAAGCAAACATAAGAAAGTGTTTGATGGGCCCAAACGTGCAAAGAAGTGGGGGAAGTGGGGGCTTAGTGGTTAAGGTGTTGGTACCAGAAAAACCATGGTTCAATTCCCACCAAGCAGCCACTGCGGGCCCTTGAGCAAAGCCCTTGTACAAAAGAGATAAAATGTAAGTCACTCTGCACAAGAGCGACTGCCAAATGTTGTAAATATAAACAAATTGGTGTAGATGGGAATCAATGCCCAGTCTTTCTGGTATCAGTCCAACACCTTAACCACTAACCTACCCCTTATACACTTGCAAGAGGAAAATTCCAACTGACTTTAGCAAATCGAGGTTCTAGAGGAAAGCAAGCCATCTTCTTGCCCAGAGGAGTGAGATAAACCCGATCATCCTTCCTCTCCACAGCACCAAGAAGATCTAGCTGCTCCACAGCCATCCGCATCGACTCTATTCAAGGACATGAGTGTAAGTCTTATTATTGCCTTACGTGTGTAATGTGTAAACAATAATAAAAAGGAGGAATAGTAATTGCAATATTAATCATTGTTGCTTTGTTAATAAATAAATCAGCAATGCTTATAAGATTTGATATCTTTAAAGAGACTATTAATTATTATTATTAACCATAAAGCTCAAAACATGAAATAATTCTACAACTACAAAAACAATATGGCTCTGACCAGGTGACGGCTTGGATATAAAGTCAAAGTTAAGCACATCAGGAACCCCCAATGCCAGCAGTTGCAGTATGACACCCGCCAGATTACACCTAAATACCACACAGGACATGACATGCAGATGAGAATCGCCATTTAGCTCGGTCTAACAATGTTTAATGTACATTTCTGGCAATCTGGGAGATATATATATATATATATATATATATATATTTTTTTTTTAATTCTGTGTGTATACATTACATGTGTTATTGAGATAATGAACAACAGAGAAGTTGTACCGCTGTATTTCAGGTACGGTCATGCTTGCTAGGTTGTCAAACTCGTTTTCAGTGTAGAGGCGGTAACACAAGCCAGAGTCTTCTCTCCCTGCCCTGCCGGCCCGCTGCCAGGCCTGCGCTTTAGACACTCGTTGCACAGCCAACACTTCCAATCCACTGTCTGACAACAGATTAACAAACAAAACAACATTTTCCATGAAGGATAGACATGTGTACATGCATACTTTCAGTGTACCTATATGTGGAGGCATATATAATCCCAGCGCACATAAGGTTAAAGTCAGGGGTACAACCTGGACAGATCGCCAGTCCATTGCAGGGCAGAAATAGATGACACCGGAAGGGACCCACAAGCCATTGAACCAAAGATGCCGGGGCCTTAACACACTACACTATGGCACCGGTCACTAAAATATATACATTGTTAATAATATTAAGGAATCTAAGTTTTAGTTTACTTGTACCTGCTTATGTAAAGCTTAATAGATGGCACAGCGCCACCATATGGCATTAACATGGTATCGCATACATTGTATTGGGGGAAAAACTGTAAGTGTACATGTATGTGTGGGTAAGATATTAAAAAATGTAAAACTGTAAAGCTATTTTTTTTTGCTTTTAAATAAAATGTTAGTTTTAAATAAATAAATAAATAAATAAGTAATAACAGTGCTATATGTATCATTCTAGAGCTCTTATAACTATTTGAACTTGTTCGTCAACATCAGCTCATCATGCTATATGGTGCCAGATGTGCAGTTATCAGTCCTATATCAGTCCTCCTCCAAATTTTTATACCTGCATTTAATTGCTTATAAATTTTGTTATCTCTAAATTATAAAGAAAGTAGAAGCCAGAATACCAAACCTTTCAGTCATACATGTATTTGAACCAATTTAAAATAATGTGTTTGTACTTGGTTTGCAAAATACACTGTTTTTAATTAATATATATATATATATATTCATTCATTCATCTTTTTACCCGCTTATTCCCGAATCCGGGGTCACGGGGTTCTGCTGCGCCTATCCCAGCACTCATAGGGTGAGAGGCGGCGGTACACCCTGGACGGGCCGCCAGTTTATCTTAGGGCCACACATAGACAAACAACCATTCACACACACATTCACTCCTATGGACAATTTACAATCACCAATCCACCTCATCTGCATGTTTCTGGACTGTGGGAGGAAACCGGAGCACCCGGAGGAAACCCACACAAGTCTGTTGTGAGACTGTGCTATCCACTACGGCATGTATATAAGACCTGAAGCTAGTGGACAAATGCTGATACCAATTATTATAGATCAAGCAGGCCAATATGATGTTAAATTAATCTTTCAGTTTCAGAACAGTTTATATGGAATAACGGAAAAAATATTAATAATAGAAAATAAATAGAATATCTCCCAAAAAGTTAACAGCATGGGTAACAGTTAGAAGTTCCGATCCACCAGCACCAGATTGTGGTGTAAGAAGCAGAGCTGCTAGACATGTGAATGAGTTTCCTTCATTTCGTCATAAATTGGAGAAACTTCACTGAGAAAGGCTCTCACCAGGAACTGATAGTTGCAAATCGGCGCCAAACAGCACGTTAAATTGTTTTAGCGCAAATAATCAAAAATACTATTAATCAACCAATCCCATAATTGGTCATTGTGATCTTTGCTACTTTATTTATTTGTGACAGGTTGAGAAAATTGATTTTTTTGTTTTAATCTCCTACTAGTTAATATACATATAATCACTTTCTCCAGTAGCTGTAAGAAGTGCTTGATGTTTGACAGACATGAATTTATGCTTTCATGATCTCATCCAACTTTAAGCAAAGTCAACAGATGAATATTGTAAATTCCGCCAAATACCACAGGGTTTGCATAATTTGAAACATATTTTTGCATGAAATCATGAAGGGATTTCTTAGTTAGACTGCTCACCTGGGTTATACCGCTTGGCCTTTACCATTCCTGTGTCAATGACATATTTAATTCCAGAAATAGTTATAGATGTCTCTGCAATGTTGGTTGACAGAATGACTTTTCTGCATCCCTGAGATTCAGACAGAGTTAATATGGATGACAAATAGAAAAAAAAAATCTGAACATGGATCTGTTGTAAATCTATGAAGAACCACTGACAATGTACCTTTGGTGCAGGGTGAAAGACCCTGAGCTGCTGAGTAGGAGGAAGTGATGCATACAGAGGAATCACAATCATGGGCCCACAGGTTTCAGGCAGGTGTTTGGCGATATCCCGACAGGTACGAGCCAGAGCTTCAATCTCTTCCTGCCCAGTCATGAACACCAAGATGTCATGAGACAGTGGAGCTTCCTGTTTAGACAAATATACTCAAAGGCATCAGAAATCAGGATAAATACAATGTGACATCATCCCCTAATGATTGACATTATAGAGAAGCAATTAGATAAATTCAGCTAAGAGTAAGAACACGTCTTACTCAACAATAGTCTTATTCAACAGTAGTCACTTACTGGCTGTATAAATGTGAAAGCAACCAACCTGGTGAATCTGAAAGATAGACACCAGCGCTGCATGCAGATAATCAGACTGTGGCTGCTTGGTATAATAGATCTGAATGGGGTGCTGACGACCCTCCAGGTAAAGGACAGGAGACTTATTGAAATACTGAGAGAACAGGTCTACGTCCATGGTGGCCGACATCACAATGACCTAGCGATATAAAATACATGTGCAATGAGCCGAAACACACACACACACACACACACACACACACACACACACACACACACACACACACACACACACACACACACACA
>JAOTRA010000023.1:2285562-2297802 GCA_026260255.1 Pseudolaguvia tuberculata
AAGAGTGGAAGAAGTTGCACACAGGTGGACTATATTTTGTGCAGGAGAGGTAACCTGAAAGAGATCGGAGACTGTAAGGTGGTGGCAGGGGATAGTGTAGCTAAACAGCATCAGATTGTAGGATAGTTTTGCAGGTTAGGAAGAAGAAGATGAAGAAGAGAGAGAGGACAGAAAAGAATAAGATGGTGGAAGCTGAAAAAGGAAGACTGTAGTGTGAGATTCAGGGAGGAGGTCAGTCAGGGGCTCGGTGGTGGTGAAGCGTTGTTGTATGATTGGGCAACGACTGCAGAAGTGATAAGGGAGACAGCTAGGAACGTACTTGGTGTGACATCTGGAAAGAGAGGAAGACAGAGACGTGGTGGTGGAATGAGGACGTGCAGGAAAGTATAAGGAGAAAGAGGTTGGATTTATGTGCTGGAGAGAAGAGGAATGAAAGTCAGCAGAAGTAAGACTGAGTACATGTGTGTGAATGAGAGGGAAGGCAATGGAGTGGTGAGGTTGCAGGGAGAAGTGGTAGTGAAGGTGGACGAGTTTAAGTACTTGGGGTCAACAGTGCAAAGTAATGGAGAGTGTGTTAGAGAAGTGAAGAAAAGAGTTCAGGCATGGTGGTGCGGGTGGAAAAGAGCGGCAGGAGGGATTTGTGATAGACGCGTTTCGGCAAGAGTGAAAGGGAAAGTTTATAGTAAGTTTGTAGTGAGACCAGCAATGTTGTACGGTTTAGAGACAGTGGCGTTGTCTAAAAGACAAGAGGCTTTGCTAGAGGTGGCAGAGTTGAAGATGTTGAAATTTTCATTGGTGGTGAAGAGGATAGACAGGATTAGTAGAGGGACGGTGAATGTAGGATATTTTGGAGACAAGGTACGGGAATCTAGTATGAGATGGTTTGGACATGTGCAGAGGAGGGACATGCCGTATATTGGTAGAAAAATGCAGAGGATGGAGGTGCCAGGCCGGAGGAAAAGAGAAAGGCCAAAGAGGAGGTTTATGGATGTGGTGAAAGAAGACATGCAGGTAGTTCGGGTGAAAAAAAGAGTAGAGGACAGGGTAGTGTGGAGAAGAGCGTTCTGCTGTGGTGACCCCTAACTGGAGCAGCCGAAAGGTGAAAAAGATATTCAAGTGTGTCAACCCTGGTCTTTTTGGTATTAGTCCAACACCTTAACCACTAGGCTACCACATCCCAGTCTTCATTCATTCATCTTTTTACCCGCTAATTCCCTAATTTCGGGCCACAGGGGTCTGCTGGAGTTTATCTTGGTGCCCATAGGGCGAGAGGCAGACTTATGTTGCTTTATTTATTAAAATGTAAAATATAATACCAATAGACACGGATGCTTGGTCTTACCAAAAGAGGAAAAACCTGCCCAAATATTAAAAAAAAAAAAAAAGAACTTAACAAAAACGGCAATGAAATGTATAAAGAGTCGCCTCCTATTGGTGACCGGAGTCAGACAAAGTCCCTAAATCTATCCGGAAAGTAAAAACTAGATCGTGTCCCAAATCGACAGGCCTGCTAGGGTACATACACTTTACTTCGTTATTTATGCGTTTTACTCGGTAAAAAGCCAGTCTTTACTAATCATTATTCGTGTTTAGAGTCTTTGTGGGATTTTTTTCCGAAACTGAATTTTGTTAAAAAGTAATTTGTAATATGTACGATGGCGCGTATATATCTTCACGGTATTGAAGTAGCAGTAGCACTAGAAGCACTAGTAGCGTAGCCTTGTGGGCTGGACAATATGATTGACAGCATGCGCGACCAACCAGCAACAGCGCCTGTGTTCTATAATACCGCGCGAGTTCCGCTTTCGGTCTCTTTTCTTTCACGCGTCCCTACTTGAGGTGAGGTGTGCTCCGTAACAGCGGTCGGTTTTACAACTATTCTTTTATTTTATTAGAGGAACTTTGATCATTTTTAGTCTAAATTCGATATTAGTAATCGAATGTAATCGTTCCATAATACTTAAATATAACATACTTTTTTGCCTTAAGTGTTTCGCGAGATAATAGTTAGCTCAGTGGCTTAAGGCCTTTCAGCGCCATTTTACATTTTTAATTAAATGATCGCCATGTGTTCGAGTTCGGCTTCTGCTTTTACTCACTCGTTTGTCCAAATAGTTTGTTTTTAAATATGTCAAGCTATTTAAAAAAAAAATTATATAAAATTTTACAGCTTAGGTTTCTTTTGTCTTTTTAAGATAGATCACCTTGTCTTTAAACCGGCTCTTAACCGATCCTTGGAAGCACTGCAAAGATGCCCAGGGAAGACAGGGCCACGTGGAAGTCCAACTACTTCTTGAAGATCATTGTAGGTGGCAATTTGTAATTCTTTTTTTAATGACTCATTAGCTTCAATCTGGGATTTCAAGCTGAAGCTCATTAGCTGACATTATTGGTTCGAAAGCTTGGATTGGCTGAACCGATTAATAATGTAAAAATGAGGAGTACATTTTTGAGCCCCATAGTTTCCATTGTGCTGGAAAAATAAAGCAAAGTAAAATACACTTAACGCTTTATAGCAGCTTTTAATATTCTAATCCTTTAAAATACAATGTGAATAATTATTAGAATTACTATTTTGGCTGTAATAATTTCCAATATCCTTTTTCGATTAAATTAGATTTTATGGCTTGTAAAGTTTGTATTTAGCCTATTTTTAATGTTTTCCCCCACTTTAAGTGTTTGTGCTAATGTTTCATATTAGTTCTCAAAGTTGCAGGATCAGTTACGAATCAGCTGTTGCAGTGCTGGTTGGTCGTTCCCCCTGCACAAATCAACTTGTTTCTTACTATCCCTGTCTGTCTGCATCCCACAGCTGACAGGGACGCTTAGTCTCAAACATTGCTCTGAAGGCATGTGTCTAACCTGTATTTTAGCCCAATTTTTTGTCCTTGAGTTTGTATTGTTGCCTTCTTTTCTAACTTTCTCCTCACCTTTGTGTTTTGGTTTGCAGCAACTGCTGAATGAATTCCCAAAATGCTTCATTGTGGGCGCAGACAACGTCGGCTCCAAGCAGATGCAGACTATCCGTCTGTCTCTGCGGGGCAAGGCAGTCGTGCTCATGGGCAAGAACACCATGATGCGCAAGGCTATCCGTGGCCACCTGGAGAACAACCCAGCACTGGAGAAGTATGTGTGCATAGAAATTCTGAGCATTTACTTTATCCAGAGCTGCAATTAGTTTTTAATCCAATCTAGCATGTTGGTTAAATTGAACCCATGATCATGACCAGAGTCTGTATAGAGCATGCATATTGTATAATTGTGTGTAAATATACATGCCTCATAAGAGCCCTTTCTAGAGCTGAAGCTTTGAAATGATTATTTGTTGGTTGTCAGACTTGATGCAGGATCAGTTACGAATCAGCTGTTGCAGTGCTGGTTGGTCGTTCCCCCTGCACAAATCA
The DNA here is from genome assembly GCA_026260255.1 of Pseudolaguvia tuberculata. Lineage (NCBI taxonomy): Eukaryota > Metazoa > Chordata > Actinopteri > Siluriformes > Sisoridae > Pseudolaguvia > Pseudolaguvia tuberculata. The sequence continues at coordinate 2,288,967 of JAOTRA010000023.1, forward strand.
ACTTGTTTCTTACTATCCCTGTCTGTCATCTTTTTTATGGCTTGCAGGGACGCTTAGTCTCAAACATTGCATTGGCTTGAAATGCTAGAAATTTGTGTTGAAGCTTTTTGATAATCAAGTAAATGTTACGTTGCTCTCACAGGCTTCTTCCTCACATTCGTGGAAATGTTGGCTTTGTCTTTACAAAGGAAGACCTGGCTGAGGTCAGGGACCTACTGTTGGCCAATAAGGTGATTTTCTTTGTTTTTCCACTCTTTTCCTTTCACTTTATAAATTCCTGATGCATTGTAACAGTCTCCTTTTACTTAGGTGCCAGCTGCTGCCCGTGCTGGTGCAATTGCTCCATGTGAGGTGACTGTGCCTGCTCAGAACACTGGGCTGGGTCCTGAGAAGACCTCCTTCTTCCAGGCTTTGGGAATCACCACCAAGATCTCCAGAGGAACCATTGAAATCCTGGTAAGTCAAGATGTTTGAGTTTCATTTTATCACTTGGATTGCCTAATGTTTAAATAGTTTTGATCCAATGCCGTTTTTATTTTTCCCCCAGAGTGATGTGCAACTGATCAAGCCTGGAGACAAGGTGGGTGCTAGCGAGGCCACGCTGCTCAACATGCTGAACATCTCGCCCTTTTCCTACGGGTTGATCATCCAGCAGGTCTATGACAATGGCAGCGTTTACAGCCCTGAAGTCCTTGACATCACAGAGGATGCCCTACACAAGAGGTTCTTGGAGGTGAGCAGACTTCAATATTTGTCTATTTTAAGTAATTCTCCCTGCACAAGTGGTTCATACCATCCCAGTTGTAATTTTCCCATGTTACAAGACTAACTTTTTCCCCCTTCCCCAGGGTGTGAGGAACATCGCCAGTGTGTGTCTGCAGATTGGTTATCCCACTCTTGCCTCTATCCCTCATTCCGTTATCAACGGATACAAGAGGGTTTTGGCTGTTGCTGTGGAGACTGACTACTCCTTCCCTCTGGCTGATAAGGTAAAATCTTTTGCTTTGCCTACGAGTTTGAGATTTCTACCAGGGCAGGTTAAGTTACAAAGCAGCTGTTTTAGTGCTGTTTTGTCATTTCCCCCTGCAAACAGAAATCCGTTTCCTCCGATCCCTGTGTGCCAGCTTTCCTCAGCAGACGGGGACGTTAGGTTTCGAACACAAGAATTAAATTGTCAGTGTAATAAACATTGACTCACTTTGATAACATTTGGATCACTACATGTTGGAAGGCTAAAGTAAAAAAAAAAAATTCCAGAAAAATTACCATAAACTGGATATAGATCAAATCTTTTAAACAAGGTATGATTGCATTCACAGAATAACTTGTGGAATATTTCCTTCCAGGTGAAGGCCTTCCTGGCTGATCCTTCTGCTTTTGCTGTGGCTGCAGCTCCATCTGCAGCAGCTGCTCCTGCCGCTGCTCCTGCCGTTGCTGCAGAGCCAGCCAAGGAGGAATCCGAGGAGTCTGATGAAGACATGGGCTTTGGCCTGTTTGACTAAAACACAAAGCAGTGATAACCTGCTTCATTCGAAGATAAATAAAAAAAACTGAAACTGATCGTGTTTGTGTTTGTATTATGGAAAGTTTGTACAGATGACTAAGTGTATATTTGATCTTGTCTTAAGAAAAACCCCAGTGGATTATTTTTGTTGAATTATAGGCGGGATGTTCGTCATGCGAGCTATTGTATCCGCGCATGCGCAATGGAGATCTTCAAGTAGCAAGGGCGGGTGAAATCATAAACCGCAGCTAGCCGTAAGCTAACAACCCAGAGTGCCAGGAGCAGCCGTCTGGGTGCGAATCGCCGTTCAAAGTATCGAAAAGACCCACCGGCTAAGGAGACACGTCTCCGTCCAGGAGAAAGTCAACTCGTTTCACCGCCGGGGGGGAAGGAGACACCGGTTTACACCCAGCATTGTTTTCACACACTGTACATCGAGACGGGAAACGACGCGCAGACGGGGAGCTAGCGAGCAGTGCCATGGCGCGGGATTACGATTACCTCTTTAAGCTGCTCATTATCGGCGACAGTGGTAAGGCAACTCCGAGGATGCGGGACGTGAAGTAGGCCTCTGTTAGCAAATTCGCCGCAAGTCGAAAATTTACGTTTATGTCTCTTATTTGAAATCATTTGGCATTACTAACCGCGTTCGGCGGTAAAACATACTTTAGAAACAGTTTATATTCTTGTGCGTTCCATACTAGATTGTTAGCTGATAGCTAAGTAACGCCTTCATTGACTTGCACTCGGTGTAGCTAGTTAGCGACTGTAGTTCAGGGCGGGAAGTGGAACTAGCCAAGCCGGCGGGGTGGTAAACATGAAACCGACTATTAAAAAAAGATAACAGTTAAAAAATAACAAAATAAAAAGTAACATTACTTTTACACAGTAATTGGTAGTTTTGTAGTGAAAGTGTAAAAAGCAACTTTATTTTATATTTTGACAGTGAAATGTTAACCCGTGCTTATGCTAGCAAACGTTATTGAGGTTCATGAATTTACTGAATACTGAATTTTATACACAAATTTAAATGGTCACTTTTGGATTTGATTCCTTAAATTTTATTACTATCTGGGTTCGGTTTTGTTTAATTAATCTTTTTTTTTTTGAAGAATCTGGTTAAAATTAGTTTTTTTTAAATGTGAGAATGATGAGGTTTAAGATTGAACCGATCCTATATGATCTACATGTATTCATTCGTTCGTTCATTCATTTATCTATCTTACCCACTTATTCCCTAAGTTGGGGTCACAGGGTTATGCTGGTGACTAACCCAGCGCACATAGGGCGAGAGGCAGGGGTACACCCTGGAAAGGTCGCCAGTCCATCACAGGGCAACACATAGACAAACAACCACACACATTCACTCCTATGGTAATTTAGAATCATCATTTAACCTAATGTACATGGTTCTGGGAACCAGAGTACACTGGGAGAACATGCAAACTCTGCACAGAAGGTTACCTAGGCCGGGAATTGAATCCGGAGACCTTCTTGTTGTGATGTGCTTTTGCTACCCACTACGCCACCGCACCGCCCTTATGCATATCTCTGATCTGGAAATTCTGTCTACATATCAGGACATTCATTATTTTAATGGACTTGATATGCTTGTCTAAAGGAGTAATTAATATGAATTGGTTATTAGAAGCCAGAACATAGAATAGATCCAACAGAATATTTTAGATAGCTTAATGTTAATTCTCTAGAGGAAATGTTTTTATTGAGATACTTCCAGTTTGTGCACTTGTGATATCTAAAGACATGAACTGTCATTTTATAACTTGGTGTGAGTTTCTACAGCAACTTTTTCTTTTTTCCACATAAACTAAAGTGGAAAAAAAACTTGGTTTCTACATTTTTTACATCCAGATCAACTCAAATAATAGCCAGGACTGGGAAACACTACTCCAAGATTTTCAAGATTCGTTCTGTCTTGCATTAGGGCAATATTGCTACCCAAAGCCCTTACAATAGCCTAAAAAGTTACTTTAAGTATAAAACACATTAGAATTTAGATTGACTCATTCTAGTTTCGTAATAAAACACCATACTTTTACCATAAAACATGTTATACTTAACTGTTCTTGATTTAGACTTTCCCGTGTAGGGTATTTCTCATGTCATGTGTTGACCGTGTCATACTTCTAAGGTACCGTATAAAAGCAGGTCATTGGGACTCTGACTTGCTTGCTAGACAGAACGTTGTACAGCGGAGGTCGTTCATTGTCATAAGGTGCTACAGTCCAAAGTATGCTACGGTTTGATGCCGTGTGTCATCCTGTGTCTCTTCTGGATTTTCGTTTTCTATTCTGTGTAAACGACAATGCAGATTATAGAAAAGCAAAGCGATGGATAATAGAAAGCACAGAAAGATTCAGACATGCCCACAAAATGGCTTCTTGATGTGGTGCAGTTTATAGAGAATAGAGGGCAGGTTTGTTCATCCAGCAGGTGTAAGTCACTGAAACGTCGTTCACTTCTGCATGTCATCGCTCTCATTCTTCTGACTTTAATGTGTTCTAACCACAGGTGTGGGGAAAAGCAGCCTGCTGCTGAGGTTTGCAGACAACACATTTTCAGGTAGGAAATGTTTTCTTTTATTCAACAAACACTAGTTAAGTCTAACACCATATATGACACGATAGAGTGAAAAAAAAGTGTGGAGGATGTGACACCGGAACTAGTGCTACACAATATATGGCTTCATGATGGACATTGAAATAGTCACACTGCAGGATGTGTAATGTCTAATGTGAGTTAGAATTAAACTGCAGGATTTTAGCATACATGTGTTTTTGTGAATTAATTGTACATTTTGCTTAAGTTTTATAATTTGTATTTCTTTTTCCATGAAAACATTTAAAGTAATTTTAATTCGGCACAAGAAACGGTCACATTTATTTTCAACCAATATTAAGGATACTTAATTCATACAATGAAAACTTTGCAGTGTGATGTTACATTATGTGTATTATATTCATATTTAATACAGTCACTTGCTATATAAAATATAGTTACGCTACATTTTTATTTTGCAACTACAAAAAAAACAACTACATTTAGTAAAGGTTTTTTTCCGAAATCATAGAAAGTATATAGTGTACATATAGTATGTAGTGATATAGATACAGAGCTACGTTGGGACTATCCTAAAAAAATTATCTAAAAAAATTATCTCCAACAAAGGGTGTGATCTGGCGCAGTGTAAATACGTATCTGAATCCAGAACCATCTTGTGGTTTTACAGTACATTACAATACTCATGGACATCAAAGAGGTTTTGTGGGGAAACACTGTGCTTTAGTGAGATTAGGTTTCAACTTACATTTATGGCATTTTGGCAGACACCCTTATTTTGAGCGATTGACTTACGGCTGACTCCAAGCCAAGGAACTGGCTCAGGGGCCCAGCAATGTTGGGAATTAAACACACAAGTTAGCAGTTCAACACTGTAACCTCTGAGCTACCAAATAATAATGATCTCATCGTCAGCCATTTCCATTTACAGTATTTGTCAGATGGCCTTATCCACAGTGACTTGTGCGCAAAACAAACTATGAACACCTGGTTCATAGATGTTTCATTAAAACAATCAATGTCTGACCTCACTGACACTAATTTGGCATAATGACCACTTCAAAATTGAAATCAGTTCAATATTGAAATAGATCATTAGAAGGCCCTACGTGTGTGGTTAAGTCCTGTATGTGAAATGATCTCTGGTCTGATTCAGATAATTACAGTTTTCAACATGAGTTAGTTCTGTTCTAAAACTAAAGTGTGTCCTTATGCCTACTGTGTGTCTGGTCACAGGCTTGACCCGATCAAAGTCCATGTAGCCATTCCTGTGAATTAAAAAAAAAAAAAAACACCTTTATGGGTACGTTTCATATTACAGGTAGCTACATTACTACCATTGGTGTGGACTTTAAGATCCGGACAGTGGAGATAAACGGAGAGAAGGTGAAGTTGCAGATTTGGGATACTGCAGGACAGGAGCGTTTCCGTACCATCACTTCTACGTGAGTACTAATGCTCCCAGGCCAAAGAACATAAATACGTCATATATTGTTTCACAGAATTTTACAGCTTACAAACATTTGATCACTTTCAATTAAATTGTAAGAATAGCGTTTATCTGTTTAGAGGTGTATTTAATTTCGTTTGATTTAAACAAAATTTGGTGCTTTTGCTCAGTTAATGGGGTTCATTTGAGTAATTGTAAGTGCTGCTATCCTCAAACCATGCCATGTGTGCCAAACAAACAGAATGAGGCTGCCAAAAATGGGATGAATTAGTTTTTAAAACAACAACTAATGTGGTTTGATTTATATATTTCTTGGACTAAATATATCTAATCCAATCATTGGATTTTTTATATTTACATCCACCATATGAGCGCTTAATTCAGTGCACCTCGTCTTTATGGATTAGGTCACGAGTCTTTAGGTTCCTTAAGTTAAGCAAACTAGGATCAAATGATCTTTTCTTTTTGATCCAAAACAAACAAAATTGAACACACAGTATTTATACCAATCAGTATAAAAATGGTTTAAATGAAAGACATCATAGATTGTTAGTTGGCTTGTTTCAAAGTCCAGCTACCGTTATAATCACCTATAGCTTTTTCTCTTTTATCGTCTGTAATTTTGACACCAGCTAATCAGTTGAGAGTTGTCGCACTTCCTAGTTTCACAAAGAATCAAACCACAAATATGAGCTGTTTTCCTTTTGGTCTAGAAACTGAGCTCAGTTTAGTTGTTTAGTTTTATGATTTGCTCAGGTTTGTCTTTGTTTCATAGAAACAATAATAGATAAGTCAATGTTGTATGTGTGCAAGTAAAACATGTTTATATATGTATAGAATCCATGTATTACTTCCTACCTTTCTGTTATTTGCAATAGCATTTTCAAATTCTGCATGGGTCAAAAAGTGGAGCTTCATTATACGTGAATAGCTTGTATTTTATGCTATCTTTCTAATTATGTATTAACTTACACATGGTCATGGCCAACCTTAACAATACTGTGAGCTGTTTGCATGAAAGAAGGAGGTGTTAAGGTTGTTGCTGTTGTTGTAGTTGAGGTTTGCTGGTATGCAGATATGCAGTGATGTGGCGTGTCATTAGACTAAGTGAATTTGAGCCTTTGTTTTACAACTAAACAGCAGTGAGAACAAAATTCCAGTCTCTAGCAATGCTGCTGACTTGCCAAATATAAATAATGACAATCGTAATTTTATTAAGCCTGCGTCAAGTTCTTTGTCAAATTTCAGCAAAAAAAGAAACTTCAAAGTGTCTTTTTGCTATTTAAGCCACGGAAACTTGAAGCAAATATGGTTTCAGTTTTTATAGCTCCTATCAAGTAACCAATTCCTCGCAGGAAGTGATGCAGCCACAGGTCACCTCAGCTGTCACGCCACCCACATCCTCTCTTCATATAAATCTGCTGTCTGTCAGTATGCCGTCAATTGTTATGTTGCCTGGTTTAGGATCATGCTGACGCAGCAAGGTTATCGCAAAATTTATACTAGATTTATACTTATTCTTGTGAAATTTCTACTGGAATGTGTGTTTGCATAAAACGTAAATGACAAAACATTTTCTGAAGAAATAAGTAGCAACATTTGCTGGTTGACCAGTAAATAAATAACTGAATTGGCTATAAAAGGCAACAGAAAGTTAGGTAGTATTGTGACTATAATGGTGTATTTCTGTCTGTATGTATTTTATGTGCAGATGTGCATATGTTTGTATAGTTATGGGGGTAATGGGCAGTGTGAATAACAGTAGGTTTGCAGAATAAATTCTGACATAGCGAAACTTTTAAATCCATGCGACTAGTGGTCTGTTTATACCGCTTTAGATTTGCCTTGATTTTATGTATGGATAGAAAAATAGAAAGTTGTATATATTATTGTATTGTAAGTTATATATATATATATATATATATATATATATATAATGTGTATGAGTTTGAATATAAATATATATATTTAACAATCTTTTGCGTAGGTATTACCGAGGAACACACGGTGTGATCGTGGTTTACGACGTGACGAGCGCAGAGTCTTTTGTAAATGTCAAACGATGGCTTCACGAAATCAACCAGAACTGTGACGATGTTTGTCGAATATTAGGTAACTTCCACTGGTTACCCCACATGTAACAGATATAAATTTTTTTTACCGTGCACTTATCTTGTTATTAACATTAGGGATGAACTTGTGTCCACATTAATTACCTTTCTCTTTCTGGTGCAGTGGGTAATAAGAATGACGACCCTAACTCGAAGGTGGTGGAGACGGCTGACGCACAGAAATTCGCAGAGCAGATGGACATTCGGCTGTTTGAAACCAGTGCTAAAGAGAATGTCAACGTGGAGGATGTGAGTAAACTGTAACGCAGCAGAGTTTTATACTGCCCACCATCCAAATTGCAACCTGATTTGAACTGGTTCTAAAGCATCAAATGAAGACTTATTATCAAAGTTTGGGTAACAATGTTAATTTCTACCAGTTACTTAATAAAAATTGTAAAAGTTACACATTATTAAGTAGGGTAAGTTTCTACCTAATATGGGGGAAAGAGAAAGGGATTCAACATGTTTATACACAGTACAACATATAGTGAAATGTTTTTCTTCGCTTATCCCCATCTTAGTAAGTTAGGGGTCAGAGCACAGGGTCAGACAGGGTTCTGGGTCTTGCTCAAGCATCCAACAGTGACTGACTTGTTGAGCCAGGTCTACCTTGCCGGTGGTGGAGCTTGAACCCAGGTCTTCCTGGTCTACCGATCAACAACTCTTTAAACATTGAGCCACACACTGCCCCAAACAAATACTTTAATAAATGTTAAACTGTTTTTACATGTAAATACAAATGAAATGCCTTCAGTCTTTAATAAGGTAGGAGGTAAGATCATAGACATAAAATCATTTTGATGACAATCTAGAAGGATGTGTTAAACTAAAATTATTCATGAAGTTTTATTCTTTCTAGGCGGCAAGGCGGCATAGTGGTTAGCATGGTGGCCTCACAACAAGAAGGTCCGATGCCCGGGCCAGAGATGCATGTTCTTTCCGGGCTTGTGTGGTTTTCTTCCGGGTACTCCGGTTTCCTCCCACAGTTCAAGAACATGTGCATTAGTTTGATTGGTCATTCTAAATTGTGTGTGTGGGTGCGCGAGTGTGTGTGTGTGTGTGTGGGTGCACAAGTGTGTGTGTGTGTGTGTGTGTGTGTGTGTGTGTGTGTGTGCGAGTGTGTGTGTGCGAGTGTGTGTGTGCGAGTGTGTGTGTGCGAGTGTGTGTGTGCGAGTGTGTGTGTGCGAG
>JAOTRA010000023.1:2353818-2374788 GCA_026260255.1 Pseudolaguvia tuberculata
CTGGCCTTCTCTATACTTCTCCATCAACATCCTCAAAGCAAAGATTGCATCTGTGGTACTCTTTCTTGGCATGAAACTATACTGTTGCTCACAGATGGCCACCTCTTCCCTCAGTCTAGCTTCCACTACCCCAGAGGTCGGGAACCTATGGCTCGCGAACCAGGTGTGGCTTTTTTGATGATTGCATCTGTCTCGCAGATTTCAGCTCTTCTGATAAAACGTAAAATATTATCACTTGTTTTAATCCATCCATCCATCGATTTTCCACTGCTCATGTCCTGTTCAGGGCTGCAGTTGGCTGCAGGAGCAATTGTCCTGGGAGGGTTCAAACATAGACCCTCCCCTTTGGTTGGATTTGGTTGCCGGAGCGATGACTCATTATTTAAGGCGACGCGACGGTGTTTTTGTTTCATTCTGTGTTCAATCTGGAAGTCGATAAATACGTGTTACCTGCAACATGGATCTTATCTCTGTTAATCCATTCCATGTCCATTATTTTAATTGGGTGATAATAGCCTACGTTGGCCGTTGCTGGGTAAACAGGTAAACGACCCCTTTTGAATCAGTCTATGGCTCTCACTGAAATAAATTTACAAATAAATGGCTCTCTGAGTCAAAAAGGTTCCCGACCCCTGCACTACTCTTTCCTATAACTTCATGGTGTGATTCATCAACTTTATTCCCTTGTAGTTACTGCACGCTTGCACATCTCCCTTATTCTTAAAAATCGGTTCCAGAACACTCGTTCTCCATTCCTCAGACATCCTCGCACCTTCCAAAATCCTGTTCAACAATTTAGTCAGAACGTTTGTCGTAAATACGACAGAGCAAAATTAAAGAAACATTATAAGCACACAGCAAGTTATATGACCAGAACCAACCAATTAGCTTCCTCGCCTTTTTTATTACACTGGTCTCATCACAATACCCACACCAGCCCTTCCACAAAGTGAGCATAATTAATGCAGACATGCTGAATCGGGACAGTTGAAGGCATGACACCCTGTACCTCAAAGATTATGTCATCATCCCAACACCTCTGAGACAAGAATACTTATCCCGGTAGTCACTCTAAGCATGTTATTGTTGCTTATTATTGATACTCAAATGAATTAATGCCCTTGGCACATGCCCAATACCATGTGCCAATCGGTTGGTGAACTCCTCCATTTCCACCTACCTTTACCCTTAATACACACTTACTCTAAGTGTAACCACTTTTCCATCGGTGGTGTGAAGTTTCAATGTATATAGTAAAGCGTGGTTTGGGTGACTATTTGGAGGAACACCACGAAATGGACAGGGATAAGATAGTTAAGTGTAAGTAAAAGTTTATTTTTAGCAGCCATACTACTTACAGCGCAACTTCTGGCACTGCCAGTTTTGTCTGAGGCTTTTACAATGATGGCGTAGCAATTACATTTGATGAAAATGCCTAATCTTCTGAAATTGCACATTGCGTGGAAGACCTTGAGGCGTAGTGTGAATAGTGGAACAGGTCCAAAACTTTTCTATCCTTGTTTATTTTCTCATGCTCTTCGCAAAAGTCGCCAATAGCCTCTCTACTTTTCAGCTTTTTATCCCATCATTGGTTTCAAACGTTACTTAAGTGTGGTCCACTTAAACCCACACCTTGGCTTTTTCTTGTGTTCTAGGTGAGATGTGTGTCACCTCTAAGTGTAGTTATTGGGATAGTTTAGTTGTAGAAACAGTACTTCAGTAGTTTTTGATAATAAACACATTTTTGGCAATAATCACACAAATCTACATGCTGATAATATGGTCCAATAAAATGTACTTGAGTTATTATTATGCTGAATTAACTTTCTCTTAAAACTGTTTAAAAAACACTCTCAACTCAATTCTAGGTTTATTGACATTTTTCCCCACATTATGCAAATTTTCTTGATTCACTGAGGTGTGTGTGTGTGTGTGTGTGTGTGTGTGTGTGTGTGTGTGTGTGTGTGTGTGTGTGTGTGTGTGTAGATTGAGAATGGAATGTGTATCTGTGCTGCAATGCCCAATAAGATCACTATCCTACGCTACAATGAAAGCCTCAGCAAGTTCTGCATCAGGAAGGCAAGTCTGCAACTTCAGCACTATTCACATGCTGCTAAAACACATCACTTCTGCTGCAGCAAGTTGTTATACTCTGTCTGTCTCTCTGTCTATTCATCTGTTTGATTGACTGTTTGTCTATCCATCTATCTGACTGATTATCTGTCTGTTCATCTGATTGGTTGATTGCCTATCTGTCTATTCATTTGCCTGTCTGTCTGACTAAACATATATAAATATATGCCTATCTATTTGTCTGATCATCTATCTGTCTCTGTCCATCTGTCTGTATGTCCATCTATATTGCATCTGTCGGCATGTCACTTTCTATTTGTTTAAAGTCTGTCTGCCATCCTTTATCTATCCCTCATTCTCTCTCTCTCTCTTTAGGAGATTGAGACCTCCGAGCCCTGTAGCTGCATCCACTTTACCGGTTACAGCATCATCATCGGCACAAACAAGTTCTATGAGATCGAGATGAAGCAGTATGTTCTGGAAGGTATGATTTCATACATCCAGGTTTATTACCTGGTCTCCTGGTGTAATGAGATGCTTAATGCTTTCATGAACGAGGTGTGTGTATGTCATCCTGCAGAGTTCCTGGATAAGAATGACGTGACTCTAGCTTCGGCTGTGTTCGCCGCCTCTTCACACAGCTTCCCCATTTCCATCATCCAGGTGTCCTGTGCGCCGCAGAAGGACGAGTACTTGCTCTGCTTTCACGGTACACAATGTTCTTTCTGAGAATGTGTGTGTGTGTGTGTGTGTGTGAGAGAGTGATGTGTTCCGCCCATTGTCCGCCCCTATGTCTTTAATTGCATAATTCATTCATTCATTCATCTTCTTACCCACCTATTCCCGAATCCGGGCCCCTGCTGTGCCTATCCCAGCACACAGGGCGAGAGGCGGGGGTACACCCTGGATGGGTCGCCGGTCCATCTCAGGGCAACACATAGACAAACAACCATTCACACACACATTCACTCCTATGGACAATTTACAATCACCAATCCACCTAATGTACATGTTTTTGGACTGTGGGAGGAAACCAGAGCACCCGGAGGAGAACATGCAAACTCCGCACAGAAAGATCCCCGGCCTGGGATTCGAACCCGGGACCTTCTTGTTGTGAGGCGACTGTGCTATCCACTACACCACCATATAAGCTATAATTTGAAAAGCGTTTTATTTATGTTAGCTAAGATATGCTGTGGAGAATATAGAACATTTTTTTCTTGCTATTTAATCTAGTCCTTTCATGAAACCTTGAGTTTTTATTGAAATGTCATATTTTATTGGTAAAATGTGTATAAAGCTTGTGCAACAAAAGTAAGCATATTTGTTATTAAGCATTTCCTATCCCGAGCAACTTTTTATAAAACTGAACAGTGGACAAATCTTCCAATTAGCATTCCAACACCTTAACCATTGGGCTACCACCTCTCAGCTATTTAATAATGCGCTTACATAAATGTACATAAATACAGAATCTGTATGACCTTGGTTTCAGAGTTTGGCGTTTTTGTCGACGCTTATGGCCGTCGGAGTCGCAACGATGATATCAAATGGAGTAGACTGCCTCTGTCCTTTGGTAAATCTGTGCATCCTTATGTGTCCAGCTTTCTATTTACAACATATAGACATGTTTTGTATGACATTGACTGTACCGTGTTTATCTTTATGCACATTGTAGCTTACAGAGAGCCGTACCTGTTCGTCACATACTTCAACTCTCTAGATGTGATCGAGGTTCAGAGCCACTCTGCATTGGGGTAGGTCCACCACCTACTAACCCTTTTTAAACCCTGTGTACGATATATTGCTTATGATTTCTGTGCCTTCTGTGTGTAAAAACAGGCCCCACGCTTACGCCCATCTGGATATCCCTAGCCCAAGGTATTTGGGTCCTGCCATCTCATCCGGCGCTGTGTACTTGGCTTCTTCTTACCAGAACAAGCTTAGGGTCATTTGCTGCAAAGGCAACCTGGTGCAAGAAAGCTCAGTCTCTGAGCCGCAGAGAAACGGCTCCACCCGCAGGTCAGCTGAGTTTCAGAGCATCCACACTCACACACATGCACAGTTGAGGGTGGAAATTAAGGAGCACAACCGGGTTGTTGTGGTTAAGCATATTGCTAAAGTCTGCAGAGAAATGAAACAGGGTTGAGCATGAGTGTAAATGTAGATGAATCCTGGAAAATCTTCTCTTTTTAAATCCAGGTAAGATCAAACCAGCAAAGGAGGAAGTTGTTGTTGTTCTAGACAACAAGAAAAGAAAGTTATTGTATTATGGACAGAAAGTAAGTGTTTGTGTAATGTGTTGTTGTTGATGGTTGTTTGCTGCTATCTACAACTTGCTGAGCGCAGATTGACGATGTAACACTTGTTTGACATTACGACAACTGAGATCCTACAGTGTGACATTGAGCTCTTGTTTGTACAGTCTGACAAACAACAAACCCAAGAGACTGTAAGAAAAATCGCACAGTGTCAATTGAATTAATAGTAGAGGAAGGAGGGGGGGGGGGGGAGTGGTCCTAAAAAGTTCAACCCTGTTTCAGCCTAAATTATTTGTAGATTATTGTTGCAGGCATGTTGGGATATTACTAATCCAGCTACAACGTTGATGAAATTTGTCATAAAACTACTCATAACAAACTAATTCACACTAACTGACACGCCCACCTGCAGCACTGTATGGGTGATTGTTGGATGTCACCTGGATTTGTTCTTTCACTAAAACATCACCGGGTGTGTGTGGGATACTTTAGTGGTGATGGAGATCTGTTGTGTTTCATTTGTTATGCGGTTTAGATGCGACACTCACAGCGCTTTTTGTTCTTTACAGGAGGAAGAGCGCGTTTTTTATTTGTTCCAAGGTGTAAAAATGTTTGGTTTTGCTATTTATATTTTTTAGTGCAAATGTAAAATGGGAATGTTATCACATTTTGAACTGTTACATGAATAAAGAGAGTATTTTTATTAAAAAATATATATATATATTTATTTGGACTCATGTCACTAGCGCCACCTTTTGGTGTTTGGGTCACATGAGCATTATGAACACATCCGATTTCAAACGTCTTATTCCTGATTTATTCCTATCTTGCTATTGGGTGAAACGCCACTCTTCTAGTCAGACGTTTCACTCCAATGTTGTGCTTGCATATGAAATATCTCTTCATTCTTATCCAACAGTATTAGTGAGATCAGACAGTCTGGGGTGCAGTCAACATTCCAGTTCATCCCAAAGGGGTTCAGTGGTGGTAACATTGCCCTTTGGGCCAAACACAGATGTTTTTTCAATCTAAAAATAATCCGGCATGTGATAACGGAAGTCAGGGTCATTGTCATGTTGGAACAGTGTTGGACTCTCTTAGTACCACAAACATTGTGTGCTTCCTGATTTGTATGTGGCACTGTTACTTTTAATTATCATTGAAACACTGGGCAATTATCAGAGCTCTGATTTTGATAAATACCCCAGTGTGGATTATGGGAAGTAATATGGGAAATACTCGCACATTTCCTTTCTTTCTGTGTTAGGAAAGTCATTCATTCATTCATTCATTCATCTTCTTACCCGTTTTTTTCTGGGGTCACAGGGGTCTGCTGCGCCTATCCCAGCACACATAGGGCGAGAGGCAGGGGTACACCCTGGACAAACAACCATTCACACTATGTACAATTTTGTATCACCAATCATGTTTTGGTTAACCGGAGCACCCGGAGGAAACCAAGGAGCGCGAGGAGAACATGCAAATTCCGCACAGAAAGATCCGGACCCGGGATTCGATCCCGGGACCTTCTTGTTGTGAGGCGACTGTGCTATCCACTACGCTACCGCGCCGCCCTTAGGAAAGTCAATAAACATTAAATAGCTCAGGTCTTGGACTGCCAATGGGTTTAGTTCCCAGAACCATTAAGCTGATCAAAATGAGATCAATTTTATTTCACTCTGGATAACAGAGTCTGTGTTGCAACAGAAAAGCAACCTCAGGTGTGTGTGTGTGTGTGTGTGTGTGTGTGTGTGTGTGTGTGTGTGTGTGTGTGTGTGTGTGTTTAAGTTAGTTTTACAGTATTTTTTATACAGTTCTGGATTAGAAGAAAGGCAGACTTTATATGTTGTGGTGCATGCAGATATTCATTCATTCATTCATTCATTCATTCATTCATTCATCTTCTAACCCGCTTATTCCCTAATTTAGAGTCAGCTGGAGCCTATCCCAGCATAGGGGACAGGAGTAAGGGACAGGTTAATTTTTTAATACTTAGACATTGAAATTGGACTAGTTGTTGTTATCCGTTGTTTGTTGTCTGTTTAGACCTCTGACCCCGGGTCTGATGCATCCAGTACCTTTACATATGGGAGAACTGTTGCTGACCTGTGAACCAGCCCAGCAATGTAGTTTGCAGTAAATGTAGATTGTTCCCTCTTTTAGGATAGAGAAACTACTGCCGGCCAGAATCAGATCTCACGTATACTGAACAAGTTCTTACATCGATTCGGGTACAGAACAGATTGGGTTTGGAATTCTTAACCGTGCATCATGGTGGAGTTTGTTGGAGGCTGAATATTATTCCTGACACTTATGATGTCAGCAATGTTATTCATCACATGAGTAAGGCAATAGCTGCTCACTCTCATGCAGATGATTCATGGGTTTCCTGGTACCCATGTCTCTTTAGGAAGGATGGGACTATTGGATCCCATTATTCATTTTTTATTTTTATTTTGATATACTTTATTGATTTTATCAGGGAAATTCCATTTTCGCATATTCCATCTTTGTAAGTTGGGGGTCAGGGCGCAGGGTCATCTATTGTACAGCGCCTCTGGCGCAGGAAGGGTTAAGGGTCTTTCTCAACCGATCAACAACTCGGCACCTTAACCATTGAGCCACCACTGTCCACTAAATTGTTGGTATTGTTTTAGTCCTTTTGTTTCTGCAGTGTATTTCTAGCTTTGAGCAGCAAGCTGTAGATTCCTTAGTTGTAGAGCATGCGTATGTCACTGTCTCATTTCTGTTCTGTCTGACCTAAGAGGGCATCCATAAATATTAACATTGTTTATTAAGCATGTAGGATGTTTTGGAAACAAGGTGAGGGAGGTTCAGATGGTTTGGACATGTGCAGAGGAGGGACATGCAGTATATTGGTAGAAGAATGATGAAGATGGAGGTGGCAGGTAGGAGGAAAAGAGGACGACCAAAGAGGAGGTTTATGGATGTGGTGAGGGAAGATATGCAGGTAGTTGGGGTGAAAGAGGCAGATGTAGCGGACAGGGTAGTGTGGAGAAGAGCGATTCGCTGTGGCGACCCCTAACGGGAGCAGCCGAAAGGGGGAGAAGAAGTGTATAAATCCATGTGTATAGATTGTTTTTAGCACATTAACCACATAGCAAATGTTCAATGGTTTTGCTTAAAATGTTTTTATTTATTTATATTCTCTGGTTGGAACATTTGTGTTGTGTAAACTTTAAACTGTAATTAAACGTACAATTCTGTGATTTACTTCATCGACAATAAAAAGTAAAATGGTGAGTCAGAATATAAGAAAAAAAATGCTGAATTTGTTTTGGTTGATGGTTCTAAGAATGTTCACCACATGTTCTTGTTTATCTTTAATTCACCAGCAGCCCGAATAAACGTGGTCCGCCCTCCTACAACGAGCACATCTCCAAACGTCTGGCTTCAGGTCCCGGATCTCAAGACAGCATGCAGCAGGTGGCCACACCACGCCGGTACCGTGAGGCTCGAACCGAGTTCCGCAGAGACGCGTCACCCTCTGGGCAGCTGGAAAGAGAGAAGTCTCCAGGCCGGCTGGTAGACAGGGGTATGGATACCCGGATGGATCGTTCACCTGCCCGTGTGATGGAGCTGAGGAGGGAGAGGTCACCTGGTCGTGCATTTGAGAGGCTGCACACTGGCTCGTCCCGCACACCAATCAATGGTGTCAACAAGGTACAAATTTTCATTCACTCGAAGTGGTAGCGTAGTAGTTTGTTGGACTGTTAATTGGAATGTGGGTTTAATACCCAGCACCACTAGACTGCCACTGCCGGGCCCCAGAACAAGGCCTAGAACCTTCAACAACTCAATTCAATTACTGTTGTTACTTCTACGTTTGGTGATTTTCTACTAATGCGTGTCTGTCTCTGTGTGTGTGTGTGTGTGTGTGTGTGTGTGTGTGTGTGTGTGTGTGTGTGTGTTTACGTACAGGTGTGGGATCAGTCGTCGGTGTAAGTGAGTGAGAGAGAGAGAGAGAGAGAGAGAGAGAGTGCACCGCAGCCCATCCTTTTTTGTCGTATCCCACCAAATAGATGATTGTCCTAAGTCATGTGACCAAGGCAAGGAGGTGAAAACCAGAGGCTCCGTGTGAAACCCCTGCACAGTAACGGCGACACAGCACAATCTGGCAATGTTAGACGCCTGACATAAGATTCAGATTAGTGACACCCACCTGGCCAGCAGTATGTAGTGATATTACAGCTTTTTGGAAGGAGGTATATTTTTTTTTCACCTTGGTGTGGAAATGAATGTTTGTGTGCACAAAAGAAGCATTGACACATTTTGACCCTGTTCACACTTTTCTGTCTCTTTTTTTTTCTTCCCTTGAGCCTGAAAGCACTACAGTACAAAGACCACCAACAGGGGTTAAAACGAGCAGATGATTTTTGGCTCTGCACACACACACACACACACACACACACACACACACACACACACACACACATACATTTCTCTCTCTGTTTCTTTTCCTTCTCTTTATTCACACTACACAGACCCTTGTTGAAGGAACTTTGAAACACTTCAGGATGTCATGTGACATTTGTAAATAAACTTTTTTTTTTTTTTTTTTTTTTAAAGGGAATACCAAGGCTGGTTAAGCCACGTCTATTTTTATTATGGGAAAAAGCTCATTTGTAAACCGTTGCCCTTGAACGTCCAGATCATATGGTATCATGTTTGACATCCATGCTTACGCTTCGGAGTGGAATATTTAGCTCGGGTCTGTTTTACTGATGTCTCGTTTAATGCAAATTCACATCCTGGTGCCTCAGGTGGCCATCTTTTTCTACCATTTCGCTGGCCTCTTCATTCGAGTTGTAACAGATGTATCTATAGTGTTTAACTGTTGTTTCTCAGTGCACTAGAAAACAATTATAAAGCATTGTGACAATGCCTGTCTTTTTTAACAGCACAGAAAAGCATAACGAGTGCGACAGCGGTCTGGTAAAGCCGCATGTTACGTATAGAAATATATATAGGAAGGTTCTGGTTTATTACTGAAGCCAGCATGACCTTTTGACCCTCAGGACATGAACGAATAAAAAGCAGAAATATAAACTATTTCTTATTCAAATGAATGCTCTACTGATGATCAGCTATCCAGAGTAACTTTTCAATGTCATGGTCCAGCAGTAAAGCGCTGAGTCGCACCGATAGTCATTCGTACCGTCTCACTCCGTAGCATGTTAAACCCTACACACTCGTTCCGTTACAGCCTCTCGTATTATTTCCTCGTTACTTGATGCACTTCCTCCATTGTGCTCTTAATGCTGATGTCTAACAACTGCTGACACGTAGCTTTCCTTGTAGTTTTTATTTTTATTTTTTAAATGTCAAAATTAAGTATACTACTATTAAAAAAAAGCTCTATCTTTCTTTCGGGTGCGTCGTCTCTCATTTGCATCGTCTTTGGTTTTAATAGAAGAAGGATATCTTTCCTAGAATCCTAAAGTTAAGTGAAAACTACATTTAGAAAAATATTTGATTTGCAGTGAATTTTCTGGCACAACATCATACTTTTTGTTGCAACTAGAAAGGAGAGTGTTGGGGGTGATATGGGGGGGGGGGTCACTATAACTTTGTGTAAATATTGAGGTTTATTTGTTTTGAGATTAGGTTCTTATTAACTGAATCATAGTCTATAAATTCAGTTTTTGGGGAACAAACACTTAAAATTCATTCATTTATTCCTTCGTCCAGGGCGTCTGCTGGAGCCTATTCAAGTGCACATAGGATGGAGAGGCAGGGGTTACACTCTGGACAGGTTTCCAGTCCATCACAGAGGCGAACCACCACTCACACACACATTCACTCCTATAGGCAATGTAGGATCACCAAGCGCACCAAAAACTCAGCACAGAAAGTTCCCCGGGCCGGGAATCGAACCCGGGACCTTCTTGTTGTGAGCAGAGCGTGCTAACCACTACGCAGTGCTCACTTAAAGAATTATAAAAAAAAAAATAATCAGCCTAATGAGATAATTAGATTTCGACTGGCAACTCAAACAGGTTCATAAAGACTGTTATTCTGTAACGTTCTTCTTGGCAGGGTGTTGTGCTTTTATTATTTTATTCACTTCTATCTTTCAGAACTTTAAGGACTCCAAAAGCAGCAGCAGCACAGGCAGAGTACAAGACTGACCGAGAGAGAAAGAGAGAAGTTTATAGCATTTACACACACACACACACACGACCATCTTGGTTTTTGTTTTTATCGGCATGGAATTGACGTGCGAATATTTAAGGCCTTTATCCGGGATGTGTGATCTGTTAATGTTTGTCTTTGAGCCTTGCAGTGTATTTCAGTTCATCCAGCAGTCCAGGAAAAAAAAAAAAAAAAAAAAGTCTAGAAAGCTTTCAAAAGTGCCTGATTACTTTAGATTGAAAGATTTTAATTTCAGCATATACACTGTGCTCTTTCTTTAGGGCTGTACAGGACATTATATATACACACACACACACCTTCTATTCACATGAGCACAGAGTCATTCTCTTGAATTGTACATGGCTTTATAGGATGCAGAACTGCATATATATATATATATATATATATATATAGACTTATTTATATAAAGGCCTGGGTTTTTGCACAGCTTAACAATACTCTAGAATCCAAAAGTCTAAGAGGTTGACCTTAATAATAATTTATTAATTATTGGATGCCTTAATTTCGTTCTATTGAACCTCCGTTCTCTTCAGTGTTGAATGTTACACTAACCTAATCTTGTCAAATAAAGCAGATTTTGGTTAAGATTCCTACAGGACATTCGAGTCGTTGATCAGCATGTAAAGGGTCCGGGTTCAGTTGGAACTGGCTGTGATGGGTTTCTCCAGCTCCAAGTCAGCTGGAGGCAGCACAGGGGGCACAGCTGACGGCCGGAGATGGCCGTAACAGGCCTGGCACACGCGGTTAGGTTCATACAGCTGCTGACTTGTCGTCTTGTGGTCACAGCAGCTGGTGCAGAACACGTTCCCACAGTTCCTAAAGAGGCGACAGTAAAGAAGGAGATTATATTAGCAGCAGCTAGCACAGGCTTCAGAAGTTAATTTGAAGGAATCTACTGTTCTAGTTCTGACAGTTTCATAAGGTTGAATTGAAAACTATTCCTTTTGTTTTGTACAGAATAAAGTTCCTGTTGTCAAATCAGTCTGCAGGTTTAATCTGTACTATCTGTAGGCAGGTACAAGCCTTTAGGGACCTTATGTAGCGCTGTTGCTTTTTAAAAAAAATTATATTCAACATTTTTATATAAATTACAATTGTTTATCTGTCACTTCATGCCACCAAGAATATATTAAATCATTCATCTTCAATCCGCCTATTACCTACTGAGTTACTGGAGTCTGCTGGAGCCTCTCCCAGCATGCATAGACACTCTGATGGCAAATATACACACACACACACACACACACGGGCAATTTAGAATCACCAATGTTTTTGGACTATGGAAAGGAAACCGGAGTATCCACAGAAAACCCATACAAATGCAGGAAGAACATGCAAATTCTGCACAGAAAGATCTCCGGCCTATAAACCCTAAATCTTAAAATATAATGGTTCTATAAAAATAACATTGAATGGTTTTTGTTTGAAATTTTTCTACAGGCTTTAGGCTGACTTTAACCTAATTATGCTTCCTGTCTGATGTATGGGCAGATTTATGTTGGTTTTAATGCGACTTGAAATCATACTGTGAATTAGAATCAGACGTTTGGAAGGAAAAACAGCAAATCTGTTCATCCTCAGGGGTGTGAAATAGAGTCACTTCTGATTATCAGGTGCTCTTTTTCCAACAGGACAGGGTTTATGGTCTCCATGTAGTAAATCAAAATATTTCACTGATACTTAAAGCAAGTTTCACTGAATAAGAGCATCTGCCAAATACTGTAAATATACACATTATATACATTCATTCATTTTCTTACCCGCTTATTAACTAATTCAAGGTCACTGTAAGCCCAAATTACGGAATTAGTCCTCATGTACAATTAGTAAAAAAAAATTCAAAATGTGGAAAATAATAAAGAATTTTGTGTTTAGAATTTTGATAGTCAGTCCCATTATTATTACAAATTCCTGATCTTTAATCAAAAGCATTTAATGCAAAATCAGTGTTGCTGCTTATTAGTTTAATGATTCATATAACGAGTCATTTCTTCTAGCACACTGGATTGTTTAGGCGTGTAAAGTAAGAGCTGTTACATATTCAAAAAAACCTCCAATTTGCTTTGTTCCCATTCACAAGTCTGAACCAACAAAAGGTTTACAAATTTGAAGTAGATAGTAGAACTGTAACTTTTATCGATAATTTAAAGAATTAGTGTAATTGTTTGCTTGAACATGTCTAACAATATATTTATTTATTCAGGAAATAAATATTTAATTTGTAGAACTTTGCTGATATGATTGTGATTGGAGCAGACCTTGTGGTTTCCTTCCAACATGCAAGCAACCTCGAAGTCTAAGCAAATCATTTACTTTGGTAGAAAGTAAAAGCGCTGGAGATACTATAACTCCCCCTTGTGGCTAATAATGAAATCAACTGCGCTTAACAATGGCAGTTAGAAAAAAAACCCCATTGTGGTTACATCAAATAAATGCGATCATACAATTCTTTAATATTTGGACTCCAACAAAATCACATTGTGTGTATTATGACCCAGGGTTGAACACGTGAGGACGTTAGAGTTCCATGTGCTGTTCTACTGGTTATTATTATTATTATTCAACGAGGTAAAGTCAAGCATGTGAACTCATAAGCAAAAATACTGAGATATATGCTGGTGGAATAGTTCTATGGCAGGTGTTAAAGGTATTTATGTGAAATAAATGTTCTAGGAATATACATACAGTATCTAAATTTCTGCTTTGGTGTAGGAATGGAAAGGAGAGAGAGGGACAGACAGGTGGATGAAACACAGCGCATGCATGGAATAAAGAAGGGGAAGAGGAATCTCACCAGGCTTCCTCAACAGGTTCTCTGGCACTGTAGGGAGAGAAAGGGAGGAGACAGAGGACAGGATGAAGTCACAAAGAAAGAAAGAGACTGAGAGGACAGCAGAAGGTTTGAACTAACTGGAGAACCCATCTTTGCTCATAACCTAAGCCTTTACACATAGCTATGCTAATATCTATTTGACCCTACACTCAAGGTCAATTATTGAAAATACTATTGACATCAAACACCCAGTCATTAGGGTTGCACAAGTCAGTGCATCCTTAGTGCCGGTCCCAAGCCCGGATCAAATGGAAGCGTTGCGTTCGGAAAGGCAGCCAGTGTAAAACTCTGCCAAGTCGAATCACGGTGATCCGCTGTAGCGACCCCTAACGGCAGCAACCGAAGGATCTACTACTACTACTACTATTATTATGATTACTATTTACATCAAACGCAGCTTGTGTGTGTTTACCACGGACAAGAAATGCCAGGTTTCCCGAGTGCAAATCAACTCCCATGGTGGCCATCTTTTTTCTTTCAAATTTCAGTTTTAACTTCAGAACATTAGAGGTTTGAAATAATGTTGATGAAGCGCTACAGCTCCGTTTCTGTTTTCCCATCAAGAAAGCGTTTAAACTGGTGTCTATGTTAATCACACTCTCTAGACAAATGGATACAGACTGAGCCCCACGTTGGTATTATTATTATTAAATAGTACGAGTGTGTTATGTGGCATGGAAAAGACAAACATTTACTGTAGTGAGATCAAATACAGTCTTTACCTGCACTGCTGTTTTCTAGCAGACAGCCAGAATTTGCTCTCACATTTGTAGCAGTGTGTTGGAAGGTGATCAGGATACCACGGAGGGACCTGCAAACACAAAAACACCATCATCATCATCATCATCATAAGAGAAATCACTCAAATCAGAAAATACCCAAAATCAGTTCATCTGATGGAAAATCCATTAATGCAGGTTTATTTAAATGGCACCACGGTGGCTCCTGGTTAGGGGCCTGGTTGTGTGGAGTTTCTATCTACATTAGGTTGAGTGGTGATTCTAAATTGCCCATAGAAGTAAATGAGAGTGTGTGTTCAGCCATGTGATGGACTGGCAAAGGTGTCCTCCTCCTCACTGCCCTTCAAAGAGCTGGCTCCAGCAAACCCCAGGACCTCAAATGAAAAGGTTGATTATAAATAAATGCACGCAAACAATTAAAACATCTCAGTGGAGTTTTAGGACCGTTAGATGTTATATATTTACCACTCGAATCCATCTCCTCTTTTTATTGTCGGGTAATGTTTTATTACTCAATGTCTATTGTATTTGTATTCTTGAGGTCACTTTATGCGATGCACTTGTCCTGCTTCTGCACTTATTTATTATTGTATGTCGCACCATGGACCCAGTTTCATGTCACTGTATATACTGAACTGTCATATATGGTTAAAATAGAAGATAAACATGGAAGATATTTTTCTTTTAAAATGACAGAATGGCCCCAGTAGAATTAGTAACGGCTATTTAAATGTAAAGTGAATCATTTCATCCTGAATCGTATGAATTTCTGGTTGAAGAAGGTGTTCATGTTCTAAACCCCAGTGAAACGTAAAAAATACATTAATTGAATGTGTAAGCAGAAATAAAGTCGACACAGGTGGTAAATAAACATGAAATAAAAGCTCTAATGTTTTATACTATAATCTAAAATAAACTCAGACACTGTCTGTATTTAATAATAAAAGATTGGCTTCCACATTAAAATCCTCTTTATTGATACGTAGATAAATTATTTATATGTTTACTACCAAAAGAACATTCCTTGGTGATGAGGTGCATTGCAAAACATTTTTTGTCTCATGTGTTGAAAAGTATGACTAGTCCTCTAACAGACCGACCCATTCATTATTAGAAAAAGGAAAATAAGGCCACTGTATTAGATTTCAATAGAATATTTCTGAATAATGACAGTAGAGTCGAGTGATGTGTGTAAAGGGCATTTGGCAACTCATATGATAAGTCATGCCAAAGCCACTTAATAAACCCTTCATTGTGACAGTCCTTCCCAAACATCAGAACATTTTATGCTCAGTCATTTCCTTCCTGTACCTGTATCTCCGATCACACTCCTCCTCTGAATGATCCCTCGCTCTCTTACCTGTTTGTCATGCTGTTCCTCGTTTTCCCAGCTGCTTTCAGAGAAGAGTTCGGTGCCACAGCGAGACAGATGTACAGCTTCTAGGTTATTCTCCCCGTCAGGAACAGGAGTCTGGACAAAAGTAATTGATGTGATTAAATAAATAAGTAGGTAGGTAGGTAGGTAATTAAAAAAAATACATCTAATCAAAAGCATTTGGTGTATGTACTGTTTCATTAGGACTCCCGTGACATCTTTTTCCTTCGTCTGCTGTGCATGTACAGTATAATAACCCACGTTTTTACTAAAGTGAGAGAATAACAGGAAACCCCATGTTCCCACTTATTTTTCATTTTAATGGCAATCCAAACAATCCTCCAGAAGCATGAAACAAACCGTACTATTGAGATCACGAGTAACAGCATTTGGTAAATTCATCGGTTTTGTTTTCTGTGCTCTGTCCATGTAAATGTAATTTAATTTACAAGCATCTTATTTTCCAAGAGTCTTACTCAGAGACCCAGCAGGGGTAGTTTGGTGATGCTGGCCATTGAAAACGAGCTACCACTTTCCGCAGTCCAACAAGTTAAACGTACGCTCTGTAGAATTCCTAAATCGCTGAAGAGATCAATTCCCCCTATACAGCACTGTTCTACATAAGGAAGCTTGGTATCCAGTTAGGGGGCGCCACTGCAGAGCACTCTTCTCCATACTACATCTGCCTCTTTCACCCTAACTCTCTGCATATCTTCCCTCACCACATCCATTAACCTCCTATTTGGTCGTCCTCTTTTCCTCCTACCCGTCACCTCCATCCTCAGCATTCTTCTACCAATATACTGCATGTCCCTCCTCTGCACATGTCCAAACCATCTCATCCTGTCCTCCCTCACCTTGTCTCCAGAATTAGATAAATAGACTGATTAATAAAAGAATCTAAAGTTGGCAGGAGAAAATCATTGTGTAATGAGAATCTAGTCATTAAGAAGAAAAACTAGGATTGCATCTTCAGTCTTTAAAATCACATTATGTAATGTGTGTGTGTGCGCGCGCGCGCGTGTGTGTGTGTGTGTGTGAGATTTACCACCTCTCCGCTGACGTGCAGTTTATTCCACAGCACCTGCACCTGCCTTTTCAGCGTCTCCACCTGCAGCTGATGACCCGCCTCCATCTGCCTGAGTCGCATCTGTACGGCGTCCCTATGCATGCTGAGGCCGTCCTCTCCGAGGTGAGTACTCTGGGGCAGCCCTCGCCCGGAACAGCCCAGCTGGAAAGACCCAGCACTTGCTACAGACGTTTGACGGCTCAGGGATTTCTGTGATACTGAGCCGTTTATACAAGGATTTTCACTGTTACACACTGAACAGTCGCCGTTGGGTTTTGGGGACAGAGGCTGTGAAGGTGAGGGGGGCGAGCAGAGTGTGTGTAATGCTTCTGTAGATTCGTCTTGTGGGGAAAATGGGTGACACCTTATGTTATTCGCTAAACAAACAGGCTCTTTAGCAGATATATATTTCTTGCTGGTAGGGACACATCCACTGGGAGGAGGAGGAGGAGGAGGAGGAGGAGGAGGAGTCAAAGAGGCGACTGAGTTGAGAGACTCTGCTCCGGAATGTCTTAGCACTGTGTCACACTCTGAATTCCCACTGTTCTGTACACACACTTGTGTTAGACAGGGTGTGCCAACAGCTGGTGATAGATCACCACCCTGATCTGCTAAAATAATCCCATTTTCTATAATAGAGTCCGACTGCTCCACCCAGTTGACTAATCCCTCGTTTGGAAGCCTTTCATCCAGTCCAATCATTTCAGGATGACGTGTATTACAACGGGCCGCTTCCTTAACGTTCTCCTCGGGTTTCTGTTCCACCGTTCGCTCCTCTGATCTAAGGTGCTCCTGCCACGTCTCGTTGAGGTTGGGGTCGCTGCAGCGCCGGTTTGAAGCCGATACAGTTGCTGTTTCACAAGCAGTCAGCAGGTGGTCAAAAGAACGGGTCTTTGGCAGCCTGTAGGAAGGAAACGGAGCTGTTGAGTTTATTCATAGAAGCATCATAAAAACAAGTCAGGTGCATTAAACTACACAGAGAAGTGACTTTTCATTTCATCTTCTTTACCCGCTTATTCCCTAATTCGGGGTCTGCTGGTGCCCATCCCAGCTCCCATAGGGCGAGAGGCAGGGGTATTCCCTGGACCGGTTGCCAGTCCATCACAGGGCAACACAGACAAAACCAGTCACGTACACATTCA
The DNA here is from genome assembly GCA_026260255.1 of Pseudolaguvia tuberculata. Lineage (NCBI taxonomy): Eukaryota > Metazoa > Chordata > Actinopteri > Siluriformes > Sisoridae > Pseudolaguvia > Pseudolaguvia tuberculata. The sequence goes on from JAOTRA010000023.1 coordinate 2,371,489, forward strand.
CTCCTATGGACAATATAGAATCACCAATTAACCTAATCTGCATGGTTTTGGACTGGGAGAAAACCAAAAGTACCCAGAGGTACCCACGCAAGCACAGGAAACCCGGGACCTTCTTGTTGTGAGGCGGCACACTGTAAGTGACTTTTTAAAAAGGATTATTTGTATTGCGTTGTATGGAACAGTTAAGTGCGACATACATGCAAAAAAATCAGGAAGTAAATTCCTGTGTGTTTCCATAAATTTCAAATTGGAATATTCTCTGCCCCTTTCAGTTTTTCAGTCAGGGGTGCATTTACCTGCCAGGAGGCGTGTCCTCGGGCGAGGCTGAAGCAGTAGAATAAGAAGCACATGACTCCTCACAGAGCAAGGAGGGGGCAGAGTTAGGCAGATAGACCGCACTCCACAGCATAAGGTTCCTCACATGGCATACCGGGTGTAGCACCTGCCATGACACGGAACCAAGACAATATATGAATGTAACAATAGTTATTTAGCTAATAATAATTCCTTACTTTTATAATGTATGTATCGTAATCACATTTTTAAAGTAAGGAAGTTCAACATTGAGAAACATCAAATTGGACAAATATTCATCTCTATATTTAATGAAAAGTTTGTCTGGCACAGTTTGGGTAGATTTAGAATTGGCAGTGTTAAGATACACAGCTGTTATCTATACAAATAGAACCTACAAATAATTACCAGATCAACCAAAAGCACAGCTGTATGTATATATTAACCAGAACCCAGAACCATCTTGTGTAAGGGATTGTGTGGACCCACTCTATACAATCCCACAGCCAGACATCCAACAGATTTACTAGCTAACTATTAAAACCGTTCTACAGGAACAGACGCAGTACCGTCTCTGAGTGCGGGGAGTACAGGATGTTGTGGAAGGCTCGGTGAGTTGGCTGCAGCAGCGACCAGACGGAGCAGGTGTTCTCCAATACGCTTCGCTCTTCTCGTTCTTTCCGACTGTTGCACAGGAATGTCCCGAATAAACATGAGTAGGTGTGCTGCACCAGTTTCACCTGTGTAACACACGCACGTTAAATACCAGGTAACAATCACTACTGAAATCCTCAGACACTTCCAGACCTTAGTGTAGGATTCTAAGAATCTTTCAGGAGAAAAACTAAACAAAAATCAGCTTAGCTTCAGTGAAAAATCAGCTCCTGTGAATCAGGTTTGTAAATGCAATGTATAGTTAGGAACAGTAGGTGGCGTCTTCTACCAGAAAGGCCTCGTTGAACTGAAAAGAGCAGGGAAACTGCCTCTGCAGCTGGTGCACACAGTCCAGCCACTGCAGGAAGACAGGACAGCGCTCGTTCACGTCCTCTGCGTTTTCACCATGACCACAGCGATCCGCAAACTTGTGACCGAAATCCAGCCACTCAGTTTCCACCAGAACCTGGAAACCCTGTAGAGATAAAATGAAAACAGAGTTTCTTTACTAAAGAAATACAGATTCCAGAAGGTAAAACCTACATGTAGTGAGCATTTGGTACGATTATTACTAACGTTTGTGTGTGTGTGTGTGTGTGTGTGTGTTAACTAGTCAGTAACACCATTATCAAAAACATGATTCGTTACAGGTCAAGTCCTCTCAAATTCCACTCGTTTCCCAGCAGACCAAACTGGAAAGAGGTCAGTACAGAAGAAAGGAAAAAGACGTTTTTAGATGTAATTAGCTTTCGGGTAGTTTTCTTGCTTATGATTAAGGTTTCATTATTTAATACATTACTTATGTAAAACTATTTGGCCACTAAACAGGGCAGGAAAAGCATGTTACAACATTCCATGAATGAAAGACATGCTAGGAATTCCACAACGTCAGAAGGGTGTTTACAAATAATCGTGTGTGTTCTCGCTGAATGGCGGATACTTATAAATAATACTAAAGTAATAAAATACTAAAGTCGGAATTCGTGTTAGGGTTTCTGATCAAACAAGTTTTCTTTACCTCCATAGTTCTGTAGTAGGGGTCAAGCAGTAGTTTGGACAGAGCCACTATCTGCGGCGTGCGGTCCCAGCCGTCCGAACAGTGCACCAGAACAGGTCTGTTGTCCCGATCCACCGCGTTTACTACCAACAGAGACGCCTTCAGCAGCAGAGACAGATGCTGCAGCCATTTAGTACCTTCTAGAGCAGACAGCCAACTGAATCGGACAAAAACAAAAACCCAACACCACAGAAAATAAACAACGGAAAGAATGGCACATCGTGTAGGTACTTCTATCTTTATTAAAGAAGAGACAAAGCTCTCCCGTATATTTATAGAAATACACATGGTCTCATTTCTATTAAAATCATTTAATTTGAATCTTTTTTTAGTTTAGGAAAAAAGGAGACGATTAAATAACTCTATTTGTATGTTTAATTCTTAATTTTAAGTATGTAGTCTTTCTTATGGCCCAGGAATGTAGCGCTCACTTGGTAGGATCGGGCACTTGTGCACACAGAGCTCGTAGGCATTGGAAGCTTCTCCTGATGGAATGGATGTTGGCCATGCCCATGAACATCACCTCACAGTTTGGATAGTATTCTATACAAAAGAGATTCAAGCCAAATTATTCTTCAAAATCAGCTCTTAATATAAAAAGTCAGGTCAGGTCAGTCCTTAAATAGTTCATGTACTTAAACAGAACCAAAATAAATGATTCAAACAAGGAATTGCAATCACACTTAAAGCTGGTAATTACGACATACACCAGTTATCTATAGCTTAATTAAACACTAAAGTGGTTACTTCAGGTTGCTCCAACAATGATTCCTAGAACACTGATGATACCAACCCAGCTGACGGTTCCCATGGTAACAGCGTTTGTTAGAACGTAGTTTAAGCTACAAATCCCGAAAGGTTTTCTCCATCCTGCCCCACATACTGTAATTTACATTGTGCAATGCAATAAACAGGCAAAAAAAAAAAAAGAACCCAGCACTGGTCTAACTAAAGATAGATAAAGTGTGAAAGTATAATTATACTGTAAACACTGAATGAGAATCCCGGTATGATGATGTTCTCGAATAGAAGCTAAACCAAACCTATTGATGGGGTCTAAAGTCAAAACATTCTGTTTTATCTTAACTGGCACTAATGGAGAAAGTTCACTTCACTAGTCAAAATATTCCCAGAGTGAGCTACGGGAAAATGGGCAGAGCTTCCAGAGTGTGACAATATTCCCAGAGTGAGCTACGGGAAAAGGGGCAGAGCTTCCAAAGTGTGACAATATTCCCAGAGTGAGCTACGGGAAAAGGGGCAGAGCTTCCAGAGTGTGACAATATTCCCAGAGTGAG
>JAOTRA010000023.1:2389098-2402729 GCA_026260255.1 Pseudolaguvia tuberculata
ACTCTTGCCGAAACTCGTCTATCACAAATCACTCCTGCCACTCTTCTCCATCTGCTCCACCCTGCCTGAACTCTTTTATTCACTTCTCTAACGCACTCTATTACTTTGCACTGTTGAACCCAAGTACTTAAACTCTTCCACTTCTCCCTGCAACCTCACCACTCCATTGCCTTCCCTCTCAATCACACACATGTACTCAGTGTAAGTATGTACACGTGGCTAAATCACATACGCGACTGTGACCAAGATTTAGTGGGCGGCGCAGTGGCTAGCACGGTCTCCTAACAACAATAAGGTCTCGGGTTCGATTCCCAGGCTAGGGATCTTTCCATGCTGAGTTTGCATGTTCTCCCCATGGTTTTCTTCAGGTACTTTGGTTTCCTCCCACAGTCCAAAAACATGCCGATTATGTCAATTAGTGATTCTAAAGTAACCATAGGAGTGAGTGTGTATTTGTCTATGTGTTGCCCTGTGATAGACTGGCGACCTGTAACGGTTGTGCCCTTGCCATTTGTGCAGACCCCAGTGACCCCAAATTAGGGAATAAGCGGATAAGATGAATGAATGGATGAATTTGAATAAACGTTGCCAAGCAGTGCTTTAATAAGTTGAGGTGAAATCCAGACATATAAATACCTTTAAGCACAACTGAATAATAATACTTGTCTTGACTTGTCAATGATCACAGGATGTTTTTTGAGCAAGGATTTAAAAACACACAACTAAAAGTTGACAAGCCAAAAAAGGGACCTTAATAGTTCCCACAACCCTGTCTTTTCCACCAGTAAGGAATCTAAACAATGTTACGCCACAAAGAATAAGTGTAGGAAAAGCCATCTTGCAGGTTAAAACAGGTTCAGATTCTGCTCAGGTTTTAGGAAACAGACGGGCAAAAGGAAGAAGGGACAGAAGTGTCCAAACTTTCTGCTGTTATTGTGACAGTCTGTCTACGAGACACTAGAGTACCACAAACAGACCTGTTTTCAATGTGTTTAACTTACAGTCCCGCATCACCATCAGCATCACAGACATCTCGCTTCTCATTACCAGCTTTTCGGCACATTTACTATAAAGAGCAGCAATGCATTATGGGAGGCTTCTAGATTCTATGGCATTGAATAGGACTGGCAAACGGTGTGAAAGAAAGAAAATTAATAAAAGGAAAAGAATAAGATTAATGGGGATAAAGAAGCACACACAACATTTAATTTTTCACTAAATATTTATGGGGGGGGGGGGGGAGATAACCACCAGCAACCGAAAAAAATCAGTAAACACATCCCAGATTGAGTATAATCGTGTTTTTCTTTAAGGGCTGCATGCAGACAGTGTTCACTTGCCCCTCTATGCCACCCCTGCTGCCACACCCAGGGGCACAGACTGCAACTACAGATAAATTACTGACGTCCTGTGCAATGTGGTTTAGATGATAAAAGGAAAATAAGAGAATAAGAAAATAAGTTGGCACTCTGTGTGTGTGTGTGTGTGTGTGTGTGTGTGTGTGTGTGTCCTTGGTAAGCTGGCTGTGTGTAGCTTTGTTAGCTAGCTGTCTAAAGCTCAAAGCTCTGCCGCTTTACGGTATTTTACGACATGTCCACAGAAGGGATGTTAAAGTCGCTTTTATTTAAGTGGCTAAGCTATCCGTTAGCTTTTTTTTAAATTCAAATAAAAGAATTTAGCTTATTTAGCTACAGCCGCCGGCAAATATTGCGTGTAAAAAGAAACGCGCAGCGGTGCGGTGTTTACATTGAAAGTGCAATAGTAAATACGGAATTTAGCCGCTGCCTAGTATTTTTGTTGTGGTTCGAGGAGGGCGGAACCCCGTCAAACAGGCCGATGAGGCCTTAAACCCCCACCGGCCTGTTTACACACACTTACCCGAGATCTGTTGTTCTCAGTTACGATCCACTCGGTCCAGTTTTTCCCCTCCGTTTACCTGTCCGAATAAAAGCAGAGAAAAAGAAACCGCGAACGGCTTGCAGTCGGGAGCCTCTTCTAAGCAGCCATCGTTCAACTCTCTTTTGACTGCTGCGGAGTGGAGGGGGTGCGTGACGTCATTACGCCGCTACGTTCTTCGAGGTAGTGGAACGTCATGACGCAAGTGCGCGGTTTACGTTGTAAACAAACGAGCGTGGTGTATCTAGTAGGGTACTGTAACGCGGCGATAAAGGTAATAGCAGATTTCAGCTCTGTTTATATATATATATATATGAGTCCGGTTCAAATTAAATTTTGTAAACTTGTCTAAAAGATAGTAAACGGCTATGTGTGACATTTAACCTTAATCTAGTGGTTTAGTCGCTGGTCTGGAAATACTGCTAAAACGAGTCCTTACTGATTCCCATCCTAAACAAGTCATCCGGATCCCACGAATCGGTTCCCAGTGTTCGACTAAAAGAACCGATTCAGAGTCATCTCGTTCTTAAACGATACATCTCCCAAGATAGTCGTTCATCATTCATTCATTCGTCTTCTAAACCGCCTATTTCCTAATTCGGCGTCACGGGGGTTTTGCAGGAGCCTATCACACGCATGGACGACCAATCACTCACACGCACATTCACTCTTATGGGTAAATTTATAATATCAATCAACCTAATGCACAAGGTGAGGGAGATTAGAGGTTGAGATGGTTTGGACATGTGCAGAGGAGGGACATGCAGGTAGTTGTGGTGAAAGAGGCAGATGTAGAGGACAGGGTAGTGTGGAGAAGAGCGATCCGCTTTGGTGACCCCTAACGGGAGCAGCCGAAAGGAGAAGAAGAATCAACCTAATGCACATGGTTTTAGACTGTGGGAGGAAACCGGGGTACCCGGAGAAAACCCACGCAAGCGAGGGAGAACATGCAACCTCCGCACAGAAATATCCCCGTTATTCATTCATTCATTCATTCATTCATTTATCTTCTTACCCGCTTATTCCCTAATTCGGGGTCACGGTGGTCTGCTGGAGCCTATCCACCATGCCACCCTCCCAAGATAGTCATTAAACGCTAATTTAACTTGACTGAAATAACTTTATTTGGAACTTAGATATTTAAGTAACATACTTTCTCCTCCTTACAGCACGACTTTTCTACACTTGCAGTTGAATTACAAAGGAGGAATATTTTGGGACATTGACCCTAAGTTCATTCACCGACCTGTCCAAGGTGTACTCCTGCCTCTCATCCTATGTTGTGCACTGGGATAAGCTCCAGTAGAACCCTGTGACCCCGAATTAGGTAATAAGCGAGTTAGAAGATGAATAAGTGAATGAATGACCCTACGTTTGTGTAATATATTACTCAATCCTTGCTTTTAAGCATTACAATTAAATAAACATTAGACATTACACTGGCTTTACTACCCTCTAGTGGCCACAAATAGGACTTACCTCAAACTTTCTTCAACGCGCCAAGACCCAGAGATGTGGTAGAAAGCAAACTAATCAGAAAAGCATCACGAATGTTAAGCTACTGAAACCAAAAGATCTTTTCAATTCTAAACTCAAAATCACAACATCAGAACAGTTTTAAAAAGTGTGTTGATATTAATCAATTGCTTGTTTGTATAACGGAAATAAATATAAGCCGCTCTGGTCGTCTGCCAAATTCTGTAAATATATGATTATTTATTCATTCATTCATTCATTCATTCATTCATTCATTAATATTTCCTAATTCGGGGTCATGGGGGTTTGCTGGAGCCTATCTCAGTTTATGAATGTGACAAATTAAATTTTAATTACATATACACATGGTGTGTATTTATAATTGTGGTAATCTACAAAAAGATACATTCATTCATTCATTCATTTATTCATTCATCTTCTTACCCGCTTATTCCCGAATCCGGGGTAACGGGGGTCTGCTGCGCCTTTCCTAGCACACATTTCCATCTCAGGAAAAGAGATACAATACAATTATTATTTAAGCATCAATAATAAAATAATAAAATATATAATTGTGTGTGTGTGTGTGTGTGTGTGTGTGTGTGTGTGTGTGTGTGTGTGTGATTATTTTAAAGCTGAAAAGAATTGACGGGACTGAGCCTGATTCAATATTAGTCATCCAGAAAAGAAAACAAAGAGAGTTACAAGCTTCTTAAAAAACAATATGCACCAACTCCACCCCTAAAGTATGAGACAGCTGACAGCTTCATCTAGTACCAGATCTAATAAAGCTTTGTGTTCCTCAGTCTGTGTACGAGGACTGTGGGTATGGGTATGTGGATTCTGATAGATTTGCTGAAATTTCTCAAAGTTTAAAAGTCTCAAAAAGGATTTGACTCATGATTAGAATAAAAGGATACATTACTATAATGTATTTGCAGTTCATTCATTCATCTTCTTACCCGCTTATTCCCGAATCCGGGATCACAGGGGTCTGCTGCGCCTATCCCAGCACACATAAGGCGAGAGGCGGGGGTACACCCTGGACGGGTCGTCAGTCCTTCACAGGGCTGTATTTGCAGTTAAATAACAAAACAAAGAAAAACAAAGAAAATGTCTCATCACACATCTCAATACAATCTGGCCTAAAAAAAACCCCTAACAGACAGCAGATACCCGTGACCCCAAATTAAGGAATAAGTGGGTGACAAGAAGGATGAATGAATGAATGAATGAATGAATGAATGAATGAATGAATGAACCCTTAGCACGTCGTGTAGGGAAATAAGCGCAGTAATATTACAACGTATAAACCTGTGATTTGATTTACATCCGGTTCTACTATCTGCGCCGCTACTATCAATTGACCAATCAGAATCGAGAATTCAACAGCGTTGCATTGAAAGTAAACAAGAATTTGCTAATCAGCTAATTCCCATAAAAGGAAATAAAAAGAACCACGTTTATTGGTCTGTTTTTGTGATTGACATGTGTGAGAGCCAATCGTTGTTTTGGGAGGCGGCAGTGGAATTTCAAACCTTAGGAAAACGGAAAAAAAGACCGAAACTTTCCCTAGTACCGGTAGGAGACTGACAGTCACTCATAGCCTCCATCCTTCAGCCAAAGCGCTTGTAGTCATGTGTGAGCGAGTTTCCCCCGGTTTCCTTCTTAGGTTTTAATTACATTTAATATCGACATGTTTAGTGTATTATCGAAAGTCAGTTGGAGTAACGGCTTCTCTTAAAGTTTGCTTGTTTATTTAGCTAATCTTTTAGCATATAAACCGAAACCGCCTTCGTGTGTTTGACGCTATTTCTCTAAACACACACACACACACACACACACACACACACACACACGAGGGATATGGCGGGTGTGACACTTCAGGTAAGATTAATTTTGATAATTTGTGTGTCAGTATTCGAGAGTGGAAAATAACAGAAGCTTAAAAGCTGTTTATTTATGTATTAACTGGAACAGCTTAGCAAGCTAAACCAGGTAAACTCACCTGGCGTCTGCCAGCCATTAACATTTAATACAATTCTATAGTACAGAGTAAAAAATATTACATTTGTAGTAATTAATTAATTAATTATTTTGCTTGTTTTAAGACTCTAACTAATAACAATTCCTTCAGTAATATTGATTTGAATTCTGTGATATTTCGATCTAAATTGTCTTGGTATTATTGGAGGTGATCCGAATAAACAGATGTGTTGGAGATTAATATTATAATATTTTTTATTAATCCGTGTAAATGACAGGCCAAACCTGGAAAACGGTGTTAAAAAATAAATAAATAAATAATGTAATATATATATATATATTATGGTTAGAAATAGTCTGCAGATTTTTCATTAATTTGAATGCTTATTAGATTATATAACCATGTTCTTATGTTCTTCTTTTTATTTCTTTATACTATGTATAATTGTTATTTCTGTGTTGTAGCTATTTGTCTGTAAGAGTGTTTAACTTTCAGGTTAAACTGGTTTCACCAGCATTGGCTGCCGTAATTTATATTTTGTACTTCCTAATATTTTCCCTGTATTTTTAACCAAAATGAGGTTTAATTTCTATAAAAAGTTAGTTTCTATACAACACTTTTTTGAACCTTTTATTTCTGTATTTTATTTAAGCCACCTTTACCTTTGCTATTTTCTGTGGATGGGAGGGGAAAAAACCCTATGCAGTGATGAAATAAGAAAAGCCATAAAAGTTAGATGTCTTTGTTTTCAAGAGATGTTTTTGGACCTACACCACAGTATGTAGATGTTTTGCAGTATAAAGTAGGGCTGCATGATATTGAGGAGGGGGTGACATTGTTTATTGCAATAAAAAGTTTAAGTTTATTGAGAAAAAGAATCAAAGATTAATCATAGTTGTAATTGTAAAGAAATGATTGAGGTTGGAATGATTACATTGATTTTGTAATGGCCTATGTCTGTGTATAATACAAAAATATAATACACACGTTATAATCACAGATAAATACAACAGATAGATGCTCATGTGTTTTGTTTTTCTGGAAATTTAAGTAAAGAAATGGAATTATTAAACGTAAATTCACATTGAGTAGTCTTTGCTTGAAATATTGACACAGTAACAGAATTTGACAATGTATAGGAAACAAACTTTCACTCAGTTGGCTTATTGGTTTGCATTGTCTCTGTTTAAGCAATCTGGCGTGAGTTCGGTTCTCTGGCCAAAGACCTTTTTGTGCTGATTTTGTATGTTTCTTTGGGTACTCTGGTTTCCTCCCAGTGTCTGCAATTTGTGTGTTAGGTTAACAGAAGAGAAGTAGTGAAGTTGGCATGATCATAGCCTTGGTGCTGGTGAAGAATAAAAAAAGGACCATCGGCTGCTCCCGTTAGGAGTCGACACAGCGGATCACCATGATCCGCACATTTGACATAGCAGAGTTTTACGGTGGATGCCTAAGACTGCAATTGTGCTGGTGAAGAATATATTAAACAATAATTTATATATCTAAAAAAAAAAAAAAAGTCATGTGTCCTGGTGAACCAAAGCATCCTCACATGCTGCCACCACATGTGTCATGGTGTGGGTGGTGTGTTCAGGGTGATGAGTGGTGCTACTTTTCCACCACACACTGTGTTTTTTGCATTTAGGCTAAAAAGGCATTTAATTTTGTCTCATATTGTCACTTTCTTTTACATGTTTTCTGTGTTGTGGCAACTGGAGGTTTTTTTCCCTTTATTTCTTCTTTCAACAATGGCAGATTTGTGGAGTACACAACTTATTCTTGTTCTATGGACAGGTTCTCCCACCTGAGTGGTGGATTTCCAAACTGCAGTACAGTCAACTGTTATCTTCACTTGACTATAGCAGTTGTTTTTAAGTGCTAAATTTAGTGGCCTTTGGGCATTTTAGTTGATTTGTGCAGGTTGAATAGTTTTAAATTTGGGAACCCTGGTTAATGATTATGAGCTCTTTGAGCTCTTCTAGGATAGTGACAAGAAACAAACCTGCTGCTTTATCAAACACTGTTGAAAATAAGTGTGTTTAAAGCCGCTCAAAATACACCCCGAGACTGGGCTGTGGGTATCTGTGTGTTTATTTTAAGCCATGTTACAGGGCTACTCTAAAAATTCATGAGATTGCACTATCAATGTGATGGCAATGCTTTTCAGTGTGATCGTAACGCTTTATTCAATTTGAGGCTGTTTTAAAGGTTACAGTTTATGTTGTGGAACCTATGCAGAACAAGTTCCCATTGCAGCTACCAGTTTCCTTTGTCTTCCACTGTCTTAGTCATGTTACTGGAAAACCTTCCATCCTCTGTCCTAAAGTATTTCCTGAAAAGGGAAAATGACTGTCCTTAAGCTCTTCAGCCGAACATTCTGTTTTTAAATATGTTAAATAACAGTTTAATCATGGAAATTCTCGCCCCTAATTTGGTTTAGTTCCACTCACTTGCTTACTTTTTCCTTCTCTGAACTACTTCCAGACAGATTGGGAGGATGAGAACTAACAGCTGCTTCTGTTAAGATACATCTTTTTAAGCTGCTCTTGTCCACATGCCCTGAGTTCACATGTTTCACCGGGGACAGACGGACACAGACAGAGAGACAGACTCTTTTAGTGCAGCCAGTTTTGCTCTCTTTAATATAACAATTAATTGGCAATTATTTTATCTTGTGCAGTTTATATTAAAATATTGAGCTATGTGTATTGTAATTAATGAAACAAGGAAATAACCCTTCATTTTAATAGGACTGCAATTATATCTCTCATTAAAATGCTTTGGAATGCACCGATTAAGTACATTATGTTAAATAAACATTTACTAGTAACTTATAGGGAGACCAAGTGTCATTACCTGGAATTTTCTGTTTACCTTTTTTTTCTTTTTAGGCCAGTTGCCTGAGGGGTTTGCCTGAGGGAGACCTACTCGACCCGGTGTTCCAGCAACGATTAGAAGACGCCCGTTCTCTGCTCAGACAGGAGATCCAGCGAGAACTAAAGATTAAGGAAGCAGCGGAAAGGCTGCGGCGTGCTGTTACCAATAAGAAGAATGCCGCTGACGTAGAGGGTCAACTACGTGCCTCCACTCGCAAACTGGAGCAGCTTCACTGGGAGCTTCAGGAGTTGAATGCACGGGCCATGGCTACTGAGAAAGAGATCAGCACAGGTAAGGTATTACCATAAATGACTAACCAAAGAGACAAGTAGAAAATTGTTTTGGAAAATCACGTGCTCATTATGCCATAGACAAATGTCACCTGTTGAGTCAACAAATAAATGTTGGATTGGAATATATGTAATTGTGTTACGAGCACCATTCCTTTCCATAGTTCCTTATTTTTTTCTATTTCAACTCGTCCTTGTCTTTGGGTTTAATTACACAGTGAGAAATAGCAACAATACTTCTTTATTTCCTTACTATTTAAGGGAATATTTTTAATGTACAACTTTTTTAAAAGCTTGCCTGTTTTCTCCCCCAGATACTGCCATTTCTCCAGACCCCTGTCACTGGGAGGACTCTACGTCTCCTCTGGGCAGTCGCATCCGTACCCTAAAGAAGCAGCTCAACATGGAGCTGAAGGTAAAGCAAGGAGCTGAGAACATCATCCAAATGTATGCCAGCTCTTCAGTCAAGGTGAGAGACTTTTGCAGAATCTGTTTATTTAGCATTTCAGCACTCAGGTGCGCTGGGCATTCAAAAGCACATGATCAAGATGAACAGCTCTGGGTTAGTAGTAGCAGATTTTTTTTTTTTAGTAAATTAGTATGTTTAACGTTTTATTTAGTTCATCACCTTGTTGTATGTAACGTCCACTGACCTTACTTATGAAGTGCATGTAAACAAAGGATTTGTAAGAAATAAATTTTCAAAAAGTTATTTTTTTGCTGAGATATAATCTACGATGTGTTTATATAAATAGAAAAATCCGATATTTGTAATAGCAAAAATGTAAATTTGATATTCTAATTTAGAAAAATTAATCTTTGATATTATATCAAATCATGATAAACTCTGATAAAGATTAAAACCAGTTAACGTCGTACTATCCTCATGGTGGGACACAGCGCTCATACGGGAAATGTTTTTTGTCGCACAGTGACCATTTACATTTTAAGATACAACATACACTTAGTACAATCAATATAGTTATCAGACCACCGCTAGCAAAACATTCACAAAATGACACATTTATGTAGCTAAACATTCATGAATGACTGACCTCAAACCTTGCTGCACATGAGCGTCATGCCTTTTATTAAACATCGTGTTTAGATGCTGTTTTGGAAAGAAATGTTAATTACACCAAACAAACAACATTTAGCTCAAGCGGTAATATTGTGTTTAAGTTGTTGTCTAAAATTGATGAACTCTCAACTGCCCAAAAAAAATTTAAGGGCAGTTTTGACTATTGTTACCCAGACCAAACAGGTGAGCTCTTCATTTACACTTGACTGTTTTACAAATAAATTATGTACCATGGCAATAAAATTCCCTACTGTGTTTAAACAAATGGTAAAGCCCTCTTATTTTCACATATGTTCCTGACTGATGGCAAACTTAATTTTTACTTTTCCTCCAAAGGAATTACATTATACCTCTTTTAATATGGACTATTAATTATAAAATTAAATGTGTATTCTGTATATTTACCATGATGTGCTGGATCAGTTTTGTGAATTTTGATTATGCGACTGTAAACCTCCTTTTTCTGTATTGGGTTACTATAACTCCTCCTACCCAATTTCCTGTATCTATTTCAAGCTGATGGTCACGCGTCCTCTACCAGAACATATTTTTGTACTTTGCCAGTCTGCATTTCCCTGACGCTCTTTTTGTGTTGATCCTGCTACCTTCTCAGTACTAAATGTCCTGGCAGGCTCTAATTTATGCTTTTACTGTCTGTCAGGATGCATGCGCTGGATTGAAAGCCTCTGTTTCTCTCTCACACTTACCTTTAACACGTATCTCCTGTCCTGGGCCTGGCGACAGCATTGGAACATGTGACTTGGAAACAACCAATACAGTAGCTCTCTAATGTGGGCTGGGGAAAACAGCAGCACAAGCACACCACTATATAACACTAATGAAGAGGGGGAGAGAGAAAGAAGGAGAAGGTGGGAAGGGAAGCATAGAAAGACATAGCTTTAGAAAGCAGCCAGTTTAGAAAGCATGCAAGGACACTAAACACTAATCAGATTGTGAGGAATGGCTTGTTTTCGGATAAGGTGAGAACTCTGCGTCTTGGCTCCAGGCACAAACAACCCAGCAGTGTGACGGGGTATGACTAAGGGTGATAGAAGGGCACCAAGAGCAGGAAAAAACCTCTGATGGGGAGAGTGAAGGAAAAAGGAGATGCTATTCAGAAGCCTAAAAGTCCACCAAAGATGACTGATGAGCTGTTAAACTGCCTAGAAAAGGGGAGAGCGCTGTGGACGGTAGTGTTATTTTCCTGTTGTTTTGCAATGTTTATGTTCTTTATTGTTTCGATTCATGCATTCATATGTATGCTCAAAATTGTAATTTATTTTTTAATCATCCTTTTTTTTTTTTGGAGCCCTTTTGTTTTATTCAGTCCAGAAATGCATGTGAAATTGCTTCGAATCTTTGCAGGAAAAAGACAGTCTATGTTATATTTGCATATAGTTGGCTTTATTTAATATTTTTTAAAATGCCACACAAATGTGTATCACAATTTGATGAAAGAATGATTTAATACTTTAAATATGAATCTATAGTGTTTTAGGTTAATGTCGACTATTAAATATCTGGTTCTTAGTTGGGATATTTGTGTTTGTGCTTTGATGCGATACAATCAACAACAAGCTAATGTTGATAAGCAAGAGGTACCCGTATCTTCTGCCAACTATTTAGTGTAAAAATGAAGAAAAGATGTCGGTATTGGTGTTTTTTAATGAGACTCTACCCAAAATATGTTTATTTAAATAAAATATTACATATCAAATATCGCATTATTTAGCATGCTATAGTATGTTTTTTAAAAATGATTTTACTGCAACCCAAATTCTGTTCAAACACTGCCCTGGGTGAGACTGACACTTTAAGTGTGCTGTTTTTCACTTTTAGTTCACTTTGGAACAAATTTTGGTTAAATTTATGTAAGATGGCTAATAAAGATTTGGAATGTTAGTAGTTATTAGTCTTTCTGCAATAGCCGGTGAGTCGCAAAACCGGTTGTGACATGGCCACCGCAGCACCGCCCTCACCGTTGTGTGATTTTTCAAATTATGATAATGTCTTTTTACGCAGTTTTGTTGTCCCATTACCACTAATAGAATGTAAAAATAAATAACGCACAGTTGATTTCTCAGCTTAAAAGCTAACGAAAGTGAGCGAAACTGGGGAAACTCAGCCAAACAATGTAATTTTTATTATTTTTGTATAATTGCACCCCCGTTCATGCATTTACTTGCATTTCCTCTACCTTTCTTTCTGTCCTCCTGTCTTATCTTACATTCCCTATCTATTGATTGATTGTCTGTCTAGGTCCATCTTTAGCACTCACTTTGTGTCCTTATCTTTCTGTGCAGGACCGAAAGATGCTGTCCACAGCCCAACAGATGCTGCAGGATAGTAGGACCAAAATCGAGCTTCTGCGCATGCAGATTGTTAAAGTGACTCAGGCTAGAGAGGGTGAGCGCGAAGCCTTGGAAACAGACGGTGAGAAATTCACTTCACTTTATTACCCAGTGATGTATATCATTTAATTCAATCAAGGACTTTACTTTGCAGTACTGTCTGTAAAGAAGTTTTCAAGTGCTTTGAATGGGTTATGTCATCAGCGCAACATTTTAAAATAGGCAGAGAAATATGCGACATGAATCATGGCCCAGGAGCATAATACTGTCGCTCAGTCAATTTTAATTGCTATACTGTACTATTTCTATTCCATTTTAATTTATTGATGGAGGTTTAATGAAGCCTTATTACTTTAATCAAGTACTTATTGCCTCTGTTATTTTACATGTTTAAAAGGTAAAATGAAATTGAAGCTTGACAATTTTAAGGTGTTTCAGTGGTAATCGGTGGTGGTGGGTTGCCATATTACCACTGTTTGGTATGTCAACTGCCCGGTTAGATAAAAAATTTGATAAATGGAAATCACATTGAATAATGGATTTTGAACTGTAAATAAATTTAAGTAGCTAATGTTAATATGTTCATAATAATAACCGCCTTGAACGGTAAGAAACTCCTTTTTCTTTTTTTGCAGAAATGCAGTGAAAACTGTTTGTCTATGCATAAAACAGCTGAAATTACACAAAATTAAAAAGCTGTATTTGTCCTCTTAGGTCGACCGTCTGAGACCATTAGCCCTCTGGAACTGAGAATGGAGGAGCTTAGGCACCACCTGAGGATTGAGGCTGCTGTGGCCGAAGGTGCCAAGAACGTAGTGAGGCAACTGGGAGGACGCCGCGTTCAAGACCGACGCGCACTAGCTGAGGTGTGAAAAATTTGTCTTTTTGTAAAACTTTAAACGCTTTGCATGCAGTTAAGCTTTGTGTATTTTTGTGACTTAGTGGTTAGCACGGTCGCCTCACAAAAAGATGGTCCCAGGGATATTTCTATCCGGTGTTTGCATGTTCTCCCCACGCTTGTGTGGGTTTCCTCTGGGGACTCCGGTTTCTTTATACCATCCAAAAACATGCATTGATGATTTTATGTTCTAGTACATTATAGTTTAGTTAAATGTGTGCAATATTCTGTGGGATTGTGATTTGCCATCTGCACATTAATTTCACATTTTTGTTTAGAATCTATATTCGGATTTTTTTAATGTGTCTTCAGGCTCAAGCTCGTCTACAGGAGTCCTCCCAGAAGCTGGACCTTCTGCGTCTGTCTCTGGAGAAAAGGCTTACAGATCTTCCTCCAGACCACCCCAAATTGGCTGACATTAAAGAGGAACTGATGGTGGGAACTTCTCCCATCTTAGGCTTGCAGAGAGACCGTCAGCGCTCCTCACCATCTGCCTCCTCGTCTTCATTCTTTAAACCTGCTAGTCTTACAGGTCTCAGGCCCCATCTGAACTCACATACTTCCATACTATATAGTAGACAATATAGTAGTATACGAATCCAGCAGTTCTTATTAGTACAGTGATCCCTGGTTTTTCGCAGTTAATGGGGACCAGAACCTTCTGCGAAAGCTGAAAAACCGTGAAGGAGTATTTGCTTCTAGGAATGTGTGTGTATGCGGGTACTGTACAAGAATGTTTTAAATATGTAATCCACTCGTACTCTTATTGGTCGAT
>JAOTRA010000023.1:2408780-2424137 GCA_026260255.1 Pseudolaguvia tuberculata
ACAATTTACAATCACCAATCCACCTCATCTACATGTTTTTGGACTGTGGGAGGAAACTGGAGTACCCGGAGGAAACCTACGTAAGTGCAGGGAGAACATGCAACCTCTGCACAGAAAGATGCCTGGCTCTGGAATCGAACCTGGGACCATCGCGCCGCCCTGATCTTAATATTACAGCACCATATAAAAACATAGGGCGAGAGGCAGTGGTACACCCTGGACGGGTTGCCAGTCCATCTCAGGGTAACACCAGTAACATTCGCATGTCAATAATAATTAAGAATGACGCAAGATCTGAAATCTCTATTCAATCAGAGATTCGCACATGAGCTGAAGCTGACATTTTACAACCAAACAACACGAGTGCTTTTGTTAAAAGTGGTGATTTAAACCCTTACGGTCAGCAGTAATTACCCACATAAATACATAAATGCAGGAAAATGTGGTACTGAAGCCGTTAACTGTAATGTTGTTAGATGCTATGTGGATTTAGCTATTCTGTAAATGTGACATATGCATTACTGAACTTTTTCTTTTTTTTTTTTTTGTAATACACATTAGAAAATTTTGGTCAGGGGTCATGCTGACCCATAATAAGGCCCCTCTGGAGAAGAAGCTGTTTGGCTTAAACCAGGATGCTCAGAGTAGAAACCTGGTGCCTTTTGAACTCCCACTGTTTCTTTTGTAAAATGATTGAGAGAAAGAAACTATCATTTATCTTTAATGATCTTATTCAGACCCCTGCGATGGACTGGCAACCCGTCCACGGTGTACCTCCACCTCTTGCCCTATGTGTGCTGTGATGGGCGCCGGCGGACCGGCGTGGCATCGTTTTAGGGAATAAGCGGGTAAGAAAATGAATGAATGAATGAATGGAATGATTTTAATTCAAGGCCACACTGGGATTCAGATTTCTACATAATGGTACAATTGATGAATCCCAACTTCCATTTAACCCAAAATGAACACAGTGATTTTTATAGTTTCCTCCAGAAATAATTTACACTGGGGGCAGCGCATGGCATAGTGGATAGCACGGTCGCATCACAACAAGAAGGTCCCGGGTTCGAATCCCGGGCCAGGATCTTTCTGTGCAGAGTTTGCATGCTCTCCCTGCGCTTGCGTGGGTTTCCTCCGGGTGCTCCGTTTTCCTCCTACAGTCCAAGAACATGCAGATTAGGTGGACTGGTGATTCTAAATCTTCCATAGGAGTGAATGTGTGTGAGAATGGTTTTGTCTGTGTTGCCCTGTGATGGACTGGCGACCCGTCCAGGGTGTACCCCTGCCTCTTGCCCTATATGTGCTGGGATAGGCACAGCAGACCCCGTGACGCGGGTATGAATGAATGAATGAATGTATTAGAAATGTGGACTTAATAACCAACTTTTAATGCACTTTTTAGCCACCCTATCTTTCTTAATATTCTAAGAGTCTTCAGTAGCATTACACTGAGTTGCTTATGTGCTGGTTTTATAGTGTCACCAAAAAAATAAAACAAAATATCAACAATGCTTAGAAAAGCCTGGCCCCGCTCCAAAAAAATTGCCGTCTAATTACGACCTGTGGGCTGTGGATACATTTTTAACCGACCTGCAGAGCAAATGCAGGGTACGAAACTTCATTCGATTGTGTTTTTATTTTTTAATTAATTTCCACTTTAACCCAAACACACCATGTGTACACAAAAACATTGTCCTGCTGGAAAAGTGTTTGGATCTTTTAGTTCCAGTAAAGGAATAATGTAATGCTACAACATACAACATTCTACATTTGTAGTAACTTAACTTGAGTTAATCTTAAGTGGCTAATGGCTCATGTTTAGCCAACCTGAACATGCAAACATCAGACAGAAGACAAGCCTTAGCAGATAAAATACTGAAGCTTTTACTTTTCTGTGAGCTGACTTTAAAGTTTCTCATTTCTTCATATTTAGGATGTAGATTTTTCCTGAATTACTCTGCAACATAAACCTAGATCAGTCACATTATGAAAGGCAGAACAGCTCTAACTTAAAGCTTCCTGTGTATTCTGTTTAGATTTTATGCTGCATGTGTACTCCTCGGGCTTGAGTTTCTGCACACAAACAAAATTGTTTACCGGTAAGGTGTTATTTTTTTTCATCCTGTTTTTATGATCGATATTGACTTACATTGAACTAGTAACTGAAATCCAGTACATTCTTTAACAGTGACCTGAAACTGGATAATCTACTAATGGATGCTGATGGCTTTGTGAGAATAGCAGATTTTGGACTTTGCAAAGAAGGTAATAAATCATTGTACCGTAGAATAACCTGTATGTATTTTGTCACAAGTTGGACACATGTCCTACTTAAAATGTTCAACTATGTAAACATCCTGACACATACAAATGATTTCCAGGTATTGATTATGTACAGTGAAAGTGATGCATTATTGTGGATCATTTCTATTCACTATTGTTTTGAGTGAGACACTCCAATGCATGATTCTTAATTTGTATTTTCAGGTATGGGTCACGGTGACCGAACATCCACCTTCTGTGGAACTCCAGAATTCTTGGCCCCCGAGGTATTGACAGACAGCACTTACACTCGTGCGGTGGACTGGTGGGGCCTCGGCGTTCTCATCTACGAAATGCTGGTGGGAGAGGTCAGTTTAGGTTCAGATTTTCCTTTAAATCCAAAGTAATGTATGAAAAAGCAATAGCGGTAGTTTAACACTGACCAGTACAATCTGACTTTAATATTAGCTTTAAAAAAATAACCCCAGGGTGTGTTTGCCAAATTTATAGTGTAACATTTAGCGTTAACAGCCTCTTAAAGTCTAATCTCTCTTGATAATGGATGTGAAAATGGTGTTTTCAGCCTCCTCTGCGTTTTCTGTGTAATCTGAGCTCCGTTAGTTGCAAGTGAGATTTGTTCCAACAAAATGCAAGGAAAGTAAAAGGTCATAAGATCCAAATCCAGATTTTATAAAAAAGAATTGTTACCAAACCTTTATGGAAATCTGTGTAAAACAATATTTGATGGAAATTAAATTACAAATTATTCTCTTTAACATGGTTACAAAATGTTATGCTAAATTATACATCCTTTACACGTACATATTTGATTCATTATGCAAAGCGCATAATTAAACGCTAGATTTCAGGGTTCCCCATTTTCTGGAAAAACTGGAGAATAAAGTGGAGAATAAAAGCTCATTGTTCTGGATTTTTGAAAAATATTTTTGGTCATTTAAGAACAGCGATTAATTAACATTAGTACTGCTGAGGAAAGAGAGTCGCATAGTAAACAAAAGTCTGAATCATCTGTGTGTATATGTGGGGGGGTTTTTTGTGAAGTCATAGCCACTATGCTATTGAACCTTAATAAACAAAAAGCCACACGATCAGAGGTGTATAGGTTATTATAGGAGTAAAAGTGAGTCCAAATAGGGATTCGATGGGCAAAAAACAGTAATTGTTAGATGTCCAATACATTTGTCCATATATTGTATTTGGTTATTAATAAAGTTTTCAGCTAATGTGCTGGCAAAAGTCACTGTCGCTGCTAAAATCCTCACTACCAGACGTATCTAATCATAATGCCAGCTATCCCCTGTTTTCCCTCTCTCAGTCTCCGTTCCCAGGTGATGATGAGGAGGAAGTGTTTGACAGCATAGTGAACGATGAAGTGCGTTACCCCAGATTCCTCTCTCCGGAGTCAGTCTCCATTATACAGAAGGTATGTGAGCATCCTAAAGCAGACCTGTGCAATCAAATTGAGAATGACAGCTAAACTTTCAAATATAAGCTTTATTTATAATAAATTTATATTTATATGTATAATATTTATAAATACCAGCATAAATGCTAATATTTCAGTACTTACCTGCAACGTTGACTGATGGAATTGAAATAAAAAAAAACCTTACCAGGCTAACTACAGGGTAATCCCAAAACACTAACTGGGTCACTTTGCGGTCATCTGCCATGTTGCCAGATTTAACAGGTTCCAGCCAATTCGCCGTGCAGGAGTTTATCCAGATTTTTAGTAAAAAAAAAATTTATCTTTTGTATGCCCTGTTTAACAGTTATGTACTAAAAGTATTCTGTGATCAACATCACTTTCGTCCTGACTACAATCAGTTCACTCAACGTCAAGCAAAACGTTTATTTTATGTTAAAACACTGTAAGCTTGCTGGGGATCCATATAAATCATAACTGCAGCTAATTAATGACTGGAAGCAGGAAAATCCTCACAGACCTGACAAGATGTCATTTTTGGGAATTTAAAAAAATCAGAACACAATGGACTGGACTAGTGGAGAAAGAATTGGTGGGTGTGGTATTTAACGTGTATGTTGGCAATGACTAGAACATAATCTGTTTCTGATTCACATCCCTCCATTTTACAATTTCTTCGCCTTCTGCTGTTAGTTTACATAGAGACCGTTTGTCTGGTGTTTTCCTGCCTAACCAGCATAACGAGCATGATTTAATCCGTGTGTGTGGATGTAGTATGTGAATTTTCTTTGTGTGTGTGTGCTGCAGTTTGTTTATTTCTGCGTTCACGCTGTTATTTTGGTCGTAAATTTCGTGCATATGAGCATGTTCTTTGGACTTTTTTTCTTCTTTTATGCTATTTATTTACCTTTGGTCTGTACAGCATCACTTTATCTAGATTATTCTTGTTGATCACTCGGATGGTTTTCGACTCAGTTACACAATGTTTGTAATGCTGCTTCTTCATTGTCTGATACCACAGACAACCTCAACAACAACCTCTTACTGATTGACTTGTGATGTGTTCAAATATTACACATTTAGTATTAACCTCTTTTTACAGAATTGCAATCTGTAATTAACCTGCTTTTGGTGTAAACCCAGAATCACACACACACACACACACACACACTTATTTGAATTCTGGTAAAAGTGGTAAACAGTGCAGGATGTGAATTTGTCCAAAAAATATCTGTGGAGCAAAGTACTGATTAAATTCTATGACGTTGGGCTGAATTGCATTGTGATGATGGGAAATAGTTTGCTTGCTGCTAGTTTTATACATTAACAGAACTTTCTAATTGGTTTTGTTTTCCCCTCCAGAGTCACAGTTGATATTTACTTACATGCTCCATTTCAAATGTTATTGTATTTGTGAAACCCCTGGCAGTCTGATGAAGGTGGAATATGACTCCTTCTAATACTTTGTTGTTTTATTGTTTTTCACGGCCTGCTGGTTCAGTTAATTAATGTTTTTAGTGGGCTCTTTCCTCCCAGCTGCTACAGAAAAACCCAGAAAAGCGTCTGGGTGCCGGAGAGCAGGATGCTAATGAAGTGAAGAGACACAGGTTCTTTCAGGTGACATTCCTGCACCATAAAGTACACGCCTTTTTAAATATAACTTGTGGGAACTGGTGACTCATTTGTTGTGTAACTGCACAGGGAGTGGACTGGGAAGCTTTGCTAGCCAAGCGAGTGAAGCCCCCGTTTCTGCCCAGAATCAAAACCCCCGGTGATGTGAGCAACTTTGATGAGGAGTTCACGCGTATGAAGCCCGTGCTCACCCCTCCACAAACTCCCTACTTCCTCACAGCTGAGCAGCAGGGGATTTTTGCAGATTTCGACTTTTCTTCACTTCACTGACTGCCTGTGACTCGATGGACAAACTGAAGCGACGCATCGAGATTCTCTCTGCCCTAATCTTGCCTCGGCTCTTCCTCTAATTCACTTCTTTTTTCCACTTCTTTCTATGCAGTTGCACCGAATGAAACTGGGTTGGTCACTCGTGGCTTTGTGTTTTTCCGTTACTGGCTGCACAAGTGTGCTTGAACTCCATCCCAGTTTCTTCTCATTAAAACCAGCAGTGTAGTTATAACTCGCTGTTCTTCCTCCAATATGTAAGAGAACCAGCCATCACTGTGAGCTATGCCTTCTCCTGTCTGTGTGTGTGTCTTTACTTCCAGTCTCCATCAGCTGTTGGTGTGTCGACAGGATTTTGTGCCAATTTTGGGTTCACGCCTGTTTAATCAGTTGATTGTTTAAACAATGAGGTCAAATGTCTTCCAGCTTAAAACCGTACAGCTTTAACGCAATCCTACAATCTAGCCAATGTGTGTGAGAGCATTTTTGAAGATTTATTTTCTGAAGGAAGCCTTGAATGTGTAACTCCGCTTTGGATGACCAAATAGTTCCAAAAAAAAGAAATGCAAGATTACCTCATCTCTGTCTATTGCATCAGTTGATGTACATGTTTTATTTTATTATCTCTACTCATTTATTTCATTACTGGCTTTACTCATTTATTCTCATCTGGCAGATGTCATGGCTTCCTCACCGCTCTGTGATCTGGAGTTATGTGGGTTTATCGATTATATAATAACAGTCTAGAATGAAGCAGTGACTGAAACTGAGTAATCAATTCCTTGATCATGAAATGCCAAGAAACAAGAATCTTAAAGTTCTGCATCAATGAAAGCTACCATATTTCCAACATCACTGTTTAATAACTTTGACTGAAATCTCTCTTCTTCCCCCCAAGCACACAAGAAGAACAGTAGATGTGGTGTCTGTAGTAATATTGCACATACAGATGGTGGATAAAGTCTGTCTGTCTGGTAGCCAGTTTTGACAGTAACTTTATGGAATTGAAATTCATGTTTGCACATCCTGATAATCATGAAGGTTTAATATAAAAGAAATCTGTTGGTTAACCGGAATCCAAAGTAACGAACCTACTGCTCTAGTTTCAATAATCACATGACTGCTGTAACACTTCCGAAGAATATAACATTTCAAATGTAATATTACAACAATTAGCAACTTTTATATATTCTAACTTGTGGCCAGTGACTTTAAATGGGGTGTATGACTGTTTCAAGTATTTACAGTTAAGCCGTGTGTGTGTGCGCGCGTGTGCTCAATCTGTATCATGCTGTATTGAACCTGTAAAGACTTGTTCCATGTTTGTTGTGTCCTGTTCTGAAATGATGGTTTACTACTGAACAGTGATGCTGTGAGCAGAAAATACTACTAAAGTATTTAAAATGGGATTTTCCCTTTATTCATGCCAAATAAAGAAAAAAAATCTAGTAGAAGAGGATGAATGTATTTTCACAAATAAAATACAACATTGATTAGGTTTGTTCAGTTTATTGAATACTGCCACTGCGACTGGAGTACATCATCGCATGTCACAAAAACATTGCATAAACAACTGGAAACAAAGCCGAGTTACGTCAATTGGAATTCAGGACAAATACTGCAACAGTCAAATGCAAAATGATTGGAAGTTACTGTTTTATTGCTTGTTCCTTTAAAAATATCTTTCTATTGCACAAGTTGTATTCTACTACTTTGATCTGTAAAGGAGCGACAGTATAGACTGTATCGAAACCCTTCAACAAACATCATTACAAAATAGGTTTAAAACTAGAAACATTCCAGTTATATACATGCTTTCTTTTTACTCAATAAATTGTTGAGATATATTATGCAAAAACTGGCTATATATAGATATAAAAATAAAAAATAGATGTGTATTGTGTAATATTGTGTGTGTGTGTGTGTATATATATGTACAAGCCCTGTATAATATCCTGCTAATGGGATTTTTACAGAAAGCTGTGTTGTGGCATCAGTAAATATTTGACTAACTCCATAGAACAGTAGGAATTAATTTACTAATCCGATTGTCAAATTCTAAAACGACTCAACCAGCAGCAAGCCACCGATCCAAATGCACGGAATGTCAAGGAGTGTTCCGACTCCTAAAATATCCTGCAATTTCAACCAATCAGATGATTGCAAAGATACATTTCAATGACATTTTACAGTGATTTTAAATGACCTCATACCACTTTTAGGTCAAGTAAACACTATTTACAAAATTATTCCAAAAGGAGCACTAATAGTGTTGTGTGATTAAACAAAGTGCCAAAGTTACCAAAAACAAGCTAATTCTGTTATTTTTATTATAAACCATTTCATCACCATCTTGTTTGAACTTTTAAATAGATATAATTAATTGATTATTGTTAGTTGTCTGGTAATATTTTAATCATGTGTAATTTGAGTGATAATGCCTGTTCGATGATTAGTTATGAACTATTTCTTGATACTTTATAGAGATTTAATACATATCAGCTTCCAGCAGAGGGCACTAATAGAATTAAACTATACATAAGAACAAGACTAATTTTAGTGTGGAAACATCTGAAAATTCATTAGATTATTGTTTGTTTACAAGAAATTATCCGGATAATAAATTACTTGAAGCAGATTCAGTTTTTGTATATTTGTTGGATTTTAGATGTTTAGACTGTTATTAAAAACTATTTCAAAACAAAATCTTAGAATATAAATTTTATATTTGTGTAAAACCAACTGTTGCTTTTAGGAGTAAATTAGTTTAAAGATTATTTAGATACAATAATAATTACAATAATTACAATATGTAAATTTTTATTTTCCTGACGTTCAAATAAATAGCTGCTGATCTCTAACCTGGACGGTCTAAGCTGTACGGTTAACGCATTGTTTTTAACAGCTTCACCCGTCAGGTACATCGAACCTGCAACCTTAAACCAAAACCTCCTCCTGCTGAAAAGTCCCCATGCAGAAAATGTCTGTTTTTTGACAAATGCATGTATATTATCATCATAATAATAATTCATGTGGAGGTTGTTAATATACATAAAAAGAACAAGTGGATTAACTACAATCAGAGCCATGCTTATATAAAAGTAGTCAACATCTTCTGACCAATCAGAATCGAGCGATCAATAGTGTTATAAAATTTGCAGCTTATTCTGTATTTTTAGGAGCAGATCAATGAATTGTATCGGCTAGTTTAATAAAGGTGTTTAGTCACCATGGTGAAGGAATGTAGTGATTAAAAACTGCTACCACGAGTGCTTTATCTGAGGCATTTTCTTTAAACGCAAAAATAGCTATTTGGGGACTCTAACAGAACCCATTACAATGATGCAATATAAATGGAAAATCTTTATTTTATTTAGTACTGCTTGATTTTACTTCCCAAAAGCTATAACGGGAAGCTGTATAAAATTAGACTGGAGTTATTAACCCTGTTTTTAAATCCTCACATTAGGTCATGTTGTGCTTTTTCTGCTTTCTTTATTTTACAGATGTTTATTGTGCCACATCTGTAAACATGGCACGAGATGAAAATGTGAGTTCAGGGATGATAAAATGACGTAATAGGAATTATTATAGGAAAACGATTCCTCAGTGTCGAAGCTTATTTATTATCCTCACATTCTGGACTTTAAAGGTTTATATATATATATATATTATATATATATATAAATAAAAGTGCATCTGCTTTAGTTATTAAAAAAAACAAACATTTCCTTTACATCTATTCACAGAAAAAACAGCAATCCAAACCTCTGGATCAAATCCAACTCACTATAAAAGAGGTTCTACATGGTTTTAATTACGACTATGTCCATGCAATCGAGGATCTTTAACGATCTGGAGCAGTGAAGAGGAAAGTATTCAGATTAGTAATTCTAATCAAGATGCTCGGTTTCTATTTACTTGGCTGTGCTACCAGAAAATGTTAAACCAATGATGTGTTGCTTAAGCGGGCTCACAGCCTTGCCTGAAGTAGACCTGCTCCCACACCACTGTGCTCCACACGCAGAAGAAACTCCACAGATTGCGTAAGGTTCCTCGGTCGAAGGGGTTCTCGTCTACGCCGCAGTGTTTGAGGTAGGAGATGCGGTGACGTGACATGAACTCCCATGTTGTGGTGTTTAAAGACACCAGGTAAAGATGGGAGCCAAGGAGCAGAAGCACAATCAATGCCAGTAGAGCCACCACACCGCAGGTCACCAGCAGAACACTGTTCGATTTCAACCATACCAACCACGTCGCAGCATCACTGAACCCTGACCTGAACAGGAAGTAGAGTTTAATTATTCTACTATTTCTACAACATGTTTGTCAATGAATTGACAGGAAATAGATAATTTGACTGATCTAGAAGCTGAATTATCATTGTGGCAGAAGAGGAATAAAGGACAAGAATACAAATATACATCATAGTGTCGAAACAGCACTGTTTTTTACAGTCTAATTACATTTGCAAATTTCAGCCGATGCCTCCTCTCCCCTTATTACTTACATGTTATCCTGCTCCCCCTTTTTTTGAATGATATAGTTTCTAATATCGCTCTATTTACACCCCTCAGCAGCGCCCCAGTTGGTGGAGCTGGGAATTAACGCCAATCTTCCAATCAGCAGTCTTGAACCATTTCCCCAAAGTGGTTATGTATTATGTGATGAAGCTTAAACCCTGATTTTCTGTTCAACAACACAGAATTTTAATAATCTAACCATATTAACATCACAATAGAGTCACATGTTATAACAGTTTCTGGCATCATATGCACCACATACTAAAAATGATTATTTCTATGATAGCAATGTCACTTATTGCATACACATGCATACACACTCACCAGGCCATGTGTAGACCCCAGAGCAGTACGACGAACTGCACAGCCAGATACAGCACAAACCAGCGATGGTTCCGCTCCCCTACACAGTTCTCAATCCAGGGGCAGTGATGATCGTAGCGGCGCACGCAGTGCTGACACGTCTGGCAGTGTTTAGATCTCATAGGTTGCTGTGGAAAGAAAAGCATGCACAGTAATAATGTACTACTAGCACATGCGCTTGTTAGCTTTATTTGTAGAGAAAATAACACACACACACACACACACACCTGTAACAGACAGTGACCACAGCGCCGCTGACGGAATGGTTTTCTTTGGGGAATCATGTCCCGTTGCTCCTCAGTGACACCAAAAGTAAACTGAAACAAAGCGAGTGTTAACAACAGCTACAGAATCACCCTGCACACAGTGTGCTAATCAAACAGCATAATAAAATCCACACACTTCATTAAAACCGGAAACATGATTCAGTGTTCCAGCTGCATTATTGATAATAATCTAAATCTGTTACTTTGCATTTTTACATTGACAGCATTTGGTAGACGTCCTCATCCAGAGCGACTTAAATTGGGCTATTGGGGGTTAAGGGTCTTGTTCAGAGGCCCAACAGTGGTGGTGCTGGAAATCAAACCTTCCAAATATACCAATTTGCAGTCCAACACCTTCACCACTACGCTACCCGAAATACTACCAGCTCTTCTTCTGTTATATTTGCCTTGTGGTTTTACAACCTAAAAAGTATTTTTATATAATTGTATAGTGTCACATCCTACTTTAAGCTTGACACTCTTACAGAATTTCACTTTTGTTAAGTATCAACAAGATATGCAACAAACTGTAGATTAGTAACGTTCCGCTGAAGCTGTTGCAATAGAAACAGCTACGCAGTAGAACAAGCGCATTAATAAACCCTGGGTTTGCTTTACTGTTTTCAGAGCAGCTGTGATGCCATGACTAAAGTTCGTTCATCTTCTTACCCAGTCAGTGATTCCCTAATTCAAGGTCACGGAGGTCTGTTGGTGCCTATCTCAGAACACATAGGGCGAGAGGCAGGAGTTACACCCTGGACGGGTCGCCAGTCCATTGCAGGGCAACACATAGACAAACAACCATTCCCACACACATTCACTCCTAGACAATTTACAATCACCAATCCACCTAATCTGCATGTTTTTGGACTGTGAGAGGAAACCAGAATACCGGGAGGAAACCCACACAAGCAAGGGGAGAACATGCAAACTCCAAACAGAAAAATTTCCGGCCCGGGAATTAAACCCGGGACCTTCTTGTTGTGAGGTGATCGTGCTAACCACTACGCCACCACACTGCTCAATGACTAAAGTTTTTTGTTCCTGACTTCATGCCTATTTAACATTTCATATCCAAATCAAGCCTGATGGCTGCAACTGGAACACTGCAGGCTACCAACCGGATGGTTACAAAGGCAATTACAGCTGAGAATAAAGTAGAGAGACTCTGAAAGAACTGGCCATGAAAAGCAAGAAATTATCCAACACTTCCTGAATTATATTAAAACCATTACGGTACAAAAGTGTGAATAAATGTTAGATTATTTATATCATTATTCTATCTATAGTCCGAGTTTGGTTAGAGTGGAGAACATTTGTTCATTCGAATAAATGAAAGAAAGAAGAAGAAAAAGAAATGTTTAATTTGACTCTCTTTCTGAGTTTCAGGCTGTTTATATGTTATTATCTCATGCACAGATACAACAGCAGTACTGTGCATGAGATTCAGGTTGGAGTAAAGAGTTTTTCAACATAAATAAAGGAAATAAACACACTGTCCTGTATTTTGCAAAAATTTACATTAAACAACTCCAAATCAGAGCCAAATCTCTTTCACCCGAAATTCAGGACAAAAGCCATGACGCCGTCCGAGTTTGTTTAGAACCAGACATTCGTGGTTCACATCACTATAATAAAATCAGGTTTGGTTCACCAAGTCAAAAATCATTAAGGAATAAAATTGTATTGTGTGTGAAATTACCTGTAGGTCGGCATCATCAGTCAGCACAAAGCCAGGATCCATGAGTGATACAGCAAAGTAGAGCAGCACAGACAGAAGCACGAGAAACACAAAGAGAACGGGCAGCGTGAGTCGTCCTGCCTCTTCCTCTCTACGGAGATCTGTTCAAAAAACCCCACCAGGTAAACTATTAACTTAAGCTCCTGTGAGCGAATAGTATTGAAATATTACTTTCTATTATTCTTTTCACTAACATTGTAAAGGATGGATGACAGCACACATACTAGCACTGAACTAATTGTCTCAGGTTTCAGGTATTTGTATGATTAGCTGTCATGTTCTAATCTGATTCTCAGAAACAATAATCTCATTTTCAAATAAATTGAAATTAGTTATTTTTACACCACGTGTATCTTCCAGTTAGTGGTCCAACACTTTAAACTTAATTATATCCGGGAGGTGGAAATGCAATGATTAAGGTTTTGGACTGTGAAGTGGTTTGGAAAGGTTTGATTCTTATGGTCGAATTTCATGACATCACCATGGGGATCTGCTGTAATGTCTCCAGCTGCTGAAGCTCATCCGTCTTTACATTTCAGAAGCTTTTAGCTCATCACAGCTGTAATGAATGTTTTCTTTGAGTTCCTGTGGACTTCAACTAGTCTGATTATTCTTATTCTGAAACCAACAGGGCGTTTCTATTAACAGAATTTCTGCTCAATGGATGTTTTTTGCATATAGAAGTCTGAAAAAAAAAATACATGAATGAATTAATTAATTAATGAATAAATAAATAAAGATTGGCAGCTAATAAAATCAGTCAGTCTGGGACCATGAACCTTCCCCGTGACAAAGTCATCATTTCCTCATATTCTGATGTTTGCTTTATTTAATAATGAATAAAATTGGTGCCTATTGATGACTTGTCCGGTTGTGTGTTTAGACATTGATATAAAGCAGAAATAGGGCGGCGCACACAACAAGAAGGTCTCGGGTTCGATTTACAACACTGACCAGGGTGTACCCCCCACCTCTCCCCCTACGTGTGCTGGGATACTCTCAAGCAAACCACCGTGACCACTAATTAGAGAATAAGCCGGTAAGAAGATTAATGAATGAATGAATGAATGAATGAATGAATGAATGAATGAATGAATGAAGCAGGACTCACCGGTGTCGTGCACGAAGAGAACCAGCGTTATAACCCATGTCAGGAAAACATGAGCGGTTCTGACGAGAAATCCTGAGCCGAACACATTTTTAAACATCCTAGCATAATTAGACGACCATTTAAATACCCAAAGATCTAAATATTCCGTGTAAAAACCGAACAAACATCACAGCTCTAATAACATAATCACATTTCGGAACATGGAGATGTACTTCCGCTGTTTAAGTCATGGCAGCGGACGCAGCTCAGCTTTCATAAACACCGACGCGTTTACTGTAAATTGAGTCCTGAAATGATGTGCGAGGAAAAAACCCGAATTCCGCCGAGGTATACATACAATTTTAGTAGTAATATTCAAACCGAAATGTATTTATTTGTTTCGGCGCTTTGTTTACAGCGCATCGGGTCTGAATTAAGATTGTTGCTATTTCCGCTCCGTTCAGTTGCTGTCAAAAGAGCGACTCCTATTGGACAAAGTCGGTCACATGACCTCTTGGTCGTTCAAAATAAGTGATTATGTTGCTAATGTTAACAAAAATATTTAGAAGAATAAAATAATGTAGGAAACTTTGTTTCAGTTTATTTGCATTAAATATAACGAAAATATTTAAAACAACTTGAATGTATAATAGGAGTGAATGTGTGTGTGAATGGTTGTTTGTCTATGTGTTGCCCTGTGAAGGACTGGCGACCCGTCCATGGTGTACCCCCGCCTCTCGCCCTATGTGTGCTGGGATAGGCACAAGCAGACCCCCGTGACCCCGGATTCGGGAATAAGCGGGTAAGAAGATGAATGTATGAATGGATAATAGCTTGAGGTTGCCTCACAAGAAGGTCCCGGGTTCGATTCCGATCTTTCTGTGCGGAGTTTGCATGTTCTCCTTGCGTTTGCGTGGGTTTCCTCCAGGTACCCCGGTTTCCTCCCAACAGTAGGTTGATTGGTGAGTATAAATTTCCCACAGGAGTGAATGTGTGTGTGTGTGTGTGTGTGTGTGTGTGTGGTTGTCTATGTGTTGCCCTGTGATGGACTGGTGACCTGTCCAAGGTGTACCCCTGCCTCTCCCCCTATGTGCGCTGGAATAGACTTCAGCAGACCCCCGTGACCGGGAATGAGCAGGTAAGAAGATGAATGAATGAATGAATGAATGTATAGTAATGCAATTAAACGCAAACTATTATATACACATATCCCTTTTTATGCGGTAATTTATTATATATCCTTTCTTTCAGAGTCATTTATTTGAGTATAAAAAGAATTCAATTTAATTGTTCAGCAGAAATGGAGACTTTAGATATCTGTCTTTAAGCAGCTTCTCCAGCCCCTGAAACGCAGAAATATGTGGGTTTATAATTAAACGTGCAGGAGTAAGAGAAATTGGGGTGAGAGAGTAATACAAGTACTAACAACCTTCTGGATTAGATATTATCTGCACTATACACACTATGGCTATTGTTTTTAGACACTTTATCAGCTTACCAACACCAGTTTGCCTTAATTTAATTATTGCCACAAATTCTGGAGCGCACAGTTGCCTATAATATCTGTTCCATGTTTACTTCACTGGAAGTAAAAAACCCAAACACTGTTCCAGCATGGGGGCGCGGTGGCGTAGTGGATACCACGGTCACCTCACAATCCCGGGCCGGGATCTTTCTGTGCGGAGTTTGCTCCGGGTACTCCGGTTTCCTCCCACAGTCCAAAAACATGCAGATTAGGTGGATTGGTGATTGTAAATTGTCCATAG
>JAOTRA010000023.1:2432763-2453980 GCA_026260255.1 Pseudolaguvia tuberculata
TAGCGGACAGGGTGGGGTGGAGGGGAGTGATCCGCTGTGGCGACCCCTAATGGGAGCAGCCGAAAGGAGAAGAAGAAAAGAATAATTAACTCTCCAGCTCACATAAAATGAATTTACTAAGGATGGAGTCTACTGTAGAAACACTGCAGAAACATTTGAGAATATATACAGGCCCTAAAACACATTAAGGGGCAAACTGGTAGATATCCAGATGAAACGCAAGAAAGCTGGGGAAAATGCAAAGTAACACTAAGGAGCATTTGTACTGAAGGTTTCGTTGCTCCTTTCCGATGATGTGACTACATCCGCTTTTTTGACATCCCGCATACACCCGCATACAAATAGCCCTGTAACTGCTATCTGCATTTAGCATTTACACTTTACTGTAATTAAATTACTGTATTTAATATTGGAAAAACAAAGAGCAAAGCCCTTGTTGCAAATAAAAAAGAGCAATGCCCTTGTTGCAGCCTAGACAAATGTAGCATTGATTGGCAAGTTATCCCTCTTTTTAATTTTTTAAGAGTGTGTACATTTATTATAATTATTATTAATAATAACACATTATAATAGTTAAACATTAAATATGAAGTGGAATTCTAAAATATAATAAAAAAAGTTAGGCACAGAAAGTCCCTAGCTGTGCAGCCTACATGACTAAAGTACAAATCAAATGCGTAAGCAGTAATAATGCAACACTCCATAAACATCAACCTAACAATGTAAATTCCGGATCATTCCAGTCACGCTAAACTGATCAACCCTAATCCTGAGTCGTGTTCACAGAGGTGTCCTTTACCTTCGCGGTAACATCCACAACACACCCTCCTCACCTGAAATTCTCCTACAGGTCTTAGTGTAACTTAAGCCACTAAGCAGCAAGTTGACCTTTTTCCTTGTATCATTTCATAGGACACATCACCATAAACATTATATATTTATAACACTAGATGTAATCTCTAAATAGCCTGTAGGTGCAGACAAAATGTAATAGTATTAACTTCATCAGCCAATCCTAAATAACACATCCTCATGTAGCAGTCTGTTGGTTGGATACAAACAATGGTATTTAAAACGTTTTTCCTGTGTTATAATAATGTCCCACTGAGGCCTAGCCAGTGTTCATTCCAGCCCTTTAAAAAGCTAAATGACAACAATGAATGAGTAATGTTGACAGTGGCAAACGGCTGTTGACAGGAAACACATAAGTTTCAGAAGAAGACGTTCGCAATTTTGATGAAGACAACCTACTTGATGAAGAAAAGCTTGAATAAAGCATGTATAAAACAGTTTAGTAAAAGTGAGATTAAATTTCATTCATTTATCTTCTTACCAACTTATTCTCTAATTAGGGATCACAGGGGTCTGCTGAAGCCTATCCCAGTGCACATAGGGCGAGAGGCAGGGGTACACCCTGGACAGTTCTCCAGTCTATCACAGGGCACATAGACAAACAACCACACACATACAATCACTCTTATGGGCAATTCAGAATCACCAATCAACCTAATGTACATGGATGTTGACCTGGATGTTGGATTGCATAAGTACTTTGGCATTGAAAAAGGAGTTGAAAAATAATTTATAACACTATCAATAATAAATAAGGTAACACTCAGTTACTTAAACTGCAGAATGCAGGAATTTTAAAAGGACTAAACCGTACTGCTCAGCATTTTATGTAAAAGGTCAGATGAACTAAGGAGACTGTACCAAGCTGAAATATGAAACATTACATTCTGTCCTAGTACATACTGACATTTTATGTTCAAGTTAACCCACTTTCATCAACATAAAATATAAGATCAGATTTAATAACTTATAAATGTTGTTGTTTAATAATGAAACAGCAGGTCAGTACTATTGAACACTTAAAGATTTTTGTGTGTGAAGTGGAGCATGATGGCAGGAATAATTTCTAAGACAGCTTTCACACTCTGCAAACAAATTGTACTGGTTTCTAAATATTCATTTGCTAATAAACAAACAAACTGTATTTTTTGTGGCTTTATAAACATTGCACATTCATTCACTCATCTTCTTACCCGCTTATTCCCTAATTCGGGGTCTGCTGGCGCCTATCCCAGCGCACATAGGGTGAGTGGCGAGGGGTACACCCTAGACGGGTCACCAGTCCATCTCAGGGCAATACATAGACAAACAACCATTTGTATACACATTCACTCCTATGAACAATTTAGAATCACCAATCGACCTAATCTGCATGTTTTTGGACTATGGGAGGAGACCGGAGTACCCGGAAAAAACCCATGCAAGCGCAGGGAGAACATGCAAACTCCGCACAGAAAGATCACCGGCCCGGGAATCGAACCCGGACAATCTTGTTGTGAGGCGACAGTGCTATCCACTACGCCACCGCGCCACCCCCTGTAATCATGGAAATTTTGATTATATTTAACAAATATGACAAATATGACAATTTTTGGAATTGTTTTTCAAAATCGTTTAACTTTCACATTTACCGTTCAAATAATGATAAGAGGCAAGCGCTCAGCAAGCCTCACAGTGGATTTTGCAATCACTATGCTGTGCTGGCGCTATGCAGTTTTTCTGTCCGTCTGCATGTTGCTTTTAAAATGTTCCAACAATTTTACTATACGAATTAAATTTAATTAGTTCAACTGGTGCATAAATGCACAGTGTTTATTTTTTATTATCAACAACTGTTGTTGTAACATATTCTTGTGCTAAGCGGTCATAAAAAACAACAACATATTACTCATCGGAGGAAACCCACGCAAGCGCGAGGAGAACATGCAAACTCCACATAGAAAGATCCCTGGCCCAAGGATTGAACCCCTGAATTTTTTGTTGTGAGGCGACCGTGCTAACCTCTACGTCACTGCACTGTTTAAATATTGCACAAGCCAAACAATTTTCTTTTACATTGCTTAATTTAAGTTATACTTAAGTAATGCAAAAGTTATCAGATGTGTGATAGCCTCAGACTGAGTGAACGTGCAGTTTAAAGCTAAAGAATTATTCATAGATTACATGAATTAGTCTATTTAAACTCGCTAGAAATAATGCATACTCAGGAACCTAAGTATGTATTGTATTAGAAACTAAATGCATAGCTCAGTTTTAAATTTTAGAAACAACAAAATTTAATAGTGTTGAAACTAAAATTTAAGAAAAAAACCTTTACACACCACTCTTTTTTCTTTGGCAAGGTTAGCAGTACCTGCTGAATGTCTTTAGAGGGCACCATAAGCATCACTGCTGTGGTTTGATTTGCCAGCTTGGGGTCATTCTCTTGCTCTTTCCCAGTTGAATCTTCCAGCATGCTCTGTTCCTTTTGTTTAGAATTTTCAACATTGTGTTCATTGTTCTTTACAGATGATGATCCTAAAAACCAATGGCGCACGGACGACCACATTTCTGGCCAAATAAGATAATAGGATTTCCTTCTGTGCGTGGATCAGTATGAGAAACAAGACACATACGATGTGGAACTTTTCATAATTGCATGTTGAAACTGTTTCTCTGTGTTTGGTGATTAGTCTGCATCTTCCATCTTCCAACCCTATACAAATGTACAGAATCACGAACTGAGCGAGAGTGAATCAGAAAAATTATGCAGGAAGCTGAGGACAACAGGAGACTGCAGCTTTTTTTTTTTTTTTTTTTTTTTTAGCAAATCACACATCCACAAACAGAAACATATCCGGAAGAATCTCAAAGAATCCACCAGCCTATTGATACAAAACCCTTTTTAATTTAGCCACAGCATCTGTTGTAACATACTGTTAAAAAAGCTTAATGATGCAAAAAATCCAAACTAATCTAACAGCATCTAAACAAATGGATATGTGCCAAAAAGAATCCTCACATTGTCACTAAACAACTGATAAATAACAATACACAAGACATACTCTCTTTTTCTATTTCTTTGAGTTTGGTCAGTCTCACGCTATCCACCACCAGAGCCGGTAAAAAGTGATGCAGGTTGCAAAAGCTGCAAGCTCACTGCAGCTTTACTGCAGCCTATCAGAATCCAGCACAGTGCCAGGTCCTTTCCCAAGCCAGTAAGAAGCCTGCAGACTGCTGACTAATAAATCAATCGGTGGATCAGACCATTCAGCAGTGTGAAAATCTGCTGATGTAGTCTTTATTTCCAAACATCCATTCTCCCCACTTTCTCCTTAGTCACTCGGTCACTGTCAGGATCTCCATGGAAATCCCCAGGCAATAAGGAATGAGGTGGAGATTCTGCTGAAGACGCGTGTGTAGTTGTATATGCAATAACAATGAAATTCAATGCTTAAATACGAAAAATCTACAATCGTATGTTAAATAGAAAAAACAATTAAAAAACTTATTACATTTGAAATTTTATTGCTTTCAACAATTTTTCCATCTTTGCTCCTGAACTAAGACTATAAATTGACGAGTGCCTCCAGTTCCGA
Source organism: Pseudolaguvia tuberculata (assembly GCA_026260255.1). NCBI lineage: Eukaryota > Metazoa > Chordata > Actinopteri > Siluriformes > Sisoridae > Pseudolaguvia > Pseudolaguvia tuberculata. The sequence continues at coordinate 2,437,194 of JAOTRA010000023.1, forward strand.
TATATGTTACAATACAATATGGCACAATTTTTTGCTAAAAATACAACAAATTAATGTTGGAGACTCTTATTTTTCCCATAATACTTGTTACTGTCCATATGTGTCAGTGACATCTAACGGAACGAAGGAGGATGTGCTTTCACACACAATGAGGGGTTAATTAAATATTAACATAAACGTAAATCAGATTAAATCGTAATTTAATTATAAAACGATTTTATCATCAGAAAAAAAAATTGTTAACATTATTGATATTCTTGCACTGCCCTGCCATGTAAATACACGTTTATTAACCTTATATTTCGAATTTAGTGAGATATTATATAGATTATATAGATATATTCTGTGGGGATAAACAAGCTACACCACATACTCAGCAGCTGAACAATTAATAATCTTTGCGTAATCAAAATAACTGCAAAGTGTTTTTGCTGTTTTGAACATTAGTAATATTTCTATTTTCTCATTTACATTTACAGCATTCATATTCTGTATAAAATTATATTCAATGGTAACATCTAAATTATGTCTTATAACCTCGTAAGATTAGAAATTTTTATCGGAGATGGAAAAAAGAAAAATCGAATCTCTGGCTCCGAAATTCTACACGCCTGTGAATTAACTAACAGTTAGACTAGAGTTATAGTACGTTACACTAGTTAATTAGTAAAATTAAATGGACAATTCCAACTGTAATAGTAATAATTAACAATTCAATAGAAAAACTAGCAACAAAGTCAGTGAATATGAGACATGCCAACAGATGGAAGCACACGACCTCCTGTGACTATGTGTGCTGTCTGCAGACCTGTACTGCCATCTTCTGGTGTAACTTTTTAATTCCCCCTTTATTCATATGTTTATTGGCAAAAAAAAAATGTCAATAAACGTTTTGCACTGTTAATTATAAAATTGCTTGTTGATCTTTTGTCTACGTTTATCATCCAATGTGCAACACACAATAAGTACATCTTCTAATACCTCTTTCCCACCGTGGATGGTGCAGGGACCAGTGTCTGAATTAGAGCCGACATTTTTCAGACAAAAAAATAAGTCTTGGGCCAGTGCCCAGATCCTGGCTCTAAACTGTCACTAAAAGCTTGTGGGTCTTGAATAGAACATGATGTCAATGGGTGGCTTGTCCCCCGCAGAAAGCTTCTTGAGAGGCACCATTTTCAAAGAACCAAACTAGCCAAGCTCTAACTCTAGCAACGGCCCTGATGGTAAGGAGGTTTAACTAAACGCACTCTTCTCTTCACTGTGTGTGTACACTTTGAGTAACAGATGTTTACATCTGGTACCACACTTCACACGCTCCTACACTCACACTGACTTGTCTTGCAGATTTCTAAGTGATAATCGCACCTTGGCTGAGTCGCTTTATTGGCCTACATCTAGGTGTGAGCTTCACCTCCCGTATCCACTCCAACATCTGCTTCTAATGATAATGCTAACGCACCCCTGACTTTCAGTCCCATGGCCCGGAGTCATTCTCAGGTAATATAAAGGAGTGTAACGGTTTCTTATTACAATGTTCACTTGCGTTTGCCATGAAGCCCCACTTATACCCTAACAATGTTTCCAAGATCGCATATTCAATATCTTGGCTGTCTGGGTTTGCTTTGCAATGGGTCAAATCTATCTGGTCCCAAGCCGGTCCTAAAACCACCACTCTAACACTTTTTGTAAGGAAGTTTTTGAGCGCAATGATGGAGGAGTGGCTGCTGGCAAACAGTTACTACAGCAAGGTAATCTCTCCTCTCAGGAATATGCAGTGACGTTTTGTACACTAGCCACAGCCAGTGGATGGAACGAGCAAGCTCTGCTCACCACCTATCACCAAGGTTTGAACTGGTCTAGAGCGCTTCATCCAGCACTCCATTTGGTGCTCAGATCGCATGTTGTCTGCTGCACTAACATCGTTGCCCACAAGCGCATCCTCTCACAGAGTTCTGAAACAGAACCCATGCAAATCGATTCAGGCCAGCACACTGATTAATAAAAACACAGGAGATTGAGTCATAATCTGTGTCTATACTGTGGTAAGGTCCATGCATCCTGTCCTATGTGTCCCAGGTGAGTGCTACACAGGCCAGTTTGTCGTGTCCTGTCCATTCCCTCACTCTACTTTCCATGCACTCATCCTTCAGGAGGATTCAGCACTTCACTGCGAGCGGAATCTACAAGCTCGCTAACTCTCTACTGTGGACTGATCACACCCCCGATCACTTCCTGTCTGTGTTAGAACTAATCACCTTCTGTTTGATATCCAGTTAATCCTCCTAATAAACCCTGTGAACTCTTATCTTGTTTAACGTTTCATACTCTTCCGTAACAACAACAAGGTTTGATTCCCGGGCTGGGAATCTTTCTGTGCAGAGTTCTCCCTGTATTTGCATGGGTTTCCTCCCACAGGAATGAATGTGTGAGTGGTTGTTCATCTATTGGTGCCCTGTGATGGACTTGAGACCTGTCCGGGGTGTACCCCTGCTTCTCGCCCTATGTGCGCTGGGATAGGCTCCAGTAAACCCATGTGGCTCCGAATTAGGGAATAAGGGAGTAAAAAATGAATACAATTGATCATGAAAAATGTTTTGGATGAAACATTCTAGAATTTCCCCGTTTTAATTAGATGTACTGTAGGAAAAAAAAAAAAAAGAATAGTGACACCTCTTAGCTCAAATATTTTCCTGTTATACCATTCAAGCAATCAACATCCACTCTGACACTCTTATCTGACTCCAGCGTTGCAAACAGCAGTTAGTTATCTACCCGTAATTTAAAAAAACACCCCAGAACCCCAGGCACTTAAACTAGTGAAATAACATGCAAAGAACATTGCAATAATCAGCCATAAACACACTTTGGTTTTGCAAGTAAAGATTTGTTTTAAAATGTTTTTGGAACTTGTTTTTGTTATGCAGTTAAATTTAAAAATAAGGTTAGTCTAAACATAGATAAATCTGGAAAGACTGGAAGATAAATAATTCTCCAAGATGGAAACTCTTGCAAGCAAAAGCCTGAGTGTTTTACGCCGTCTGTCCTGGTTTCTCATGTCAGATGAAGATAAAATGTGCTTGATAGACAATAAGAAGAGCTGGTTGATGTGTGGGAACTGGCAAATTACCAAACTCAACTGGAATCAGAATCAACCTCTGCCACTATGCTTAATAAATTAGTGATGATCAGGGAAACACACTCTCTACTTTTGTCCAGCACATCCAGTCCAGTGCAGCAGAGACAAAGCTTATTATCAGACTAATTTGATCAATCTGGAGTGGAGGAAGTGCTGTACTTTGTGAGTGGTTAAGCAATAAATTTAACGGTAATCAAGGTTATAAAGAACTTATTCACATCAGCTTTTGTTAGGTATTATTGAGTTGGGAAATACAGCCTGGGTTGTTTAATAGGTTGCCGTTCAGCAGAGACTTGAAGAATATCCATTCGGTAGAATTACGCTGTAGCTTGTAAAATAGGTTGCAGCTTTTAACATTTTCCTATTGTACTATTTGTAACAGAAGCTGTCTTTTATTCTGACAGCATATTAATCAGTCTAATTAATAAAAATACTGTCCTGTAGAGGATTAAAATATAAGGTTTAGAGAAACTGTTTAAGCCCCAATAACTATGTTGTGAGTGGTGGGTCCTCCAGCATGGCCCTTAAACACTCTCTGCTCCAGGGACTCCTAGCAAGGGTAAGTGGTTGGACTACTAATTGGAAGATCATGATTTGATTCCCAGCACCAACAAGTTGCCACCAGTAGACCCCTAAGCAAGACCCTTAACTCCTAATTGCTCATCTGTATGAAATATAAAAGTTGCTTTGGATAAGGGCGCTTACCAAATTCTGTAAAAATGTTGTAAATATGAAGTTGAACAGAAAAGAATTTAACTGCATTTTTCCAACAGTAACATCAGTTTTTGTTCAGGTGCTACCTGCGTCACAACTGGAGTTTAATAGATAATAATGTGAAGCGTTTAACCAAACAATTATAAAACTACATGCAAGTTTATACTAGAGACCGGCAATTTAAAAATGGCCAATTTAGAGGCAGTAATGGCTCAAATGAAAAGTGGTTGGCTTCGTAGTTAAGGTGATACCAGAAAGACCGGGATTCGATTCCCACCTCTGCCAAGCAACCCTGTGGGCCCTTGAGCAAAGTGAAAGAAAAAAAAAGAGATCAATTATAAGTCGCTCTGGATAAGAGCGTCTGCCAAACGCTGTAACTGTAAATGGTTACGGTGCTGAGTTGTTGACCGGGAGACCAGAAATACTCGGGTTCTAGCCCCACCAAGGAAGACCTGGGCTCTAGTCCACCGTTGGGTCCTTGAGCAAGACTCTTAACCTTTCCTGTTCCAGTGGCGCTGTACTGTAGCTGACCCTACGCTCTGACCTGAGCTTGCCAAGATGGAATAGGCGAAGAAAAACATTATACTATATTTTGTACTGTGTATAATCCTCTATGTGATAAAATAAAATTGGACGGTAAGGCTCTATTTATGACATTAAACGGCAGCTCACAGATGCTACTACTGTGTTTGTTAAGTTTAAGTATATAATTTGAGATCATTATGCTTTCAATATTGTACTATGTCTTGTACAATGCAATGTTTTGCATTGTACATGAAAAAACATGTTTTGGATGAAACAATCTTAAATTCAACTTGTTACATGTGTTGATGCTTTTATTTACCTCCCAAAGTTTACTTTAGCTATAGATTTGTGGGATGGCCTGACCTTCTTAAGATAGTAGACAAGTGATCTATTTTAGGATAGCTTAATTGGTGTGTATCACTACAGATTCTAAAGGCACAGAAACGAAAACGGATTCTAAGAAAATAGTTCCAACAATGATAACTGCTTTGCTTTTTTCCCTTGATTGGTCCAAAATGACAAAACCAGTATATAGTATACAATATAAATCCAATACCTTCCCAATCCAACAATAATTTGCTCATCAGAAGGTGTCACACATTCCCAGTTTCCATAATTCACAGATCTCAATCAGCACCTTATAGAATTAAAGTATACACAATACTTAAACAAAACTGCATATACTGGTTTAGTAAAGCTGACTGCATTAAATCTTGCGATATCTTACCTGGAACCATTAAGTCATTTAAATGCACAAATTACCGCATTTGGCAGAAGACCTTACCCACAGTGAATTACATTCATCTAATTTTTACAACTGAGCAACTAGTGGTTTACTGGAGGCCCCATTGCTCAGGGGCCCATAGTGACCCATAGTGGTAACACTTGATATATGTATTCTTAATTAATGTACAAATTTACTAATTACAGCAAACTTTTGGCTAGGGCTGATTGATGCAGTCTTCCAATGGCAATGCAAACAATTACACTGAGCTTCTTCAGCAGGCGGCTGGGGCTGGAATTGAATTTGCAAGACCAGTTCAGGAAAAATTTTTACTTGCAAAGTATCTGCTTAAGCATGTGACATCAGTTCTCAAACACTGGCAGAGAACAACTCTGTGCTGGCACCCCAGCAACGTTTGCATATGAAAAAAGCTTATTCTCCCTTTCCCTCTTTTGCACAGCACTTGAGACACTGCTGCTTGGTAACCATCTGTAAGACCTGCCATTGAACAATTCCACCAGAGTATATCTCAATACATCAATACACAGATCCTTACAACACCCATTTTAAAGACTAACTATGTGGTAAATGCGTAATAATTAGACAAATAGATCAAAATTCTATTTTTATATATTAATATTATTTATACATTAATATTTTCAACATATTAAACTGTTGAAAAGGGGGGGGGGAGAAACTCACAACTAGAGGGTTGAAGTAATGGAACAAGATCATACAATTTTGCATGGAAGATTTACTATGGCACACACGCACAAGCACACGCACACGCACACACACGTAGCTTGCAAGTTCTCCATGTGCTTAGAGGGGTTTTCCTCTCCAGCCCAAAGCCATTGTGTTGCAGACTGACTACCTACTCTAAATTGTTTTTAATTTGTTAATAATGGTGTGAATGTGTGTATGTGTTTGTGCTTTGGATGATCTGACACACCCTTCACGGTGTTTCTTCAGACAAGACCTTAGAGGAAGATATTCTGTGTTTGCCGATGTCCTACAGAAAAAGCTTCCGAGTTGTTTATATCTAAACAGTTTGATTAAAATATATAAAAGAATAAAGATCTAGTACATTCATATAAAAATTTAAGTAAATGCTTATAAAATTGAATGGATGAATATAGATCACATTTTAAAAGGTTTTGACTGATCAAATCATCTGCTACCACCCTAAATTAGATGTTTCTGAGTTAGGTAACGCTTTGTAGAACTGTTATAATAGAATTCAATAGTTTGGTCAACCAGCCAAAATATCAAATTAAACTAAGTGATTAAATCTGATAACATTAATATAGGTGACCTGAAATAAAAGCTATTAATACTGACCGGGATTTTGCTTTCATTACATAAACTGGGCTATGCTATGTTCTCAGTTGTACATAAACCTTGTCAACATTAAATCTATCGCCTTGATTTGATACATAGAATATGCAAACCTAATTGTTCTTGCTTTACATTATACATTAACTGGAAAGCTGCTTTTTTTTACACTTCAATTCAAGTGTAACAAAGTGTTTTTGTTACACCTATATTTAGTCTCAGCATCAGGAAGTGCCTGAAGGCCACAGGCATATGGCACACTTAGCTGGACTTCAGGAATTTTTTGTCATATTCTGATTGTTTTTGGAAATCAATAAAAATAAATTATATGCCATATTCTTAAAAGTCTTTTCCTGTTGCATACTGGTCTATGTGAGGACATTTCATTGATCCAAACATGACATGGCAGCAAACAAAATGGCTCTGGTTGCTTCACCCATAAGTCCTCTTGGGTTTGGCCTTAGCCATTCAAAACAGCTAAGGTTCCCAGACAGTTTGTCGTGAAATCCTAAAGTTTAGCTGAAAGAAAATCTAGATCTGTTAAAATTCTATTTGGACAGTTAGAGCGGATGTTTTTCCTTCCGGGTATGATAACACTACATGTTTGTTAACAATCACATTCCTAAAAATCTGAAATGTCATACAATAAAAATGCACTGCTCTAAATTTTCTATCTAAAAAACCTTTCTAGCCATTTTAATCGATGGATTAAAGGCTAGGTTCTGGTCTGGCCAAGGCAAGCATTTTCAAACAATAGGTACAAACACATCTGGATATTATTTGTATGATAGTGATATTGATAAAGTCTCTAGTATCACTTTACATAAAATATTTAAATTACATTCCAAAACTGATATTTAATTAAAACCCCCGTAGTTGTTACTGACACATAACCATTGTCTCAAAAACAAGCGTGGCAGAAAAAATAAGAGTGTTTTTGTATTGGTTGTATTTTTAGCTAATTACTTTATATTTTTACATTTTGATTGCAAACTATTATTAAGTATAGCAATATTCATTGTATTGCAACCTATCTTTATATGCATTGTATTCTAAAACGTACATATAAGCTTAACTAAGATGCTCAAGTGTAAATGTCACCTTTCTTCTCTTTCTTGAAGCCAACTTTTACCCTCTTCTGACGGAAAGCCTATGGTGACAGATTTAGGTTTTTCATTGTTAACTAGAATCTTTTAAAAATCATAACCCTTTAATTTGAGTATCTGCAAAAAACACCACTGCTGTAGGGAAGTGGTAGCCTAGTGGTTAAGGTGTTATATTAATACCATAAAGATCGGCGTTTGAATCCAACCTCCACCAAGTAACCACTGTTGGCCCTTGAGCAAGGCCCTTAACCCACATTTGCTCAAATGCATAACTGTAACTGTAACTGATAAGTGGATAGATCATTTATAGCAATGTATTAAAACAAGCACATTCATTTCGATTCCCAACACCGTATAGTATTTAATTAATTAATTAATTTTCTTACCCGTTTATTCCCTAATTCACAGGGGTTGACTCCCTAGCCTAGCGCACATAGGGCGAGAGGCAGAGGTAATACTGTATATTATTCACATTGTAAATAAATGAAACAATACCTTTTGCCCAATTACATTTCAGAAGTTATTGTAGTATACCTGCATTCACAATAGCATCAGCTTCCTATCTGGGTGTTATTTAATAACACAATGGCGCTTATGCATGTGTAATAACATACATACATATATTCACTGTTTGCTTAAATAAAATAAAGTTAAACGCTTTTTCTCTTAATTTTAACCACAAGCGGATAAATATTGTAGTTTTGGTGCGTGAAAAACACCAGCGGGCGGCTGCGATAAGCGTGCCGGTTTCAATATTAATTAAATATCATCCCGGAGGCCAGAGATAATTCACTGGCCCCGGGCCTTGACTTGACATATGTGATATGTCAAAAGGCTAATGAATGAAGATGCAGGGTAACTATACTACGTAAAGTGGCCAATAAAAACTCCATTCTATCTTCTAGCAATGTAAAATAGATGCAGGCTGTTGAAGTGTTCATGTTTTTTCATTGGATGATTAGAATGTCTGATTAAGACGTATTCCATTCATTCCGTGGCTTTGATCAAATGCTAGTCTAGTGCAAGTCCACCAAATCTTATTCAAGCTCATAAAATCACATCTATTTTTAGCACAACTTATTAGCAGTGTTAACTTAGTTTCTTCTGCTACCAATCTTCTAGAATGTTTGTAACTTTATCATACTTGCATCTATTTATGCAGATGGCCTTATCCAGAGTAACTTACATATGCGCTCTTATTTTTGAGCCATCCGTGTGGGTAAGGGTTAGGAGCCATGCTCAGGGGGCCAGCAATGGCAGCTTGGGATCAGGAATTGGATCTACACTTTTCTGATCAGCAGTCAAACAATTAAACGCACCAATTCTGTTTATAACATTAATAACACCAAGGTCATAAAATCTGATAGTGTTTAACCATTTCCAGAGAATTGGCCCTGAATCCTGGTTCTAAACTGTGATACCATGAAAATGTGATATTTTTAGGCTAGGTTGTAAACACAGTGGAATAGTATTCCATTTTAATGGTTTCATATCAAAAACTTGTACAAGAGAAAAAACGTGTGACCAGCCAGCAACTTATATTCACATCGTCATCATCTGTCAGACGCCCTTATCCAGAGTGACTTACAACTAAGCAATCGAGAGCCTTGCTCAGGGACCCACAGTGGTGACTTGGTGGTGCTGTGAATCGAACCCTGGTCTTTTTGGTATTAGTCCAACACTTTAACCACTAAGCCACCACATCCCCTATCTCTTTTAAACAACTAAGCTATTAAGCACTTTGCTTAGGCGCTCAGAAAGTAGCAGCTTGGTGGTTCGGGGAATCAAACCCATATCCTCCAATTTGCTTATTAAGCTTCCTGTAGGTGTTCAATAAAGCTCTATAGGTTGTTATATATACACAGTCACATTCTTTAGCTGTGTTAGAAAAGTCCTTGAATGGTTCTATAATAAAACTGTCCAAGAAGGAAAAATATTTTTTAACAACATTTATGTTTATATTTACATTTATGGCATTGGGTAGACACACTTATCTAGAGGGACTTACATTTGTCTCATTTATACATGTGGCACTCCGGTTTCCTTCCACATTTCAAAAAGGTGCAGATTAGGTCGATTGGTGATTCTAAATTGTCCATGGGAGTAAATGTGTGTATGAATGGTTATTTGTCTATGTGTTGCCCTGCAATGGACTGGCAACCCGTACAGGGTGTACCCCCGCCTCTTGCCCCAAGTGCGCTGGGATAGGCACCAGCAAATGCCTGTGACCACGAATTAGGGAATAAACGGGAAACAACATTTATGTTTATATTTAAATTTATGCCATTGGGTAGACAGCCTTATCTAAAGGGATTTACATTTGTCTCATTTATACATGTGGCACTCCGGTTTCCTCCCACATTCCAAAAGCATGTGAGCTGGGATGAATGAATGAATGAATGAATAAATGAATGAATGCTCGGGGGTTTAACAATTGCTTGGTAAATAGTTTGTTCTGGGAATCAAACTCACAACATCCTGTGATCAGAATTCCATGTACATGAAAACAATTAGATTTTAATCTATGTTTTTATATCTACTTTTGTTGGTACATTAGCCCATGTTTAAATAAGGATACATTAGAAGGGTTAATTGCTGTATATAGGATTTCTCTGGCAATGTTTTGGGTGGTGTTTTACATTTCTGGCCCAAGTTCCATTTATCGACTACTATCCAACTAAGCAGTTAAATGTGGGCCCTGCTCTACTGCCCAAATGATGTCAATGTGTGGGAAGTGGTGGCTTAGTGGTTAAGGTGTTGGACTAATACCAAAAAGACCGGGGGTTCAATTCCCAACACCACCAAGCCATCTCTTGGTCCCTGACCAAACCTCTACCAAAATGTAATACTATAAATGTAAACGCTTAGGGCCCCAGTGGTGGTGCAGAGAATGAAACCCATCCAACACCTTTAACCAATGGTTCCATTAAACACTTCTAAAGTGTGACTATACAGAGATCCTACTTCTTGGGGATTTTGGAAACAATTTGGGATGGGAAAGTTTCTGAGCGGTGTGGGTCTGTGATACTCACACGAAGCTCATGCTCGGTCCGATGGAGCCCAAGTTTCTTCAAACCGATGGTCAAATCGTTCACACAGATCCCTCCATCTCTGTTCACATCCAGGATCTGGAACAGAACCTTTAGGCGATGATCCTGTTCGGGGCCGCCACATACGGTGCAGACATGCGGCTCATCTTTCGTCGCTGGAATCAGACTACCAACACCAACGTCGACACCACTCACCCCGCCGCCTGGATCAGAAAGCCGATACTCTTCGGAGCGGCACTGGCACAGCACATCGCTCAGAATAGGCGAGACAAACGAACCTTGCTGGTGCATAATGCGAGTTTTTCCTCTTTTGTGTAATGAAACAACTTTTAACAGTCTGTATTGCGCTTATGGTGTCTAAAAGCTAGCGTTACAAACGTTATTATTCGGCTCTCCGCTGTTGTTGTTGTAAGACTTATTATATAACCTTATTCGCCCCACCGTATTATCTGAGCTCCAGGAAAGAAAACAAAAGGTTAAAAATAATATTTATCGATCTGTTTGAAACGGCGAGCCGGTATACGGTTTACAGCAAAATCCCCAAGTGATGAGGTAAATGCTAACCGGTGTTAACCGCTAAAACACACTTTCCATACAGATAGACTCGAAATATCGCTCCGTAAAACAGTACATTTGTTTACTATATCTTCTTGGAAATAAATATGGAAAATAAATAACCGTTGTGGGTAAACTCCGAATAAACCGGTTCGAATTGACAGCCCACGAAAATGCCGGTAGAGAGAATAGTAGGGTGTGGGCGGGACTTAGAGGAAAGGAAATGAGTGACTTTGTTGGAGAAAAAGGCGGGTTCTTTGAAATGCACGTGATGGATAAGGCTTACTAGCCAATCATATTCTTTAAAAGGGACCTCTCTCTCGTTAGTCACTGGGGTTAGTCATGCGTTTGCTTCCAAAGAATGTTCTATGGCATTTTAAAGCGGGAAGGACTATTACAATACTTATGTGGCAACTGGCCAATAATAAACAAATAAATAAAATAGAGTTAATAATATGCAAATCCTTTATTTATCCTTTATGAAACCATTATTCTGCGTTGTTGTTTTTTGCTGATCAGACGGCTGCTGTTTCAAAGAATTTTTATAATAATGTAATAATAATGTAATTTGCTAAACTAGATTTGTTACACAGTTATACTGATCAAATCAACAAACCAAAGACAGCCACACAAATAAACAAGCATAAGCAGAACTCTCTCCTTAATAGAATTGTATTCATGTGTTTAATATATTTTATTTGATTTGAAAGATTTTTCTACGATGGTGCGATTTAATTTGAACCTGACGATTACCGGTTTTGTCGGAAGATGGCGCTAAATGCGCAGATTTAGATTTTAAACGGAACAACTACGATAATATTATAATTCATTATGCTTTTATATCTTACTAAAACGTAAATCAAAAAAAATAAATATGTTATATTACTGAATAATATTATTACAATTTTAATGTATTATGTATGAATTCGGTTTTTTATATGCTAAAGTGAGGTTGAGTTTTTTTTATTTGTTATAATAGCATAATATAATATAATATAATTGTGAATATAACTTTAATATTAGGCAAATTTTACGGGAGTCAGCGTGTCACAGTGCCTATGTATCAGAAGAGAAGTGGTTGAAACTAATTGGGCGGGGCGTATGGAAGAGGAGTGGCGTCACAATCGATAGACGGGGGGGGGGAATCTGTTTCAAAGAGTAGGAGAGTCACTATAGGGGCTGACCGCGTCACTATGGAAGGGGAGGAGCGTAAGCTATTAGGGGCGGGACGTTTTACGATCGGGGGAAGGGGCGTCTGTTATCAAGGGGCGGGGCAAGGCTGTGTTCTAAAAAAAACCCCATACTAGCGGCCTGGTGAGTATGTGTAAAAAATTGATCGGTTATAAATAAGGCCCAGTACTGTTTAGTACGGAAGTGCGTATGATTTTGAACATAGTAAGGGATTGAACTTGAAGTAGCGCTTGCTTGCTTTGTCGCCTTCACTCCGAGCGAGCAACCCGAGAGAACGTTAAGGTAACGTTCATTCTAGAATCTCCGCTTAACACGTTTGTTGGGAGAAATATATTGGAAAAAACGGTTACTGATTCGCTTGAGTTTTTTTCCGAGCTTGTTTTAATAGCCACACTGCCGTTTTCCTTTTTCCATTAACTGCTGTTGTTTGGTGTTTTCTTGTTGTTAGGGACGACGAACCTTTACTTCTAGTGTTCCGCCAGTTTATTTCTATCAACAAAATCACTTCACAGTGCAAAGACGATGATTTTATCGTGTTCACGACCTTTAGGTTTGGATGTGTTCCGAGAATAAGCGAATTCTGTTCTGGTTTCAGGGAGATTTGGGCTGTGCTAGGAGAAGAAAAGCAGCTCAGACTGCCACTCACGTTCAGGTAAGTTTGTTTGCTGAAACCGGTGTAACGATAATATTTATACTTAGTGTTTTTCTCTGTACAAATTTAGCCATTTCCGGTTTGATTCTTCTTTATATATTGACTGATTTTGTTTCTGTCCAGTGTTTTTGAATTGACTATTGGAGATGCTGAACCGAGTCCTAGGCGTCAAGAAGAAGGATTTCCAGGCACCAGATTAACCAAGTCGACCCGCACCTATCTTCAATCCACCCAACAGTTCCAAGACACAACAAGTTTACAAACACCATGGCATTTTTAATAAAGAAAAAGAAGTTCAAATTTCAAGTCCATTTCACTCTAGAAGAGCTGACGGCTGTGCCGTTTGTCAATGGGATGCTTTTCTGCAAAATCCGACTGTTGGACGGAGGAGACTTTGTCATCTCTTCATCCAGGTAGGAGAATCACATCTTTTCCTGGCCTCATGGATCCTCAAGACATTTTCATAACAAGAAGGTCCCGGGTTTGATTCCTGGGCCAGCGATCTCTCTGTGCTTGTTCTCTTTGCGCTCCCACAGTTCAAAACATGTACAATGATGGACTGCCCCTGTCTCTCGCCCAAAAAGTGCGCTGGGATAGGCTCCAGCAAACCCCTGTGACCTCGAATTAGGGAATAAGCTGGTAAGATGATGAATGAATGAATGAGGCTTCTTTGGTTTTGTTGATCAATGGGAATCAATTTCTTTCTCACTAAAATGCCTTTTCATCATGTTCGAGATAAACCTGTTTGAGATAATTCCTCTGATATCAGAGAGATTTCCTAGTCTTTAAATCTCATCTTTTAGAGATAGCCACTTGTTTAACTTTCACCCAAGGTTGTCTGGATGTTTGTAGCCTTTAATATGGCAATCTGGAAGGTTAGAGGATTAAAAAAAGATGGAATAATCCAAATAATTGTAGAAAAGGTTATAGGATGAAAATCTTTGTATGATCTGCATTTTGAACACTTTATCAGAAAGTTAGAAATCCAAGTTATTGGGATTATTCGATCTATATTAGGGATATTTTGTTATCAGCTGTCCTTGTAAGTATGTATGTATTTTGTTCTTGACAATTTACTGATGTGACATTTGGGATAATTTAGAAATTGATCACTCTTCCCATCTGTGTTAGAGAGAGAATTCTGGCGCTTCTGATTCCTGCTTTCATAGAGAAATATGTCCAGATCTTTTTTTATCATTTTTTTAAATAGATGTTTTTCTCACTTGGCATTGCCTCACAATTACTCTTGAAAACATTAGCTTGTGTACTTTAGCCTGGATCTTTACCAGTGGCGTGCTTGAATAGGTAAACTGCCGCACTGACGTTTTAAGTCTGTATCGAAGCGGTAGACAAAGCTCAGCGGAAAGTAATGTTTTATTCTCTGTGTCCTTGCCTCCCAAATTGTTTAATATTTCCTGCGTCGGCATTTTTAAGAGTATTTTGAGCCGCTCAGATTTGAGACTAGCAGTGTAGGTTTACTATAGACACCCAGGTGCAGATTTGCAACATTTTTGCATGGAGGGTATTAACAGGGTTAACGGTGCTCTCGTGATTTTGACTGTGTGTGTATTTGGTGCGATATTCAGATTCCAACTGAAAACGTGCTAACTGGTATTTCCCCCCCCCCCCCCACAGTGGGTCACTTTAGGTGAACATATTCATATTAAGCTTCTTTTTTGTTGTTCTGCTTGTCTGAAACGAGGTTTTGTTTTGGTGGGTGGGTGTTCAGATGGTATTTTTGGGCACATGACATTGCGTGGTAGCGCTGATTCCCTAGCAGTGCCTGGCACGTTTGTTGTGTACTTGTTGCACTGTATTGCTCTACTGCATTCATCCCTGTTCACAATGCTTGGCCTGTCTCTAGAGCTCAGGCATGTAGGGGTTATGTCCCCATCTCATTACCATTCCTTCAGAAGAAATTGAGAGATGGCAGGAGAAGGTTGGGAGGGAGCAGATGCAGATTGTTGCTTTTAAGCCACCAACCTAAAAGAAGCAATGATAAAGGTCGTCGGGAGAGAAAACGAAAGAATTGCTAGAAAGAGACTCGAGCGATACTACAGACAGAGAGCTTTTGTCCCTTTAAACCACACTGTTCTATCTCTTTCTTTCTCCCTCCCTCCCTCCTTAGTTCTTTTCTCTCATATTTCTCATTCTCTCTCATTATCCCGATTCCTTGTGTTTGCTAAGCAGCCGATTCAACAACAGCCCAAGCTCCTTTTTGTTTAACTGCGACGACACGCTTGAGTTGCCACGGTGAAAGAGGAGCTCGGTACTACGGATGAAGACGAAGTAACTGCTTCAGAATGGCCGGACTGAAAGCTGCAGAGACTAACTGCTTGACGGATAGCAGGAAGGCTGTTGTTTATCAGTTCAAGAACATTTCATTTATTCATTCATCTTCTTACCCGCTTATTCCCGAATCGGGGGTCACGGGGGTCTGCTGCGCCTATCCAAGCAATTTACAATCACCAATCCACCTAATCTGCATGTTTTTGGACTGTGGGATGAAACCGGAGCACCCGGAGGAAACCCACGCAAGCGCGGGGAAAGCATGCAAACTCCGTACAAAGATCCCGGCCCGGGATTCGAACCCGGGACCTTCTAGTTCAAGAACACTGAAGTTTTAATAAACGTACCATTTGCCAGAAAACCAGATATTCATTGTCAATTAACAAACTGATAAGATAAGAAAAACCTTTTGAGACAAATGGATGCTGATTCAGAAAAATAGTCATGACTGTTTGATCTGAGATTCAACCCTACCTTCTATACCTTCTGTGCTGGGCCCCTGAGCAAAGCCCTTACCCCTAAATTGGTTTGTGGTATGAAAAATATCAATGCAGCAAATGGAACAGATTTTAAAGGAAAGGGCTGGAAATGCAGGTTGGTATAATGTGGGTAACTTGCAACATAATCTTGGCTTTAATGCAGATTAAGTCTAAACTTCTAGCCTGCATATTATACACAAGAGTGTGGGAAGTGGTAGCCTAGTGGTTAGGGTGCTGCACCAGAAAGAACGGGGTTTGATTCCAACCTCTACCAAGCAATCACTGTGGGCCCTTGAGCAAGGCCCTTAACCCACAATTGCTCAATTGTAAAAAACCAAAACAAAAAAAACCAAATGTAAGTCGTTTTGGATAAGAACGTCTGCCAAAATGCCTAACTGGAACTTGAGTGCTTACTTAACTAAACTGATCCAGTTTAAAGTGGGTTATTTGTTACTTAAATATTTGATCTGAGTATTTGTGAACATTTGTCACTAGTTCTGAGAGAAAGTCTGTGAGAGCAGGCGGGGGTGGGTACAAACATTGCAATGGAAATGGAACATGCAGGTTACGGGTGCATGGTTGGTCCCCACCTCCACATGTGCATTCCTCTACAACATACACACACGTCTTAAATATGTGTATTAGTTTGCTTACTCATTTACATCCAGAGTATACAACTCAGTAATTGGAGTTTTGGGACCTTAAGGACCCACAATAGTCACTTGGTGGTGTTTATAACCAAACCTCAGGAAAGTTGGAGTCTCGTAGTTCCAGTAAAGGAATAATGTAATGCTATAAACATGCAAAGTAAAGACATTCTAGCCAAATGTGTAGTAGCACCACATATTAAAGAGGAACCACATGATGGTGTGATGGTCAGGTGTCCACAAACGATTAACAAAATATTTACAAGTTATACCATTTACCATAAGTTTATTATAGGGCGGAGTGGTTGCGTAGTGGATAGCACAGTCACCTCACAACAAGAAGGTCCCGGGTTCGAATCCCGGGCCGGGATCTTTCTGTGCGGA
>JAOTRA010000023.1:2461955-2474254 GCA_026260255.1 Pseudolaguvia tuberculata
AACACGGGGTTACTCAGGAGCAAAGGGACAAAACACGGGGTTACTCAGGAGCAAAGGGACAAAACACGGGGTTACTCTGGAGCAAAGGGACAAAACACGGGGTTACTCAGGAGCAAAGGGACAAAACACGTGGTTACTCTGGAGCAAAGGGACAAAACACGGGGTTACTCTGGAGCGAAGGGACAAAACACGGGGTTACTCAGGAGCAAAGGGACAAATAGCAAGCAATAACAAACATTATCAACAGCACTTCGTCATCGTTAATTATCCGCACACCGGCGCGTCGCCTTAAATATTGCGTCATTGTCCTGGATTTGGTTGCCAGGGCGATGACGCAATATTTACAGCGACCTCTAAACAAGGGGGAGGGGCTATGTCTGATTCTTCACAGGACAATTGCTCCTGCAGCCAACTGCAGCCCAGAACAGGACATGAGCAGTGGAAAATCGATGGATGGATTAAAACGAGTGATAATATTTTGTTTGATCAGAAAAGCCGAAATCTGCGAGACAGATGCAATCAACAAAAGAGCCACACCTGGCTCGCGGGTCATAGGTTCCCGACCCCTGCTATAGAAGATGAATGAATGAATACATTTATTTATTTATTTTTTTTAAATCACCTGGGATTTTATTTACTTTGCACATTATGAAATTGTCTTCTTCCAACCAAAAGTCTTACCTTTCCAAATACAAAGCAGTAGAGCGTCACTCCCATCGCCCAGACGTCAAGAGCCTGGAACACAAAACATTCAGTCATAAGGTCATTAGGAACAATGGTCCAGAATATAAACAAGTGTCCACAGGCCAGGGCTCACAACAAGAAGGTCCCGGGTTCGATTCACGGGCCTGGGATTTTTCTGTGCAGAGTTAGCATATTCTCCCTGCGCTTGCGTGGGTTTCCTCCGACAGCCCAAAAGCATGTACATTAGGTTGTTCAGTGATTTTAAGTTGCCCATAGGAGTGAATGTGTGCGTGAGTGGTTGTTCGTCTATAAGTGCCCTGTGATGGACTGGCGACCAGTCCGGGCTGTATTACTGCCTCTCGCCCTATGTGCGCTCCAGTAAACCCCTGTGACCCCAAATTAAGGAATAAGCAAGTAAGAAGATGAAAGGATGAATGTTTAACAATAGTTTTAAATCTAACAACTATCCAACAGTCAGGAACCCATACATAGGGCCATACATAGATGAACAACCACACACTCAAACATACATACACACACCTAATGTGCAAGGTTTTGGACTGTGGGAGGAAACCGGTGTACCGCTAGAAAACACACGCAAGCGCAGGAAGAACTTGAAACATAATAATTTTGCCAGGGAATCAAACCTGAGACCATCTTGCTGTGAGTGGACCGTGCCGTGCTAACCACTGCTACCGCGCCTCCTCTCACTGTATGTGCCTGACGCAATTCTAAACATGACCAAAAGATGCCCCGGTCAACATTTATTGTTTTATACTTTACAACAGAATTTGTATTTAATGCAAGATCATAACTCAATGTGTCTCAAAGATTTTCAGTTGGCATTGGAAGCAGCTGTCCTAAAACCTTTTCTCCTCCCAACACATGGATCTGAGTCTCGGAAGACAGAGCTAAAGCAGTCGAGATAAAAGAGATGTACAGTGAAAGGATGGGTGTAAGTTTCAGAGCTCACGCTTTAGGAAATCCTCAGCTGGAATAAATGGCGTCAGACAGTGAGGTGGATAATCCAAACCCAAATCATGTAAAATTATAAGACTGAAAATGATTCAACTTTGGCTTTCCTATCCCAAATAGGCCATGAGTGATATAAGGGTCATTTAGCATTCCAAAGGGCAAAACATGCTGATAATGATCAAGGACTATAGGACAACAGAGGTGTTTATTGCGGGTCAATAATGCTCCAGTGTGTAAAGCTGTAATTTGCTGATTGGTCGGTTTGAATGTCTCGTATTTGGTTCTTAGTCACATGGTCAAGGAACGGATAAAAGAAGATCGTAACTAATGCTCTGGGCTTTTTTCCTTCTCTCCGTCTTTGCTGGGGTTCTCTTCTTGAGGGTCCGATACTTTTGCTCTCTCTCTCTCTCTCTATCTCTCTCTCACTTTCTTGGGTAACATTTTACATACATGCTGGGTTTTTACCATTCTTCATCTATTTTGTAACCGACTGTAGTGTAAGATATTGTCATAAGGGAACAAGGGAAAAAGGGCAAAAGGGAAATGATCCAACAACCCTAGGGGAAATGCTGCCGGCTTATGAAGCGTGCGCAATCAGCGCACTGCAACGAGACTCAGCTGCGCACACCGGCAGCGCGCCGGAGACGCTCATCACCGAGGAGGGCGTGACAGATGTGTTCCATATCGCAATAGAATAGAATCACTCAATAGCGACGCTCTCCCAAATATTTAGCTATTAAAACTGCACTTATTTCCATCGTTGGCAGGAGGGGCAGTTAGACAAGGAATGTGCAGTTTTATTTAGTCCTTCGTTAACCCTACAGTCTGAACCAGGGTAGGCAATCCACCCATACAAAGGCATGGTAAATCAAGATGATCAGTCTTATTGATTTTCAGTCAAGTAGGAGTTAATAAGACTCATGGTCAAGGTCATGGTTAAGTTCTTCTCTACAATGGAATTGTAGGTTGTAATGAAATAAAAATCATTATCATTTTATCCTTAAATCAGTTTTATCTCCATGTCCATCGCTGTCCTGATTCTGCCATGATTTTACTCCACCTTTTCTGCTTCTGGTTGAAAGATGAAAAAGTAGGGGTTGGTGGAATACTACTCCGTATTATATTATTAATGAAATTTTTTGATTGTTCAATATGTCAGCTGTCAGCGGTGCCCTGTATGTGTGGGTTTGTGCCATGTCTCTGTAGGCAGGATGGTAGCCATTTTTATAGTCAAACTTAAAGACATAATAGACCCGGAATGTCAGGCTGGAATTTTTGTGAGCTCTGCTGACCATAGACCATTGTTTATCAGGAGACCAGGAAGACCATGGTTCAAACCCCACCATCACCAAGAAAGACCAGGAAGACCTGGGTTTAACCCTCCGCCACTAAATCTTCCACTGTTGGTTCCTTGAGCAAGACCCTTAACCCTTCTTGCTCCATTAGTGCTTCAACTTTCCAAAGTGGGGAAAAAAAACATTTCACTAGATCTTGTATGCTTTATAATCCTGTATGTGACCAATAAAATGTTTTGTTTGAAGCAATATGTAGGACCTGCAAAGCTAGCATGGAAGTATGCTAGCAACCAAGAAGGACCACATTAGCTCTGTAAAACAGAAAATTGCATCATATGCCGGGTAAATAAACTGACTATTTTTTGAGATCAGGTAAAAGAGACTGTTTTCATTTTATTTCAAATTATAACCATAAAAAGAATTCTTCTCCTCTTTTCAGCTGTTCCTGTTAGGGGTCACCACAGTGGATCCCTCTTCTCCACCCTACCCTGTCCTCTACATCTGCCTCTTTCACCCCAACTACCTGCATATCTTCCCTCACCAAATCCATAAACCTCCTCTTTGGTCTTCCTCTTTTCCTCCTACCCGCCACATCCATCCTCAGCATTCTTCTACCAATATACTGCATGTCCCTCCTCTGCACATGTCCAAACCATCTCAACCTCAAACTCCCTCAGATTGTCTCTAAAACATCCTAACTGCGCCGTCCCTCTAATCAACTCATTTCTAATCCTGTCCATCCTCATCACTTCCAATGAAAATCTCAGCATCTCATAGCCATGAAAAGAAAAAGGTGTGTTCAATTAACATACAAAGTAAAAACATCTAAGTATTAAAGTCCAATATCACATTTGCACGGTCATGAAATGCAGTTTCTGCCTTCATGTGTTACTAAAGGCATTAAGCATTGTCCTGGTAGCTACAGCTTCATAATCCTACAAAATGTCGTGCTGTGAATGATGAATGATCAGCTGCGACTGAAGGGATTCTAAAGATAGTTTATTTTAAATAATATGAATTGCAGAGTCCAACATATTGTAAAAATTTCATTGATCTATTTTTCTGATAAAAAAACATCTGAAACACATGAAAGGTCAATCAGTAATATGACTGCATCGATTTATAGTCATGCTCAGTCTCCTGAAAAGGGGAAAAAGAGATAGAGAAAAATCAATGCACCCACTGACTGTATACACACCCTGTTTGGACGAGTGTGTGAGACAGAAACAAATGCACCAGGATACAGGTTAGTTCCTTTCATCGCTTGGGATAATGAGATTTTTATAGCAGAGAAGAGTGAGATAATTTAGAGACACTATAAATATCTCTCTAACCGACAGACAGACAGACAGACAGACAGACAGACACTACCAAGAACACTTATGATGGAAAAATCTTTTAAATTACATTAAAATTGGATGGCAAAAACTGAATCGAAATAGGAAATAGTGAATTTAAGTCCATCCATTTGCTATTAGACTGACTGGGGTTCAATTCCCAGCACTACCACTATGCTGCCGCTAAAGGAGCCCTAAGCAAGGTTTCTAATGCCCAATTGCTCTGGTGTATAAAAAGAGAGATAAATGTAAGGCTGCCTGGATTCATTCATCTTGTAAACCACTTATTCTCTAATTCAGGAATTACAGGTGTCTGCTGGAGCCTATCCCAGTGCACAAAATGCAGGAGTACACTGTGGACAGGTCAGCAGTCCATCGCAGGGTCACATATAGACAAACAACCCCCCAGACAGACACACACACACACACAGCGACACACACTTTTATGGGCGATTTAGCATCACCAATCAACCTAATGTACAAGTTGGTGGCCAAACATGGCAACCCTTTAATTATATAGACTGCAGTCTATGGTTTAGAATAAGGAATGTTTGTGTAAAAGAGAGAGAAAGGAAGCATGTAGTATATAAGACACATACCATAGAATCAATCCACTGTGAAGTTCTTAACTGATAGACAGCAGATAGTTCATTAAAGCCCAAAGGAAGTATTGACTCCTTATTAGGAGGCTTTTCACTGAACCATGTGCAAGGATACACCGATATTATCTCTGTCAAGAATTACTGGACTGCAACATCAATTTAATTCATTAATTATTAATCCATTTTCAATTAATTATTTCATGGATAAAAAAAACACAAGCAAAAATGTATTGTCTTTTTTTGCTGTATAAGATGAAGAATTGGTGGCATGAGTATCGCTAATAAACATGATCTCACCCTGCCTTCAGACCCTTGTGAACCCAAGTTAGAAGATGAACGAATGAATAAAAGTTCATCTCGTTTTAATACCATGCCTAGTTCAGTCTTTACCTTCCCGCTGAAGCTCTTGCGGTTGTCAGACAAAGTCTCTGGGGCCATGAAAGCCGGCGTCCCTGCCGTGCTGGAGAGCAAGGCATCGTTACCCTCAAACTGGTTACTAACACCAAAATCAGCAATCTTCACATGGCCGTCATCTCCAAGCAACAGGTTTGATGGTTTGATGTCCCGGTGGACGATCTTTTGATAGTGCACTGAGGAAGAAAACGCCAGGTAGAAAGATCTCGTTTATAACAGCATATATTTTTTTAATATATACCTTGCATCCTCACATAACATCGGTTCCCAGCTCATTTTATTATACCTTCTTCTCTAACATTTTTACAAAGTAGCTTAACCACTTAATAATAGCAAAATGCTAATTAATATATGTAGCCAAGTCTAATGTGCGGATCATGGATCCGCTGTGGCGACCCCTAACGGGAGCAGCCGAAGGACAAAGAAGTCCAAAAAAAAAAGAAAATAGTCTAGAACCTGTAGCTTATATATACAATAATGAGTTAAGTTAAATATCCCATTATCACTAATCTAAAGTCTGTGTAGTCTTCATTCATTCATTCATCTTCTTTCCCGCTTATTCCCTAATTCTTGGTCACAGTGGTCTATCCCAGCTCATGTAGGACGTGAGGCAGGGCACCCTAGACAGGTCGCCAGTCCATCTCAGGGCAACACATAGACGAACAGCCATTCACACACACATTCTCTCCTATGGACAATTTACAATCACCAGTCCCCCTAATCTGCATGTTTTTGTGGGAGGAAACCCATGCAAGCGCAGGGAGAACATGCAAACTCCGCACAGAAAGATTCCCGGTCTGGGAATTGAGTACCTTAGTACCTTTCTGTTGTGAAGCCCGTAAATATGCATCTTGTAAATCAGTATGATATTAATATCAGCTCATACCGCCGAGCTGTCAAATTAAAGCCAATGGTGTGTAAATTAGGCAAGCTTTAAACTAAACGATTCATTGGTGGATCGGAGGTTTATGACGTAGCCAATCACACTGTTGTTTCTTTTTTTCTCTAAAGCAATGTGTATGTGTTAAATAAAGCTTTATATAAAATCAGGGCATGAATATTTCTGTCACATTACTCTTATCCAAAACTCTTATTACTTATTTAATTTAATATGGATTTAAGGGCCTCGCTCCGGGGCCAATCAGTAGCTGGAAAATTAATTCACAATCTTCTGATCACTTTAACCCTCTAGTTTTCATATACACATATTTTACTCAGTTGCCCTTGTGACTTATATTTACAACCCCCTCCTCCCCTCCCAACCACTGCTTTACTCATTCATAATATATGTAATATAAACACAATCGAAGAAGAACTAATGATTATTATGGTCTATTTTCATAAATAAATACTGATCCAGATGGTAACTCACAGTACTCAATGCCCAGTACAATATCTCTGAAGTAGAGACGAGCCTGTTCCTCAGTTAAAGGGTTATCTGAAGGCACCTCCATCACTGGGCTAAGGGAAAAAAATCTGTGTCAACAAGGGTTCAAGAGGTCCAAAATCTGATGGGTCCCATTACATCAAGAGGTTTAAAGAAGAAGTGTTCCATTTTGGAGACCTCTTATAACATAATTCTCATGAAAAAGCTTTTAAAATCTTTATTTCACCAATGATATTAAATAAAGAAATAAACTGGACTGTATTAAGGATAGAAAGAAAATGCTCAGTTCATTTAAAAAGGTACTACCTTTAACCATACCATAACCATAATAACCACTATGCCACCGTGCTGCCCCCCACCATAGAAGTGATATCAACTGCTAGATAATTTTCCAAGCAAGAGAAGCCAGGAAGGAGGTATTTGTGTTAATAAACGTTCCCCTGTCCCCGGAGAAGACACACCATGGCACCATGGCAAAATTCATCTATTCATTTATCTTTTATCCCGCTTATTCACCAAGTCGGGGTCATAGAGGTCTGCTGGAGCCTATCCCAGCTCACATACGGCGAGAGGTATGGGCACACCCCGGACAGTGAGGGGACCATACTAACCACTATGCCACCACGTCAGCATTTAATTAAAATTAAACTCAATAATCTAAACAATTGGGTATAATAATTATATTATTATATTATATCATTTTAGCTACAAATTGTATATTAACATAATTATCTTACAGTTTCTTGTCCTAGACTGAAGCAATCAATCGATTAATTAATTTAAGCTTTCATTCCAGTAAGCTGAATGGAGGATAAATAACAAAGTCGAGAATAACAAAATCCACTGCAGGTCCATCCATCCATCCATCCATCCATCCATCCATCCATCCATCCATCCATCCATCTATCTATCTATGCATCCATCTATCTATCTATGCATCCATCCATCCATCCATCCATCTATCCATCTATCTATCTATGCATCCATCTATCTATCTATGCATCCATCTATCTATCTATGCATCCATCTATCTATCTATGCATCCATCTATCTATCTATCTATCTATATATGCATCCATCTATCTATATATGCATCCATCTATCTATATATGCATCCATCTATCTATCTATGCATCCATCCATCCATCCAACCATCGATCCATCCATCCATCTATCTATCCATCCATCTATGCATCCATCCATCCATCCATCCATCTATACATCCATCCATCCATCTATACATCCATCCATCCATCTATACATCCATCCATCCATCTATACATCCATCCATCCATCTATACATCCATCCATCTATCCATCCATCCATCCATCCATAAAAAGGTTGATTACTCAGGACTTCAGAAGTTTTGAAGTTTACTGGAGACCTACTTTGTTTTTAAAGCATTAATTTTTATATTGATCAAACCTAACACTGAGAATAAGTTATAGATAAAATATATAGATATATTGAATAATCTGACCCACCAAAAGCAGGACAGTGGAGCCATAAAATAATAATAAAGAGCCACATGTTGATTTATTTAGGATAAAAGCAGCAGTGAAAAAGGCAAAAGGAAAGAAACTTAAGAATCAGACAAACATGTCAGAAAGGACGGGATAAAAAACGTTAAAAAGAAGTAGTGTTTTCAATTAGAAGAGAGCAAAGAAGGTTCTGTGTACTTACCCTTTTTGCATTAGCTCAAACACTGCACATATGAGTGAGAGAGAGAGAGAGAGAGAGAGAGAGAGAGAGAGAGAGAGAGAGAGAGAGAGAGTCCATTTAAAGCAATTGTTCACCCACGAATAAAAATGATGACATTAATTATTCACTTCCACACACAGTAAGATATTTTTGATGAAATCTGATTGGCTCTCTGGCTCTTTAATAAACATTTAACAACCTCGTTCAATCCCCAGAAAACTACCAAGATGAGGGACCAGGTTTTTTTTTTTTTGGTTTGGTCTTTAAAAATGGTACCTTTAATCTAAAAGTTCTGACAGGTCTGATGGTAGCTGCAGTATCAGGATTAATCTAGCATGAAACCTCTACAGTGGTGGCACCAAACAAAAGGGTATTTCCCGAGTGAAAACCCCCCTCTGCAGGATCATCAAGTCAAGTGGCAACGCTTTTGTGCCCAATAGAAATGGAGACCCTGGTTTCTAAAGTATTTATTTATTATTGTTGTTTAACACCATGGCTACCTTAACATATATTTTTGGAGTGCAAAAGGTAACCGTAGTAACCGATGTAAACCCACAGAAGCACAAGGAGAACCAATCTAACCTGGGACCCTCTTGCGGTGAGATAGCAGTGCTAATCATTATGCCACAGAATAGGAGACCTTCAAGCTTTGTCCACCCTTCCATAGTGTCTGGATTTTGATGAAGGTTTTCTTCTCCACACACCTGAGTATTTACCCTAGAACACTATACAATACATTCAGTTCCTCAGGTATGTATTTGTTTTTGATTCCACAAACCCCGGACAAGGAGACACTTGCAATACTCGCATCATGGGCATTCTTGTTTCCATAGCATTTGAAAGTGGAGGAAAACCTCTAGGTTACATATGTAACCATGGTTTCCTTGAGGAACAAGACTCTGTGTCTCGTAGTTATAACTGACAGCATCCCCGTCAGCACCATTTCAGCCTTTAAAGCCTGCCTGGTATGCTGCAGGATGTATCTTTATACGTTCTGGTCACTGGTCATGAATAATGACGTGCTTCAGATGAAGGTCACGCAGAGGCTCTCAAAGCGTTTTTGATGCAGCGTCTTGTTTCCTCAGAGGAACCATACAGAAGATACATACAGAAGATTCTCAATGTGATAAATGATGTCTGGCTAAAGACATCACAGTATCCATTCTGCATCCCAGAAAAAAATTGATTGAGACGCCGGACTTTTGCGCTACAAACAGACTGAACCAAGACTTAAACAGGACTGAACCGGTTGGACTAATCCCAGGACTGAACCGGTTGGACTAATCCCAGGACTGAACAGGTTGGACTGATCCAAGGACTGATCCTAAGTATGAATCAGGACTCATCCCAAGAGTGAACCAACACTGATCCCAGGACTGATCCCAGAACTGAACCAGGACTAAATCAGAACTGATCTGGTTGGACCAATCCCAGGACTCAACCGGTTGGACTGATCCAAGGACTGATCCTAAGACTGAACAAGGACTAAACCAGGACTGATCCCAGGACTGAACTGGTTCGACTGATCACAAGACTGAACCAGGACTGATCCCAAGTATGAATCAGGACTCATCCCAAGAGTGAACCAACACTGATCCCAGGACTGATCCCAGAACTGAACCAGGACTAAATCAGAACTGATCTGGTTGGACTAAAACTGAACCAGGACTGATCCTAAGACTGAACAAGAACTAAACCAGGACTGATCGCAAGAATGAATCAGGACTGATCCCAGGACTGAACCAGTTGGACTGAACCAGGTCTGATCCTAGGACTGAACCAGAACTAAACTCTTGCTCTGCGTCAATCCTTTCGCCTGTAACAATCTTACTAAAATATTCAGACAGATTTTTGAGCACCTTTTACCACATAAAATCAGTTTGAGGTCAGTAAGCACAACTAGAATTAATATTAAAATTTTTTTTTAAAAAGATGCATAAGGCGTGCGGTTGCTCATTAAGGAAATTTTAGGATTGTAAGTGCACGGTACAAGGAAACCTCTTCCAAAGTGATCTATATATCCCAAACTAACAACAAATCCACAGCATGTAATTAAAGCAGAAATTAATTAATGCAAATGATGACAGTTTACAGCGAGCTTTAATGAGATTGTTATTCATACCCATGTGCAGATTGTCCTCGGCTGGGTCATCCAGCACCTGAAAAAGAAATGGTATGTGGATCAGAAACTCCCAGATGTCCTGCTGTGTTCCACTGGTGTTCATGGCAATGTCACCGAGACGCTCGGTTTGACCCAGAATTCAACAAACTAGACAGTCAGAAATGAGTGATTAAAAAGATAATGAGGAAAGACAAACCACGTCATTTATTAACAAGGTTTCAAACGAACTGTGTTAAAATATAAAATTAGAAAACAATCTATCACGTTACAGCATGTTATTAACATTACATTAACGCTGCAGTCCATAATCTGAAATGAATTATTGAGCCACTACCTTACAGGTTAATGTTTAAAACATTCCCCTTAAACTAGCCCTATTAACAACAGTAAGCTAGGTAACCTAGGGCAAAAGGCAGGGATACACCCTTGACAGGTCACCCCATTCCCTTTCATTTTTGGATACCGTTTTACCCAGAGGAAACTCATGGGAACTTGGGACATTCTTGTTGTGAAGCGACCGTGACAACGACTACACCACCACCTAACTGGTAGGTTTTTGGTGGGAGTTTGTCACCGATTCATTCATTCATTCATTCATTCATTCATTCATTCATCTTCTTATCCACTTATTCCGGTTTATGTTTTTAATAAAACATGTCCTACTGTGGGCCTTCTTGTCCCGAGTCAATTGTGCTAAACATTATGTCAGATTTCGATTCCCTGGTACAGTGTCTTTCTGTTCGGAGTTTACATGTTCAACATGCGCTTGCGTGGGTTTCCTCCGGGAACTCGGTTTTCTCCCACAGTCCAAAAACATCAATTGCCCATAAGCGTGAATGTGTATGTAAGTGGTTGCTTGTCTAGGTCTGGCCCTGAAATGGACTGGGGACCTATCCAGAGTGTACACCTGCCTCTCCCCTATGTGTGCTGGGATAAGCTCAAGCAAACTCCAGTGACCTTGAATCAGGGAATAAACAGATAAGAAGATAAATGAATGAATGAATGAATGAATGAATGAATGAATGAATGAATGTTATTATTATGATTATTGTTTGTAATACTTTAAAAGTTAAACTTTCCAATCTGTTGGTGGGATGAAACACCAGCGTAACGGTTAAAAGCCTTTGGCTGCCACATAATGATATGTTTGGCACCTACATGTAATAGCAACCCAGGTTTGATTCTGGTTTAGGACCTCTCAGACCACCCGCCTCTGTATCATCTCCCAATCCGTCCTATTAATAAAGGCAAACAAAACCAAAATATCAACAAAAAAAAAAAAAAGATCATTAAAGCTTTGACTCACCTCCACCAGTTTGACTATGTTCAGATGATCCAGCTTCTTTAGTATTGCAATCTCTTGGTAAACCCTCTCGAGCGGTCCAAGCATTTTAGGCTGTTCACCCAATGCTGCTTTAGGGCCTCGAGGAGGGGGACGACCTGCACACACATTACTGGCATGAGTTAACAAATTTACTACATTTTTGATTAAATGTTCTTTTTTTAGCATTCATTCATTTCCTAATGGTGGAACAGGCAGGGGTACAATCTGGACAGGTCGCTAGCTCATTGCAGGGCCACACACACACACACACACACGCACACACGCGCACACGCACACGCGCACGCGCACACGCACGCGCACACGCACGCGCACACGCACGCGCACACGCACACGCACACGCACGCACACGCACGCACACGCGCACGCACGCACACGCACGCACACGCACACACACGCACACACACGCACACACACGCACACACACGCACACACACGC
>JAOTRA010000023.1:2524850-2534859 GCA_026260255.1 Pseudolaguvia tuberculata
TATATATATACATACATATATATATATATGTTGTAGGGGTTTTGCTGGAGTCTATCCCAGCGCAGATAGGGCGAGAGGCGGTGGTATATCCTGGACAGGTCACCAGTCTATCACAGGGCCACACAAACACAAAACTACTCAGACATACTCACCTTTAGAATTTAGGGCAATTTCTAATCACCAATCAACAAAATAGACATATTCAGAAACAAGAGTACCTGGAGGAAACCCAAAAGTGCAAGGAGAACATGCAAATTCCGCACAGAAAGATCCCTGGCCCGGGAATCAATCCCAGAACCGTCTTGTTATGTGGCGACCGTGCTAACCACTAAGCTACCGTGACATCCCATTCCTAATACATAGGGTTCTATATAACGTCGGTTCACCCTTTGCAGCTATAACAGCCGCAACTCTTCTGATAAGGCTGCCCACAAGGTTAAGGGGTGTCCATCAGATTGCCAGGTGGAGAAGTGCAATTCGTCACTCCAGAGAACGTGTCTCCACTGCTCTAGTCCAGTGGGAGTGTGCTTTACACAATTGCGTCCAACGTTTTACTTTGTACTTGGTGATGTATGGCTTGGATGCAGTTGAGAAACCCATTCCATGAAGCTCTCTGCACACTGTTCTTGAGCTAATCCATAAGCCACATGAAGTTTGGAGGTCTGAAGCGATTGACTTCTGAAAGTAGGCGAGCTCTTCTATTTGTCTCAGTATATGCTGACAGCGCTCGGCCAGTTTATGTGGCCTACCACGTGACTTGAGTTGCTGTCTTTCCCAAACGTTTCCATGTTCTGATAATACAACGGACAGTTGATTGTGGAATATTTAGCAGCCAGGAAATTTCCTGACTGGTTTGTGGCAGAGATGGCATCCAATCACAGTTCCACACTGAACTTCCCCAAGCTCCTGAGAGCTACCCATTGTTTCAGTCTGCATGCCTAGGTGCTTGATTTTATACACCTATAGCAATGCAAGTGATTAGAACGCCTGATTCCCATTATTTGGATAGTTGAGCAAATAGTGCATTATTGCGATTATGTTAAGGGCCTACCACTTTCCCACCTTCCCCCCAACACAAAGGAAAGATATCAAACTGCCTGTGACAGATGACAACATATGAAAACATTCAACCCCCCCCCCCCATATCTGGGTTGGTGCAGGGAACTGAACCCATAATCAGAAAAGAAACACCTTTACCACTGTTCTACCACTTCCCCTATAGAAACCACGCCAAAGGACAGATTTCCGAATACTTCCAATATAGTGACAATGACCTATTCAATCAACTGAACATTCATTCATTCATCTTACCAGCTATTCCCTAATTTGGGGGTCACAGAGATCTGCTGGAGCCTATCCCATGCTAGGTCACCAGTCCATCACAGGGCACACATAGGCAATCACTCTCTCACACACACACACTACTATGGGCAATTTAGAATCACCAATCAACCTAATGTACATTTTTATACTGTGAGAGGTAACTAGAGTAACCGGAGGAAACCCACATAAGCACGGGGAGAACATGCAAACTCCACACAGATCACAGAATCAAACCCAGGTTTTTCTTGTTGTGAGGCGGCCGTGCTAACCCCTACACAACTCAACATTAATACGTTTTAAACTTTTCATATGGGTCATTTTATTGACTCTCTCAAACATCTTGGTTTAGGACACCAAAACCAAGGGGTCAAAACCTACCAACACACACGGTTTGCAACAGTTGGTATAGACTTTCAAAGGTGTAAGATGAAGGGCAATGCTACCCCTATCCAAAAACTCATAACATTATACCTCTAATACTTATGAGCACTAGGACATGACTGCCAGATGTTTACAAAACACCCATTATTCATTATCATATATCTCAATTACCAGCTGTTTGCTTGTGATATTTCTGGTGTCCCAGAGTAAAGCCGTAATCATAAAACAACACCACCCAATGGACAAACACAGGAAGACCACAAGTATTGGAAAAAAATTATATTTTAGAAGAATTCACTAGAGGAGACATGAACTTCTATACCATGAAAAATATACATCAGTATTTTGTCTTTGTACATTAGGCAAGAGAACCGCAGTAGTCGGAGCTGTGAGAAAATTAAAAAGGGAGGATTCTTATGGAAACAATCAATCAATCACACACTCAAATACACCCCCCCTCCCCCCGCTGTGAGATTAAAGCATCCTGACCAAACCCCAACACATGCAGAGATGAAAAAGCCCAGCAAAGGAATTCTCTTAAATGTGTAATTTTTCGCTTTCTGAAATTCTTGAACATTAAAATTCTGCACAACAGGGAAATAGGACACACTTTACACACACCGCTGGGAATAAGGGCAATTATTGCTACACCAAATTGTCTTTAATAAATCATTACTGCTGGTACAAAGAATTAAAAAAAAAAAAAAAAAAAAAGCCACACACGCACGAGTCTGAAGGAGCACACCTAGATTCACAAAATCTGATTTTGGCTCCGGATCCGATGCAGGAGGTGCAACAAGCCAAGCAAACTTTAATCGGAGGCACTTTTGAAAAAAAAAAAAAAAAAAGGACAAAATAAAAACCTAGGAGCTTAAACATGCAGGTTATCACATCTGATGGGTTTCCTCATCCGCTTTCCTGCTGAAACTCAACGCAGTATGAAGCACAGGTGCAAGCCTGTTTAGTAGAACTTCAGCCTAAGCAGGGACACCAGTCTCGATAGACACCTTTCTGGATCCAGTTTCCACCCCCAACCCAACCCACCAAAATAGTTCGAACCGATCTGATGTTTCATCCATTATTTTTGTAGAAGACCTCGTTTCTCACACTTTTACAACAATTTTACTTCACACATCCCTACTCCCGTGCATGCTGATCAGTAGCACCAAACTCCCCCCCCCTCCCCATAATGAACACTATATGCCAATATGTTTGTGTCTAGGTTGTCAAAGTGAGGCTCAGAGACGACGAAAATCTATAAGCAGGGGGGGTTTGGGAGGAGGACCAGTTGCTCCAACTCTTCTTTTGACCTGTAAAAGAACTGACGAGCACTATGTAAAAAGCTGCTGGGGAGAAGAAAGGGAAAATGAACCATTGTGTTGGAGATTTTTTACAGAATTCATTCAACCTACAGAAAGCGCTATTTATTTGGTACTATGTGTTTTGCAGGATGGATAAGATGAGTCATATATATTATCCAGTTCTTTTACGTCTGTGCTATTTACAGGTCTTTACATTGTCTTTCCTGAAGTTTGCATCAGTTCATAAACTTGCGTAAAATCTTATGTAATGGTTTTCTCTTGCTTTTTTTTTTTTTTGGATATTGGCGTTTGCTTGGCACGTTCTGTCCGTATCTGTACGAGCTGTTATAGTTCTATTGCAGCCTATTGATGCCAGCTGGTTTCTGCCAACGCTCAATCAAGAAGAATCCGGCCATTGGGTGGTAGAGTGCAGGAAAACAGTGCCATGTTGTTTCTCAACTGGATACCTGGTGAAAAAAAACCCCAATGAAAGAGCAGAAAATTTAATCTATAGTCAAAGTTTCTGCTATTAATGTAATTAATAAAAGAAAAAGGCTCTATTGCACAAATTTATCGACTGCATATGTGTAACTGATGAGCCAGGTATCATTATTAAAATTCTCCACATGTATTCAACACAGTGGGCATGTACATATGGTGAGTAAACTTTGGTGGATAGTGGATGTGGGTTTATATGATACCTTCAGCTTACACAAGATTAAATAAAAATATGAGGTATATAAATATTAATACTAATAATAGCTATACTAAAATAATTAGCAAATAAACATTAAACATTTATTCATCCATCTTCTAACCCGCTTTCTTCCTAATTCAGGTCATGGGGGTTTGCTAGAGCCTATCCCAGCACACATAGGGCGAGAGGCAGGGGTACACCCTGGACAGGTCGCCAGTCCATTGCAGGGTCACACAGTCAAACAATTCACACACACATTAACTCCTATGAATCACCAATCAATCTAATGAACATGTTTTTGGACTGTGAGAAGAACCCACGCGGTGAGGCAACCGTGCTGGCCATTATGTCACCGCGCTGCACAACATTAAACATAATATTCAGAATTAAAACTGTGATATGTTTGCGATATGTGTGTGTGTGCCAATCAGAAAGCTTCCATAATCATTCAATTGATAAGCCTGAGGTAAATGCAGCTGATTATTTAGTGCCAAAACAAACAAGCACCTCAAAGATGTCAGTATGTGGGTTGCAAAAGTGATGACCATATGCAGACTGAAGTTCTATAGAAAATGTACATTTAAAGTGGGAACTTAAAGCAGAGACAATGAAATGGAAAGAGAGAAATGGAAGGTTATCTGCATTAACTCTGAGCTTAGAACCAAAGTCACACACAGTGTAAATCCTTTGAAGAACTTTTGTTAATAAAGCTTATTATATTATTAATAAAGAAGCTTAGCTGTTTAAAAACCGGTCAAGTCAGACACTTACCCTGAAAATAGTGATGCTACAAGCTGCCGGATGAATATCAGTCAAAGGCTGTCTCCTGGCTCTTTCTTACGCAACGGGCGACTTTTCTCTTAAATTCTCCATGCCGGTCTTCCCTCCACTCTTTCTAAACGATTTTTTAATAACTTCTTTAATAAGGGCGATATAAAATGCATTTAATAATTGAAGACTGGGGGCATTTCTTGGGGGAAACTTACCGCTGCATCCACGTTGGCAGGGGAGTCGCCATTAGGATCAGCTAGCATAGAGATGACACTGATCATGATGGTCTCCACTGTGTGAATGGGAAGCCAACGCTCCTCTGGTTTTTCGTAGCCATACTTATCCTCGCCAGGCTCGTGCAAAATAGAAATACAAACATCACCATTCTTGTCAACTGAAAATTAGATAGACAACAAGAAATTAGAGCACACAAAGACAGATCATAATTGTAAGCTTTTATGCAGACTGTCAATGGCCTAGTTCACACCTAGTAGCTGTTTACATCTAGTTTACATCCAGCATTACACGAGCCACTTTATCCCTGTTTGGATTTCATACTTTTTTCTGCTTGGAGGAAGGATATTACTCTAGTTGCTGGTGAATCAACTAGCAAATGTTCTCTTATGGATCTATATGGTCTGCTTCAATTGCACAGGTGTTGTGCATTGATGCATATTGCGAAACGTGTTATGATACATCTCATTATATACATTTCAATTCAAATAATGGAATGTGGACAGTCATGTGGACTGTCAATATACCATGGTGAAAAAAACAAAAATCCCCAAAAACATTAACGCCATTAGTGGATAAAAGGTCCAAGAAACATCCAGGCAATTTTATTCACAAATAATTATAAAGATTATTTTAGAGCTATATTTTAATAAAGGGCCATCAAGAGGGGATCATCATGAAGCACCACACACTACTAGATCAAAGATCAGGCTACTAAACGTTTTGCTATTGGTTGTCAAAGTAATAGGTTCCTACAGGGTATTACATCAGTCTGACTATCTTGGTGCTGATTACTTTAAAAAAAAAAAAAAAATAAAATAAATAAATAAATAAACCTGTTCACTAGCTAAACAGTAAATTATAATAAAATAACTTACCATTTGGGTGCCAAATTTCTGTGATGAATTTCATTTTGGGAGGTCTGAGAGGATAGTCTTTGGGAAATGTGAGATGAGCTTTAAACACTCCACCTTCACTGTAGACACAAAAGATCAACTCTGATATCACCGATATTTCGAAAATTCTACAGTTTGGGCTTCTCCATTTGTGAGCTCTATTGATTGCTTATCAAACATTTTAAAAGAACTAAGTTATTAAGCTCTGAGATGGACAGGCGACCCGTCCAGGGTGTACCCTCGCCTATCGCCCAACGTGTGCTGGTATAGGCGCAGCAGACCCCCGTGACCCCAAATTAGGGAATAAGCGGGTAAGATAAATGAATGAATAAAAGTTAACAAAAATTCTGCAAAATACAAATGGCTATTTAGGAAGACATAGCTGCAATAATCTTTCAGAATTTTTTTTAAATATTGCAATAATTTAAACTCCAAAATTGTTTAAATGATGCATTTAAGATTAAACGTTTTTGTTAAGTCTATTTACGTCAGCGCATTTCTTTTAGTTATTGAAAAAGAAATACTACTGGAGCGTGTAAGCAAGCACCTCAAAGCTTTTAGTTGAAGATATTTTAATGACAACAAGGTGTTATAATTGTTTTGCTTAGACAAAACGATGCCTGAACTCAAGATGGGGAAACTAGAATGCTACCCTCACAGCTAGCCTTTTATAAATGTCAGTGAAGTGACGCAATACATGATTCTGTCTGATCCTATAAACTCAGTATTGTTACATGGTCCAGTAAACATTGAGAGTGTGTACTTACTATAGGGTATCAGGAGGACCAATTATTAGCACTTCCCATCTGTAAAGGTCATCATCATCTATCAGCCCTGCTGAGAAGCCTTCTACTGGATTTTTATTTAATTCTGAAAGACAATAATAATAATTAGCAATGTGGAAATGCAGGAGAGCTTGAGGGTAGAGTAGAGTAAAAACTTAATGCTTTATTCCGGGACTGCCACAGAAACAAAATTGAAAGATTTCAATTGAAGAGAGGTATTTATTATGATAGGCACAACACACCTCACTAGGCAGTTGGGAGTAAAATTAGCTTGATAAATCAATGGATTAAGACAACCATAACTATGTGCAACAGCGTCTATGTGTATAAACATACACGCGCACATACAGGTTGCGTCCACCGGAATAATTTTCGACTCACACTTACCAGAGAAATTTTATTTCTCTACTTAAATGGCAGTCACAAAAGCACAAAGTATCCGATTTATAAGCAATTAATTCTCGCATTTGGCCATGTGGATGCAGTTTGTAATATCCTATCACCAAGCCATTATGCATGGAAACAGGGCAGCAACTGAATGTTACCCAAGTTAGTCCTACAACAAGAAAACGGTTTCAGTCAACCCACATCTGTAACGGTATAAACTCCGCCTATTGCTATAGCACAGCAAGGGATGTCACATGGGATTAAACAGTTCTCATTGGCGATTACACTGACGTCACTTCAGTTTCCTTCTCCAGCAGTTCTTGTTAGACTGCACTGTAACTTTCTGGCTGCAATAACTGTTACATATAATAAACACTGATTTCACCCACCGTCAATTCCACAGCTTTTCATACGCCACCAGCTACCCATCACACAGAAGGATGGGTACTGCTGACTTTAGGGAAAAAATAAGCAAATTTATTTTTGGCTTAGCAGCATGACACACTTTGGTCTTTTGCTCAATGCGAAATGCTTTCCTAGAATTTTCTTATTTGGCTTAAATGATACCAAAACTAACATACTATATAATTTAGTAATTTATTTTAAAGGAGCTGTGTTTGTTCAATCCTGGCATTATTTACAATAATCTATTGACCTGTAACAGAATGTTTTATTACTTGGAAAAAGAAGGGATCCAAAAAAACCCAGCATTTTTTTTTGAGGCGTATTCAATTACCTTAAAAGCATAGAACAATTTTTACTTAAAACCAACCCTATGTCTAAATCACAAATGACAAAGTTTACATTTAATACTCCTATCCTTCTAAGATCAAAGGCAAAACTAAAACCAACTCAATACACCATGAAGACCTAAAGCCAACAAATTACATTTTTGTTCAGTTAAAAAGAACATCAGGAAACTACAGACTGCTCCAAAGCTTCAAAAAAGACGATGGACAACCCTCCATCTGTCCTTGTCCTAAACATAGCCACTAATGGAGTCTGCAGACCTGATTTCAGATCAGTATTAAAAGAGCTCGGGTTCCTGTTTGTGGCCAAGGAGTGTAAATGTGAGTACTGTGTGGAGTCTGATAATCCATGCGAGTTGTGAAAGCCGGACTCGTGGAGACCTAATGTGATCTAAGGAAACGAAACAAAACAACTGCAGGGGACTGAAAGAACATAACATGATGAAATAACTGGCTGCATGAGGTGTCAGTTTTAATTAGCAAATGAATCACACAATGATTCTGACCCGATTAACCAAGCCACTGGCATCTATAGATGATTAGCAATAATAAAGTTAAGAAATTAAATTAGTCTCAGGGCAAAGTTAACAGTCTGAATTTTGTTCTGTTTACCTTCTGTTTAAGGTACAGTGGTTGAAACTGTGAGGAAACAGTCCCATCATTACTTTGATATATGACCCTACACTGTTAATACTGGCCTCACTCCAGGTTCATGTTCATGCTTGCTTGCTTGCTTGCTTGCTTTAGTTCCCTTATTACCACACTTTAACATCTGTTAAACAAAGTAACTGCATTAATTACTTGAAGAAAATTGAGTCCTGCTGCTGATCTTTATGATATGATGCGCTGTGTGCTGCATTGCCAAGCTACCTTTAGAGGAGAATAGAAATAACGACAATTATAAAGCAGAATGCAGTTCTGCAGTGCAGCGCTCCAATCACATCACAGCAGCCAGAGTCAAATTTATTTATTTAATAATTAAAGGGTTTATCAGCTTTAATTTACTTACTTAAAAAAATTACAAAATGAATATAGTAATTAATAATTTAAATGTAACTAATAGGATATATGTTTACATTTACCGCACTTGCCAGACTCTCGTACAGCGCAACTTACATTCTATCACTTTTTGTACAACTGACCAATATTGGGCTAAGGGCCATGCTCAAGGGCCCACAGCATGGCAGAGCTGGGAATTGAACGCCGGTCTGTGTGGTGTCACTCCAATGCCCAATCTTATATCCAGGAAACAACCTGCAATTAAAAACCTGTTGGTTTGCATGGGATTGAATTGGAGTCTCCTTATAAACAAAAACAGCACACAAATTAGACTTAGAAATTGGCTGCATTTCCAAACTGCGGAAGGCATATAAATACCACAATCAACACAAATGTTTTTTTCCAACACATTTCACGCTACTAAAATATTTCTTCATGTGATGTATACGAATCAAGGGCTGCTTGAAAATGAGTACCTTACAACTAAAGTACAGTTGTAGCTATTACTATCAAAATAGAGCAATCCTAAGGGAAATTTGGCAAAAGAGATGCAATGGTGTAAGACATAATTTTAGAGTCACATAGCAGACAGTTAGTTGACTAAATCTATTTTCTTAGAATGGAATTTTTTTCAACTTTCATTGTACAAGATTACGTCTCTGAGACGTAACAGACTCATACAAACAGACCAAATTAAACAAGTGATAAAGAAACAAACTAGATTGAATGAAGCATATAATGCATTTGCCTCCTAATTCAACTCAAAAGGCTTGAGATGATGGCATTACCATGTGTTAACATGACAACCATTATGTCTGATTATTCATCCATTACTTTGCCATCTTCTGTTTGTTCTGTATAAGCTGAAGCCGTAAAGAACTGTAAATTCAAGCTAAAATGAGTTTGTGTGCGCAAAGTTTTTTGGTTATGTTCTTAATCCGGCTGAGTAGTTAGGACACAAGTGTGATCTCATAATACTGGTGCTAAAAGAAAGTGGTCATTACAGGATTGCTTCCAATCAGTCAAGCCACTGTGGCTGAAAAGAGATTTTTCAGCCAAGAGTCCAGGGGATCTTTTTACAGTCTTTGGATAAGGATAAAATTTGACAAAGTGCCAAGACAGGCTTGGAGGTGCTCACGCTCAGCTGTGAACATTTGGCATAAAACAAATGTTCTAGTTGTGCGTTTGTGTGTGTGTGTGTGTGTGTGTGTGTAGGAGGGGTTTCTCTATGCTGATTCTAATAAGTGGAGGTATGGTGTTTCATAGAAAACATTGCACAATACTTGTGCTTTCCAGCCAAACCGCTCCGTTTGGGGGAAATCTGGTTTGTGTAAGCTTTCAGTACAGTTCTAGAGGTTTTTTTTCTGAATATGTTCAATAAAAAACAGTTGAAGCTGAAAATGTCTTTCTTTCAAATAAAGCCGTTAACACCTTTGACTGCAGTGACAGTGTAAAAAAAAAAAAAAAAGGCAGGAAATACACTGAG
>JAOTRA010000023.1:2558768-2570860 GCA_026260255.1 Pseudolaguvia tuberculata
GGACAGGGTAGGGTGGAGAAGAATGATCCGCTGTGGCGACCCCTAACGGGAGCAGCCGAAAGGAGAAGAAGAAGACAGTCTGAAATTAAAGTTAGCACTAAACCAAAGGGACACCGTTTGACTGTTTTGATGGCACTTAAAAGTACAAAAATGTCAGATATTTCGGTTTTGGCATTTGTAAGATTTGCCAGATTTACATTTGGAATTTCACTTTTTCAGAAACTGCAGTTTGGCTTTGTTGTGCAAAAAATTACTTGTAACCTGTAAAAAATAAAATAAAATAAAAAAATAACCTCCTAAAAACTCATTTTCTTCTGATTTTATTTCTTTGTGTCTAGTTTGATTTTCGGGGTCATCACGTGTGTGACAGGCCTACTAGGTGTAGTGATCGGTGCCGCGACCACACGCTTTTGCCGACAGAAGACAGAGCGCGCCGACCCGCTTGTGTGTGCCGTCAGCATGCTCGGCTCGGCTATCTTCATCTGCCTCATCTTCGTCGTAGCCAAGAAGAGCATCGTAGGAGCATACGTAAGTGCACTTTGGATTGCTCATGGTCTTCTTAGGAAGTTAAAGAGTTAAGCAGATAACTGCAAGCTGTGTTAAGACTTTTCTCATCCGACACTCGGCAGTTTTTTTCCCTGGCACTCAACACCCACACTCAACTCATTATCTTGTCCCTCTAGTGAACTGAAATAAGGTCATTCCCGGGCTAAGGAAGTAAGTCCTCCATTATTGATCGACTAAAAAGGATCATGAAGCGGTAGAGACGAATTCTCCTTAGGTTAAAGGTTTTTTAAAGGGATAAGGGACTGAAGGGTTTTAGTATCACTGACTCTAATTATTAAAAGAATTTGATAAGCTCCAGTGTAAAATGATGTACGTTTAACATGCTGTCTGATGTCAAGGGATTTTTTTGTGACTGTCTATTTTTATTGTTGAAATGAGTATGAAAGTGTCAGGCACCATCAACTAATAGGGAATGTTATGTAATTCGTCTTTCCACAACAGAAGTCTGCCCATCTGCTTTCTTTTCAAACGTCTCTGTTTACTGTTGATTAGCCATGGAATGGAGATGTGTACTGGGTCAAGGGCAGCACAGTGGCTTAGTTGTTGCACTGTTGCCTAACAGCAAGAAGGTCCGGGTTCACAGACAGGCTCTTTTCTATGGATATGTTCTCCCTATGCTAAAGTAGGTTTATTCCAAAAACATTTGTATTAGGTTGATTGGTGATTCTAAATTGCCTATAGGAGTGAGTGCTGACCTGCCCAGTGTGTGGAATAGGCTTCAGCAGAACCCTATGACTCTGAATTAGAGAATAAGCAGGTAAAGAAATAACTCTCTAACTTTGTAAAAGTAAAAGATAAAATGAGGCGATAGTATTCTTTCATTCATTAATTCCTCCTTTAACTTGATTATTCCCTAATACAGGGTCACAGAGTTTGCTGGAGCCTATCCCAGCGCACATAGGGTACACCCTAGACAGGTCACCAGTCTATCACAGGGCTGCTGTAGTATTAAATGTTGTAATTTTGTTAATGAAGTAAATAAGAATCATAGTAACCTACCATAATATTAAAGTTTCCTTTATGCTTAAAAGATCATATTTTTTTAATGAAAATAATTTTAGACCCTATTAAGTTGTTAAAGACACCAATAGGACCTCACAGTGGAAATATTACCGTAAATGGCTTGGCATTTATGAAAAGATATTTTAATTTAATAATATTGGAGTCATAG
Source organism: Pseudolaguvia tuberculata (assembly GCA_026260255.1). Taxonomy (NCBI): domain Eukaryota; kingdom Metazoa; phylum Chordata; class Actinopteri; order Siluriformes; family Sisoridae; genus Pseudolaguvia; species Pseudolaguvia tuberculata. Next base: position 2,560,507 of record JAOTRA010000023.1, read on the forward strand.
AGATGTTTTCAAGCTTTTCATTCAGACCAATTAATGGACGATTTGCTCTGGTTTGACTCACTTGAACAGGCATTAAATGGACCCAAGAGATACATTTCAGTTATCACAGACTATAAATATAAATACTGTTTACATGTTTTGGTTTTGACTCCATCAGTATGTTTGCGTCTGAATGTGTGTATTGTTTTGTCTTGTGTCTTTACCTGCCCTGTGATAGGTATCTATCCATTATAACCAGGTCCTGTTTCTATCTAATTAAGCCCAAGCCTCATTTTCGAGTCTTTAAGGTCTAGGCTTTAACTTCGGCTCTGGTAATCTTGTCTTGATTAAGGTGCTGGCCTGTTTGATGTTACCTTCCTTTCTATCACCTGTAGTAATATATCAACTTGGGTATGAGTAATAATGTATTAAGTGAGGAGTCTACTCATTCAATACTAAGTGTTGAGTTACTACTTACTTAGGATCTGATCATATTAAGAGTAATATATAGTAAGGTGGAGACATGGTGGCATTAGCACGGTCGCCTCACAATAAGAAGGTTCTATTCCTGGGTCGGGGATCTTTCTTTGTGGAGTTGGTATAGTTTCCTCCCACCTTAGGCTGATTGGTATTTCTAAATTCCACATCGGAGTGAATCTGTGTGTGAGTGGTTGTTTGTGTGGCCAAACTGTCCAAGGTGTACCTCTGCCTCTCGCCCTATGCGCTCTAGCAGACTACCGTCACACAAAGTTAGGAATAAGCGGGTAAGAAGATGGATGAATGAATGAATGAATGAATGAATAAATGAATGAATGAATATGTCCAATTCTTCTCCCTCTTCAGCCATTATGTTCTGGCATTATGTATCTCATACATAAATCCATCATTATACATATGTTGACTTAATACATTTCATTCAATATGTGATTCTAGTTTATAACAACTTTTTACCTGATGATCGGACTTGGTTATTTTACAGTCTTCAGATTAAGAGGAATGTCTTAGTCTAGACATTTACATTTACGGCAGTTGGCAGACGCCTTCATCCAGAGCCATTTACATTTATCTCTGTTGTACAGCTAAGCAATTGGGGCCTTTGCTGTTGAACCTACAATCGCCCAATCAGCTGTCCAACACCTTAACTACTGTGATACCACTTTCCAGCCTGATATATGGACAAGACTAATTCAAAACATGCGCTGAGGAATGGTTTAGATCAGCCACCATTTATACATTTTCATATACAGAATATTGACCAGAATTATCTGATTTTTTTTTTTTTTTTTAACTCTTTAGCATTTTTTTGAGAAGCTCTGTCTACCAAAATCTAACAGTTAAATCTAAAATAAAGAGAGTATAAACTTTCCAAAAAAACCCAGGAAAGACCCTCAACAGTGTAATAAAGGCTCTGCAGGTTTACAGCTACAATAAAAACCCTAGACGGTGGATACAGACTCTAACAGCAAGAAAAATGTTATGGTGACAGATGTGAAAATATTGGATGGACAAGAAAAAGGGAGAGATAGATCAAGTAAAAGAAAGAGAGACAGAGTGGGCAGGGGGCTTCCAGCAGAGACAGCTGCCATCTTGTCTGCAGACATGCTGATCAACCTTCATCCTTTAACAGGAATCCAGCAGGAATTACAGTATCAGTCTATCTGTCTGTGTCAGTCACGGTGTCGAAATCGCAACTATCATACGCACACACTCCTGCATCTTCTGTCCTATTCTATCCAATAATATCCTAATACCATGCTCTGGATACGAACCGCAAACAACTGTCACATTCCAGGACAGTTCCTACTAACTCAATACTGATGATCATTCAGTTTGATCCCACAAACACCAGGGGTTCATGATGCTGCCAGCAGTGTCTAAAGCTCATACATACATCATAGTGATCGCTTACAAAATTCAATGCTTGCATTTTTATTTGACATTAAGCAATTCACTCAGCCTGGCAAAATTGGCCGAATGGAAGAATGGCTACTTGCTATGCTGGGAGAGATTCTTTGGTGTTTTCTCCGGAGACTGTTAAAGTTAAAATATCTGTCGAAATAATTTTTGTTTTATAAATTGCAAAGTTCAACAAGCTGGTGAAAAGTGTGGGTGACGAATGTTTGTTTTATAGTCTAGTCTCTTCCCCCCGCCCCCCATACACACACACTTCTTTTAATTTGGTGTATGAAAGTAGCTAATTTTATCTTCAACCTTTATTGACCTGACATACGGACTGTCTTTTAGATTTTACTTGCAGATGTAAATGATAATGAGCGCCTCACAACAAGAAAGTCCGGGGCCCCGGGGATATTTCTATGCGGCGTTTGCATGTTCTCCCTGCACTTGCGTGGGTTTCCTCCCACAGTCTAAAAACATGTCGATTAGTGATTCGAATTGGTGATTCCTTAGGAGTGAATGTGTGTGTGAATGGTTGTTTGTCTATGTGTTGCCCTGCGATGGACTGGCGACCCGTCCAGGGTGTACCCCCGCCTCTCGTCCTATGTGCGCTGGGATAGGCGCCAGCAGACCCCCGTGACCCCAAATTAGGGAATAAAGTGGGTAAGAAGATGAATGAATGAATGAATGTAAATGATAATCTCCCTCTCTCTCTCTCTCTCTCTCTTTCTCTCTCTCTCAGGTCTGCATCTTTATAGGAGAGACTCTACTCTTCTTAAACTGGGCCATAACAGCAGACATTTTAATGGTATGTACACAATCCCATTATTATTCTCTGGGCACTGATATAAACTCAGATATTTTAGGCTATGTGTCATTTGGAGTGTTTGAGTGAAAGTAAGGAGGATTGCTATGGTCTTGGTGGGGTCTCAAAGCATAATGACTGCATCTGATTGAGGTTGATTTGAGCTTCGCATGTGGAAAATGAAATAAGTATAACAATTAAGAAGAACGGTCATGTTTTCATGTTGGGGGAGCCAGAGAGAGAAAGTCCATTAAAGTAAACTTAATGAAATAGAACTTCCTGCAAAATGTTGAGACCAGTTGTACACTGTATCCATTATACTGTGTGTGTGTGTGTGTGTGTGTGTGTGTGTAGTCAGAGAGGCACTTTACTGGTGACTTACTGTAGGCTCCGGTCACCTTCTGGAATTTTTATATTTCACTCCTTGATAGATTTATGATATTACACGCTGACCCTTTTGACCTCTCCTATTTTCTCTCTCTTCCCTTTATCTCTCTCTCTGTAGTATGTTGTCATACCAACCAGAAGAGCCACTGCGGTTGCCTTTCAAGGTTTCACTTCCCATTTACTAGGGGATGCAGGGAGTCCATATCTCATTGGCCTGGTGAGTAGAAATCTCCCATATCTACCACACACACACACACACACACACACACACACACACACACACACACACACACACACACACACACACAATCGATCTTGATTAAAGATCATCCTGCTCTCCTTTTCCCACAGACCAGCTATAAAGCTCCATTTACGATCTATTGCATGTAAATTGCATTAGGTCTAGTGCGCCAATGCAGTAGTGCAGGGGTTTGCAATCCAAGCACCTGCTGTATGAAATATCTGTAGTCTCTAACATTCCTGCACAGCCCCTGCACATTAACCACTAATTTACTAGAATACAAATAAAAAGAGGCAATTGCAGAAAATTGCAGACAAGCATCTCAGGTTGTTTAATGCTAATCAGCCTTAATTCGTATCTTTTGCCTAGGAAGGCTTTTACAGATGCTTGTTCCAAAAAACATCCCAGCATTCACCTTGTGCATATCTGGGTGCACTTTAGTTTTTAAAGGAAATACTTTCGAAAGGGAAAAAAGGGACAGACTTCCTATCTTCTGTAATAGAGTGCAAGTTCTTATTTCTCAACCCAGGAGGCTAAATGCAGATTTAGTAAACACTATTTACTGGCACGTTCAAGGACATAAACACATCAAACAGTTCCCTTTTGCCTCTTTGACCATCGATGTGAGACAATAGGTTAACAGACCAACCATGCTTGTTACGTGAAACACCATTATGTTCAGCTTGCTATCAGAGGAAAAAATGTGCTCTGGGAAGAACGTGCCATTGAAGCAACAAGCAAGCCCAAGACGAATGAAACTGGTGTACCAGTACTTCCACTAACACAGGAAAGAAAACAGAAAACGCCACAGCATTGAACCAGACTTCCTTTCCACTCCTGTTTGGCGTTCCTGGCATTCTTTAAAGGAATGTTTAAAGCTTTTCCAAGTTAAACAGCAAATCCTGTATATGCTTTTGACAAGTTTATAACCCCTTGCTATGTGTGATATTGACCAGAAAGCTAGATTTCAAGTCAGGGCTATTGTTCTTTAGAAATTCCTTCTTAAGCAGAAGATAATAGGCTTCTGCATACTGGATTTGTACACATTTTATCTATTAAATATGCGGCGGTGCGGTGGCGTAGTGGTTAGCACGGTTGCCTCACAGAAGTTTGATTCTCGGGCCGGGGATCTTTCTGTGCAAAGTTTGCATGTTCTCCCCGCGATTGTGTGGGTTTCCTCCGGGTACTCCGATTTCCTACCACAGTCCATAAACATGCAGTTGATTGCTGGTTCTAAATTGTCCATAAGAGTGAATGTGTGTGTTGCCCAGCGATGGACTGGCGACCTGTGATCCCCGTGACCCGAATTAAGGAATAAACAAATGAATGAATGAATGAATGAATATATTAAATATACTTTAAACACACATACTTAGGTGAGTATGTCCTGCTCATAATAAGTGGACAGTTCAGGACATTCTGTCATAGTACAATATAGAGGAATCACTCTATTGTCCAAGCCTCCAAAGGCAGAGCGTTTATATATAACCAAGCCCAAGCTGTGCTAATCCCAAAACAGCGAGCCACCGCCTTTAACCTCTTCAGCTTTGATAAAAAAGTTTTATTTCAGCTTTAGTATGTTAAGACTTTACATTGTCTGATGTCTAAGCAGGTCCTGAGACTGCATTTATTTGGAAAGCAAGACCATTAATCCGCCAATGAGAGTCATTATGTCTCATTCTATTACAAATAAACTATTAGTTACACAATGCTGAGAGCTTTCTGTCTTTGGTAATCAAAGCCTAAATGGATGCAAAGTTTCTCTGTGGGAAACATTTAGAAAAAAGTAGAAATTGATTTAAAGAAAAATTGAGTGACACATTCCATTAAACTGAGAAGAAAAACATCGGGTCACGATTTAATGTAATGACATTACCATAATCACGGTTAGAAAAGTACATACTTGTGCTGTATATAAATCTACTGTTGATTACAACTGCTTCTGGATACAAATTGATTCACTCAGATGAAAGACACTTGGTCCTAACTGGAAAACCCAGTTAGAACCAAGTGGAAAACCATGTGGGATATGATTCAGATATTTCACGCCAGAGTCTAACATCTTGGTGTGAGGCGAACAGTGACGCATACAACACTTACAAAATCCTCCAGGATATGAACGACAAATAGCAGAAATAAAGAGAAAACACACCACGGTGGTGTGATCAGATCTTAACAACCGCATGGTAATTGTTCAAGATAAGGAGTGGCGAAGAAAATGAATTTTTGTATATGCCTCAATTTTTAGTATTTGAATGTGAGATTTATAGCCAAAACCACCAAATCTAAACAATGCCTTATTTCACTTAGTGAAAAATATGCATCATGCCTCATTTGGGCTACCTACATTTACCCGTACTTAGTGGGTGGTGGTGTAATGATGTCAGCTATCACGAGTAATCTACCACAGAAAAACGTTATTTGGAAAAATATTATACATAATCTCAAAATCTCACCTTGTCCTTCTTGGCCTGTAAAATGGCTGACGGCTAATGGGATTTGGCAGCTTTGAATGAGCTCTTACATATTTAAGTTAAATGCAAGTAAAATGCAAAAAAAAAAAAGCCCCGAAAACTCAGCAGTTATATGCTTCCTTGCCATACCTGCGTTATCAGTTTTTCCGGAGCCAAATCAGGTTGTAAAGTATGTATGGGAGTGCAGAAGAAGGTTATTTAGTGCCACTCCCTCGTGTCAGTTTGTGAAAGGTCAGTGTAACAGATCAGGAACTATAAGTAGAGGCATCAAGCTTCTTTATGATGTAATCATTTGCTGTACAATTAGACTACAATACATTTAGGCTTAAAATAAAGGAGAGTTAATAAATACAACTTTGAATTTCAGGTAGAAATTAGGATCCCTACTAATGTTTGGATCAATATTTAGCTCAATATTGTCATGTTCGTAGAACCTCCTTATTGATTAACCGTGTAAAACGCTGTCCTATTATCAGCTGCTAATTGTTGCCATATGTAAACATTATAGCAAAGTGAAAGTGCTCATACATATTTAACGACTTGCATATACACTTCACATCTACTGGAAGCAGATTTGGGAGTCAACCCCAAGCATGACTGGCTGCTTGCTATGCCATTGTTTTCTAAAGAATATTCTTTGTGTGTGTGCGTGTGTGTGTGTGTGTGTGTGTGTTTCTAAGATATCGGACGCTCTGCAGGAGAGCTATGCAACGTCATTGCTCTGGCAGTTCCTGAGCTTGGGGTACGCCCTCATGCTTTGCCCCTTCGTTATCGTCCTTGGGGGGATGTTTTTCCTCGCTACTGCCCTCTTTTTTCTTGATGACCGGGAAGAAGCGGAGAGACAGTAAGTGCCTTTGGTCTGACTCATAATAGCTTTTGAAGTATAAATGTGGTAACGAAAACGTATGAAAACTGTTACTTGATATGCACCCATTTGTTTCCATCCCATCGATCCATCCATTTGATCCAATTTGATGCATAGGGATAATTTTTATTATTATTATTATTATTATTATCACATAACTGGAGTCTAGAAAAATGGCTGTTGCTATGGCGATCTTGGCGATCCTGGCAGTGCTTGTGCACGAGTGAATAGCCTCAGGTGGAGGAGATAATCCAGAGAGATGAACAAGTGTAATACAGGACGTGGGAAAGATTAAAATCTGCCTCCGTCTGTACAAATAGACTTTTGATGCTTAGACTGCAGAAGCTAAGTATAATAACTAGGACTGTTCATTGGCAAAGGCTCCACCTTATGATGCGTTTTAGGATACATAAATATGACGATATGTTACAAGACAATTCATAGCGCAATACATTCCAGTATGGCAAATATGTAAATGTAAAACAAATAGCTAAAATTACAAGCTATAATTTTTTCCGTTTTGTTACTTTAGAGACAATGGCTGTAATGTATCAGCAACACCTACAGGAAAGTCATTTTTCATACACTAAATAGTTTCATGTAAATATACCAGAGATTAAAATATTAATAATTTATTGTAATTCACAGCCCTAAAAATAACCCGTTCAGTGCATTTTTTTTTTGCTACTAAAATATCAACAGTGACGAATATCAGTAAAAGGCACATAGTGGTCAGAAAAATCACATCTAAAAGAAGTATCATTGTGAAAGTGTAGTAAGTCAGCAAAAGCCCAGTGCTGACTAAAGGGGTTTGTGTCTTGGGATCGTAGGTAGAAAGCGGTAGCTTACCATGTTTGCAATTATATAAAAATGGTGCCTTGCAAAAACACATATCCTGAAGGACTTGGAGGCATCCCAAGGCCTTAAAAGGCGAAGACAAACAGAATTTCAGAGCCCTGAGCGCGAGATACAACTCTCTATTCTATTATCAAGCAAACTTCCTGTGTGTGTGCTTCCGTTTAAAAATGACTTCCTTCCAGTCTGGTTAGGTGGGGTGGCATTCCTACTGTCTGTGGCCCGTTTATGTACTTTCCCATGATAGTGTTTATGGTCAACTAGTCAAACTAATCAAGTTAAATCAGTCATCAGTTAGCTAAAATGATTCTCAGGATAGTGTGGTGTCTCTGTCTGATATTCCAGCTTGTATGTTCACATCAGATCATCGGGTCATCCAATACATCTGCTTTCACTTATTAATTAAACGCTCATATTTGATATTTCTCTCAAATTAAATATTAACTCTTACTTCTTTTGTGGTCTGTGTAATAGCCCATCATTGTGTAGTGTGGGTTACTGGCTGGAATAACATGGCATCCGATGTGGTTATTAATACGGTTAAACTTTATGACGTTCCGAAGTGGAGAGTACTCCATGTACAGCACACACTCAAAGTAGGACTGGCTTCCTGGGAACTTTTCTGATGAATTCTCCTACGTTAGCTTTGGTGTTTATAGATAAGTTTTTTAAGCAAGTGGTGTTTGTTTCGAAGTTGCTGTACATAAGATTTTTTTGTTAGTTGTAATGACAAATTTAAAAGGGAACCTGAGTCGGCAGAAGCCTTTTAATGAGATGAATTTGAGAATCCAAAATGTTAAGGCACAATTGTACTTGTAATTAAAGGCACATTTCAAACGTAACTAAAATGTTCCAGTAAAGTAATTTTATATCAGGTTCAATAAACATAAAGATCATGAAGAAAAACAGCTTGTGTAATAAAACAGCAGCTTTTTAATCAGGGCTTAATGCCTCTATAAAGAAAAGTGATTTTCAACCCTGTAGATTTATAAAGTTCTTAAAATAGTTTACTCTGCTATTTATACACAAATATTATTTTACTTTTTATATCTTATTTTTTATGCTGATTACAGACTCTTACTTCACACACATTCATTTAACATACATTTTTTGTACTGTGTGAGGAAACCGGAGTATTCAGGGTAAACCTGTGGGAACAGAAAGGCTTCCACCTAGAGATTGATTCCAACATAGCAACAATTTATTTATTTGATTTATTGTTAAAAAAAAACCTTTCTATTGAAAGGATGACACTGTCTGTCCTCGTTAATGAATGTGAGACTAGCTTATTATTTAAATGATGGGTGTCTGTGAGCTTAAAGATGTGAACGGTATTACGCTGTACTTTAAAGTCACACTTCACAAGGTTGGGTTCACATGTCTCAGTGCAATCATGTGTTTGCTCCACCCATTCGAATGATTGGGAATTGCATGAAAGCTAATTGAGGAGAAAACTTGGTGTAATGGTTCTCTGTCATATCTCATTGTGTTTGTCTTCTGTCTTTTGTTTCTCAAGGACGAAGCAGCTCTCGCGATCGCCTTCTGCAGTAAAGGTGAGCCAAAGTCAGACTGCACTTCACTGAGTCACTTAAATGGTCTTAAAAAGCTTTCAAAGTAATTTTGTAAGGCGGTGTATAATTTCAGTGACATTTACTTACAAAAATCTGACTGCTTACAAGAACACATTTGTTTGACTTCGAGAGAAATCAGTGGACAAAAAACAAAAGGGACAAGAATAAATATTTATTATTAATTTAGCATGTAGGCGACACCGTGGATAGTGATTAGCACCGTTGCCTCACAACAAGAAGGGTTCGATTCCCGGGCCGGATGGAGTTTGCATTATGTCCATGCGCTTGCGTGGGTTTCCTCTGGTTACTCCGGTTTCTTCCCACAGTCCAAAAACATGTACATTTGGTTGATTGATGACTCTAAATTGGCCATAAGAGTTTTGTTTGTATATGTGTGGCCCTACGATGGGCTGGCAATCTGTCCAGTGTATACCCCTGCCTCTCACCCTATGTGTGCTAGGATAGACACCAGCAGACCCCCGTGACCGGAATTAGTGAATAAGCGGGTAAGATGATGAATGAATGAATAGATTTAGCAAGTAAACTCCTCTATTTTGTTAGACATACACCGACCCCACTTACACCAGGTACATATAATACACAGGCCAAGCCAATATATAATCTTTTATGTGCACATTCCTGCCCTTCCTCCTCCTCTTATCAGCCTTATACACTCATAATCCGCTCGTGCCAGTGCTTGTAATTGTCAGAACCCCACTTGCCTAAAAAAAAAAAAGGAAGAAAGCAAAACATATTGCAGGCAGAGAACATGTCACTTTGAGCTATCCACAACGTGTACAAAGGGTGTTTGGGTGCGATTGGCTAAAAATAACCAAATCAGTTCCAGGCTGGTGTTTTGTTTTTGAACATTGTTGTGACTCCGTTTTTGAAAGGTTATTAGACTGAGGTCTTGTGTTTCAGTAAATGCCTGCTGACTGGACTGGACTTAATATAGAAGTATCTGCTTCTTTTTAAATAAGAAGAGGTACGGTAGAGGTACTTACACTAATGAAACTGGCAGCAGGGATTAGGTCATCCTCGAACCACATTTATACAGAGCTTGAAATAGGACAAAAATATCTGAAGTTCATTTTTTTCATCTTCTAACCCGCGTATTCCCTAATTCGGGTAATTCCCTATTCCAGTGCACAGGGGGAGAAAGGTAGGTGTACACCCTGGACAGGTTGCTAGTCCATCGCAGGGCCATACATAAACAACCACACACACACACACACACACACACACACACACACACACACACACACACACACACACACACAC
>JAOTRA010000023.1:2570960-2584328 GCA_026260255.1 Pseudolaguvia tuberculata
ACCAAGAAGGAGGTTTATGGATGTGGTGAGGGAAGACATGCAGGTAGTTGGGGTGAAAGAGGCAGATGTAGAGGACAATCAGTTTACTGTAACCTTTAAATATCACTGAAAGCCAACATTGTCCTGACTAATATCATAATTGACTTAAAATATTTGATTTCATTATTAGCACTGTCAACTCACAGCAAGGTCCCGGGTTTGATTCTCAAACAAGGGTTTTTCTGTGTAGAGTTTCATGCTCACCCCACGCTTGTGTGGGTTTTCTCCGGGGACTCCGGTTTCCTCCCACAGTCCAAAAACCTGGCTGGTCATTCGAAATTGTCCATAGGAGTGTGTCCTTCACCCTATGCGTGCTGGGATAGGCTCCAGCAGATCCCTGTGACCCCAAAATAAGCAAGATGAATAAATGGTGGACAGGAAAAGCAGCAACTGACACAAAAATTGTAAATGGTAAGGATTGTTATTAATAGCTTTGTATAGAATTTAAATATCAAGTAGTAATTTCTACTTGCAGCTAGTGCAGAAGCCCTGAAGAGAAAGAAGAACTTTAGGGTTTTAGAGTCATAAGCATTTGCTGAAAGCTATTTGCTGAAATCGCAGTGCTGAAATTATAATCCATTAGCAGTTTACTGGGGCAAACCTAGACGGAGATCAGATAAACACAGATCTAATTAAATCCCTCCCCTGTTCCTGGGCTCTTGACAGTCCTTAGTCTCTTAGGAGAGACCTTAACCCTTAACCTGCTTATCGTGTGAGGAGCTATGTGCTGTGGTGTAAAGGGCAATGCTTTTGATTTCTACTGGGAAAAAAATGAGCTACCAGATAGACATGCAAAGCTAGCTGAAGTATTTTTCCATAGCACAACGTGAAATGGCATTGCTTTTATACAACCTATATATATCTATATATATTAGATTCCCTCATATGCATACAGGAAAAAAAAATGTGGCCAGATTTGAACATAACATTATTTTATCACTTATGCTCAACATGGCAACGGGATTTTTACACAAAGTATGAAATTCTAAATGAATACTAACATGTGAGCTAGTTTAGGACTTTTATAATAAGACACGTTTTATTACCAGGTGAAATTTATGACCCCAATGTATTTATTCATGGCCCTTTGTTATTAAAAAGTACATTATGCATTCATCTTAACTAGCAAACTTATACATACACTATATGGAAGTAGTTTGTTTACACTGATTGAAAAGTTCACTGGATAATTTACTTATTCAACCGAAAAAAAAGGATGGAATGTTGGACATTTACCGTAATGTTCACAGTTTGGCTTGTGTAGTAAAAAGGGGTGGGGGGTGGGGGGGCATTTAACAGTGCTAAATGTGTTAATACCATCTTACAAATATTTTATAATTAATATTTCCAAACTGTGTTGACGGTGGGCGGCGTGGTGGTGTAGTGGATAGCACGGTCGCCTAGCAACAAGGAGGTCCCAAGTCGATTCCGGAGTTCCTCCGGGTACTCCAGTTTCCTCCCACAGTCCAAAAACATGCAGATTAGGTGGATTGGGGATTCTAAATTCCCATAGGAGTGAATGTGTGTGTGAGTGGTTTTGTCTATGTGTTACCCTGAGATGGCCTAGCGACCCGCGCAGGATGTACCCCCTGCCTCTTGCCCTAAGTGTGCTGCGATAAGCGCAGCAGATCCCAGTTACCCCGGGTAAGAGGATGAATGAATGAATGAATGAATGAATGAATGAATGAATAGACTGTACATTCTGAATGTATTTCAGATGAAAAAGGATATAGAAGGTTCCAGCTTTTATCAATTAAGAGCATCAAGTTAGTTCCAATGAAAATAAGTCTAGAAACAATGGTCTCTGAAATTGAATACAAACAAGGGACAAGAAACATGCGATTGCATTGCTGATTTAAACCCCATAATCCGATGTTGAAGCAAATTTGGCTGAACCTTTCAACAGTGTCTGTTGGTGTGTAAGCACCAGGGGGGAATATGATACTGAAAACAAAAGAGCTCTTGGCTTCAAACCAATAATTATTCGAAAACAACATTTCTTTAAGGGTGGTTTTGGGGGCTGTTTTGTCAAGCAACAGAAGGCAGATGGCACGATGGCTTCGAAGTGATAACTGCATGGGAATGTCCTGTTGGGAAGCCAGTCAAGTTAGTCACTCGCTCGGTCACTCACACTTTCTTTTTTTCCTAGGTCACCAAGTGAAAGAAGGTCTGGAGTGGGAGGATTGTAAACGAGCCGAGGAGAGGGGGAAATCAAAGGAGATGGAAAAAAAGAGAGAGAGAGAGAGAATAAAAAGAGTAGCTAACCTGCTCAACACATATGCTGCACATTAACATCGCCATCATTGCTATCATCATTATCGTTTCAATCCTGCCATCCTTCCTTTCCATGTCTGTTGGATGGAACATGCTTTGCTGCACAGACACGTCACATCCCACCAAAGAAATGAAGCAATGCTGGCTAATCTGCTGTCCTGCAGCTGGTGGGGAACGTTCAGATCAACACATAAAGGCCAGTAAGGATCACGTAAGAATTGAAGGAGGGGCTTAATAATCCCTTTTAGTGCCATACTACTGAACACGGACTTGCTTGCACTCGGTCTTTTCTCGCTGCCTGTTAATCTGCACCAAGTGCCATAGTTTCTTATTCCCAGAACTGACCACGCCCTCACAGCCAAAATGGAGCTCACCAATTAGCCATGTAAATACAGTAATGAAGGAATCGTTGATCTCAATGCCATCTTGAGGAGAAATGGCTTCGCTTGGCCTAATAACGTCGGCATGGACAGATGTCTGGTTATCTTCTTCTATTGTTTAATTCTTCACATCTTTCCTTATCTTAGCACTTAACCTACTTAACTGAATACCATACCAGTCAAAGGATGCAATCAGACTACATAATCACCTATAATATATTTGCGTTATATTTTATATAAAAAGGAGACTCGATAGGTTAGAAAAAAAAAAGAAGAAAAAATATACACCCTAAAAATGTTGAGAAACACTGGAGTGTAAATACAAACGGAATGTTTTATTTTTGACAGACCTTCTACCATCCACACCTCAAAAAACTTGCCAAGGATTTTAAATAAGGGAAAAATACGTTTTCAGTGATTTTTTTTTTTCTGTCCAGGTGCTCAATCCATTAAAAAATGAAAAAGGATAAGATTTAATCATCTCCATGTGTGAGATTAGGCGTCTCTTTTTATGCCTGGTTCCAATGTTAGTTCAGTGGTTATCCGTTTCTGGGAAAAATGTGAAAAAAATGATAGCGATCCGGCTAAATTGGTTACATTTCCAAAGGGTAACTATTAATTATACACTTCTGAAACCACCATGTCATTTCGAGAGAACGCTTTTAACAGGATGGATCTTTTACCTTATATACACCATTTATAAAATATTTTTAAATGCTACCAGGTAGTTATAAAGAATGGAATATTTGAATAAATTAGGAAAGGCACTTTGCTTTTTAAAGACAAAAAAAACCAGAACCTTAAAAACAGAACCCCAAAATAAGAGTTTTTTTATTCTTTTTTTTCTCGAATGATTTGTAAATATGTAAAATATGCAAATTCACTTCATCTTTTCACTCCAGGAATTAGATTTCTAGATTTACACATTGGGTTTCAGTTGCTATTTTAATGTTTAGATGCGTTTTTTTAGCTAATCGTTGTGACGAAAAACCTTTTACCAAATGGAAATTATCCGGCTTTGAAGCTGTTGAATAGTGTAGACGTCCCTCTCCCAAAAAAAAAAGAGACAGGAAATGAGCCGAGGCGACGCCTTTTTTCACTTTGAAAAAAAAAACAAAAACCCCGCATTGCATACAGATTGAAGTGTCAAAGAACGCTGTATTGTGAAGGTCTGACTCATCGCTGGGACTGCAGGAAGGCGTGTTTATTTCTTAAAGCTTTCATCATGCCAGGTGAAAAGCTACCTGAATGTGATTCTGTCCAATCCGATCTGTTTACACATGCAAATTCATTCTAATTAAGCTTTTTTTTATGTATTCCTCTTTTAAGGATGTGTGTGTGGTTTTTTCTGTTCTTTCTACAAATATTAGTTTTATATATGACAATGCTATAAAAATGGACAATTATGCAGTCATTTTAATATATTTTAAACTAGCTTAATGCAAGGTATTTATTTTTCATTTAAGTGGTAGAAGAAATCTCTACAAATGGAAAAGACAAGCTTCTGGCTGTTATGAATTATACTTGTTTTTTAAGCAAAGAAAAAAAAAGGATTTTATCATCTCAAGGAGCTGTGCTTGTTCATACTCATGCACTCATACAAACACACACACATACACACACACCTACACACATTTATGCACACCAACCAACAGCACAGCATAAACAAACAGTCCTCCTCGACCAATCAAATGTCACTTTTTATTCACGCATTTTGCACATTTGGATGTTTTTCAGGGTTTTTTTCTTCCCTAATTCAATAGTTGTACACTGGCATTATGTGCTATAGGGACTGTACCTATTTAGTCACGTTTTATTTACAAGATTCAGATGAAAATTTTGACTTGCTCTTGCGTGTGGGGTTTTTTTTTTTAGTAGATTGTCTACAGGCTTGAGAATCACAAAGCCAAAATAAAATCACCATCATTCCGGTTTTCTTTTAAAGTTCGCTTTAATCAAAGAGTCATGGAGTTGATGGTGTGTATTGAGAATGTGTTTTTTCTTGTCATACAAGAGTGGTGTATAAAGAAACCTGTTTCTGATGTCCAGCAGAAACCTAAAAGGAATTTTATTTTTAAGAGCAAGCGTTGAAAAACAAAACAATTAAAAAAAAAAAAAAAGTGTTTATTAAAATACTATTATTGCTATATTATAGTTACTGTGACGCTCCAGCTGGAGTAATACAAGATGTAAACATATATGTAAGTGAAGAAAATAAACTTATTTAATCAAACTGTTGTGTAATGTTGGATTTTTTATTTGGTTGGTTTTTATAACCTGAATAATGTCAAGCCATAAAAGTTCAAAGAAATTATTCTTAAATGCACAGCCCAAATAAAAAACACGGAAAAAATGCGTTTCTCAGTCGATAATCAGAAGCAGGACACTGATCTAGAGGACTTTTCTGAAAGACTGCATGCATGAATGGGTCGTAATGTGAAAAGTGCCTTCTGCAAATACCTGAAGGAGGAAGAATAGAGACTTTCAGAGACTCAGAACAGAAGTGTTTCTCTTCTTCCTTCCTCCAGACATTGAGGTGGAGAAGTTAAATTTTCCTCAGGCACTGAAAAAGTCAATCCGGATATAAAGGGGATCTGAATGAAGTCCTGCATTGTGGAGAAATTTCTTCTGCATCTCACTTACCCAGTAGGTTTCTGTTCTTAGAAAGGAATCATTTAGCTGCCAACCTGCAAAGAAGGTCGCTAGTGTGTTGACAACACACTCACACACCTCAAATTCTTACACAAATAGACAAAAAGAAGCTGTGTGTTAGAAAATAGAGAGCAAGTGTGAGCTCAGAAACAACCTGATACACTTTTAACCAAACGTTCACCTATATCACATGAAAACGTATATTTGCCCAAGGTGGAACATATTTACCTCAAAAAAAAAAAAAAAAAAAAAAGAACGGGTAACAGTCAAGGACAGAATTACTTCATATGCTAAATCTCAGGGCTGTCTGGTTAAAATGGGCTAAAAGGGCAAAAGCCAACCTGAGCGCCAAGGGGAAAACCAGTCCAAACAGGCTTTTTGTGTGAGAGAGACAGAATCAGAATGCACAAGAGTGAGGCATTCTCCTGGACGGCCGTATGGGAAACGTCACCTGTAATGGTTCTCCAATAATCTTAAAGGGTGCTAAGTATATGCTGACTGTTTTTCATTCATTCTTCAGTTCCACTCATCCCTATCCATCTGGTCAAAAAGCTTCTATATGACCAAGAAGAATGTTTGGGGTCATTGTGCTGTTGGAAACCAAAATATGGTCCCACTAAGTGCGAAGAACATTTGATGGTATGACGCATCAGAAATGCAGTGGTAGCGTTGTTGGTTAAGTGTAATCTTAAATTTGATCAACACTGTCACCAGCAAAGCACCTTGTCGGTTTTAGCCCTCTGTGTCTGGTGGTTCAAACCAAACACATCACATTTGCACTCATATGAACAAGACAGTTTTCCGCTGATCTAATGTTCTTGATTCATTCATTCTCTCCTTGTGTTTTCTTTGGCCTAATTTCTTCAGCGTGTTCTTTTGAAATAATGGTTTCTTTGCCACAATCAACGCTGAAGGCCTGACTCGGTCTCCTCTGAACACTATAGATGTTGAAATATGTCTACCATTTGAACTCCAAGAAGTGTTTATGTGGGCTGTAGTTGGAGTTGCTGTCAATAGATGTTTTTTTTAACTTTTTCTCTGCAGTCCATATAGGAGGCATTTTTATCAAAGCGTTTGCTGGTTTTGGTGACTGCCCTTAAGAATAACATACAAACTACTATTAAAGTTAAAAAAAAAAAATCTCTTTACTTCAGTATTTACACTGCAATTATTAACTAACCTAATTACGATTTTGTGGCACAGATGGAATATGAGCCATGTGAAAATGCACATGGATTCCGATATTTTCAGATCCGTTTTGGGCCTTATTCAGAAGTGAGAATAAATCAGATATGAATCAGTGCAATAGCATCTGTAAAAATGTAAGTCATACATCAATAAATATATAAAATGTTGGTTTTGGATGGAATATATACAGATATATAATCAACATTATATTCATCCAAGAAGCAAAAACGACTCTTTTGTTCTCTTCCTAAACTGGACATTTTGTATGGCAGCATTTTTACTTCCTTTTTTTCAGTCAGTATATCTACTCTGAGATGTTTTGCCATGTGTAGTCAGTTTTAAATAAATACTCGCTGGAGGGACTATGTCTCTCGGCTGGTCTGGGAACGCTTCGGTGTTCCCCCCGAAGAGCTGGAGAAAGTGTATGAGGCGCTGGATGTCTGAGCATCCCTGCTCAGCTCAGCAAGAAATGTCACAAATGAACTATTGAAAAGCATTCCAGCGGAGTAAGTAAAGAAATTAAGCAATTAGTTAATTAAAAGGGGCAACGCGGTATACAACAAGAAGGTCCCTGGTTTGACTTCTGGGCAAAGTGTCCAGAAACATGTACATTAGGTTAATTGGTTATTCTAAATTGCCATAGGAGTGAGTGTGTGTGTGTGTGTGTGTGTGTGTGCGCGTGCGTGTGTGTGTGTGCGCGTGTGTGTGTGTGTGTCATTTAATAAAGGAGTTCCTGTGGATATGCAGTATGTAATAGTATCTATAAGATGTAGCACTTTGGCAACCTGCCAACAAAAATATGTGGAGTTAGATTTTTCTGTATGTTGGATAGACCAAGCACAAAAAGTCATGACAAGCAGGAAGAAATTGACCAAAAATCCCATCTCATGATTACATACTGACTGATTAAAAAGGCAGCAAACATATAGGTCAAAGTGCTCCAGGAGTGTTACCTTGGGACCAAGCAAACATATTGATCCTGAGGCCTTTTCCTTTTCAAAGGTCACATTGGAAACAGTACTCAAGAGGCAGAAATACTACCCCAGAAAAGCTCATTTCTTAGAGTGGACAAAGAATTTTCTGTTACGGCTAGACACGTACAAAAGACACGTACTTTAAATGAACCAAATAAAGGACAATTCTTTAATCGGATCCAGTATAGACTTTAAGATGAATTATCCATATGGAGGTAGAAGGGAAACCATTTCAAAGTCAACACACCCGAGTATAGATGGACAGGAAATGCCAGGGTGTAGTCAGGAAGACATGGTTCCCCTAAAGTCAGCTGGAAAGTCCATATGTGCTTTTCTTCGAACCGTTAAAACAGTACATTAAAAGAAAAAAATAACAACATGGCAGGTTAAACAAACACGAACATATAGGAAAATACTGTTCTCTGTTTATTTTTCATTGACGCGGATTACTACTGGACGTCACACTGTTACTATCTGTAGTTCATCTTTTCAGCAAGAGTCTTCTTACATACGCCTTTTCTTTTTGTGTCTTATCATCGGAAGCGTCTAATTTTCGCTGCGTTCAAATAGGACCGAATTATAAGTCAGGAAGTAGAAGTAGCTAATTAGACAAAGTAGGTTCAAGCCTTTTTTTTTCCAAACCAGTTTGAGAAACAGTATAATTGTAGAAGTTAAAACAAAAGGCTCGGGGCAGTAATGAGAAGCCCAAACACACTCATTAGTTCTATGATTACAGGTCTGGTCTATTAAACATGCATTTGGAAAGACAACATTCCTGAAGACTAACATTTGTAAGACTAATATACTTATGTTGACACCTGTTATATGCTAACTCTGAAAAACACCTGGCCCTCCATCCTGTGTTGGTCTGGGAATAAACCAGTGGCTTACACACTACTACAGAAATGTCATAGAAACCTGTACATTTGTAGTATTTGGCAGTGATTGATTAACAGTCCAACACCTTAACAAACCTGCTGACCTGCTGCTAAACATTAGTTTGTTTGACCGTTAGCATAAAAGTATGTCATTTAGATGTTTACCATCACATGAATTACATCATCTTAAACCAGGGCTAGTTTATTCAACTACTATTAATTTGATTTGATTTTATATACTTTATTAATCCCATGATGGATATTCTTGATATTCGCATTTCCCATCTTAGTAAGTTGGGGGTCCGAGCACAGGGTCAGCTATTGTACAGCGCCCTGGAGCAAGAAGGGTTAAGGGTCTTGCTTAAGGACCCAACAGAGGCGGACTTGAGCGGTGGTGGGGCTTGAGCCCAGGTCTTCCCAGTCTCCTGATCAACAACTCAGCACCTTAACCATTGAGCCACCACTGCCCCAATTTATTCATAGTTTAAAAAATACCATTACAAACGAAGAAACTGACAAATGCATTAAAAACAGTTCTATGGGTTTTTATTAATTTTAGTAGAGAAGCATAGCATCTATGCATTTTTTAAAATAAAATACCGGTACTTTTATTCTACATGTATAGTTTTTAGTATCACAATCACACTATTGTAGCCACAGAGGGCATCATACACACTACAGACAATTTAGAGACACTAATCAGCCTACAGTGTGTGGGAACGGTTGTTTGTCTGTGTGTTGCCCTGAGTTGGACTGGCAACCACTCCAGGGTATACCTCTGCCACTCCAGGGTGTGTCCCCGTGACCCCGAATTAGGGAATGAACGAATAATCAGCCTACAACATATGTGTTATCTTTAGACTGGAAAAAAGGTCAGAGGAAACCTCAGAATCTTTTGCAGACCAAAAAGTCACTACATTCATCTATCCATTCATTCATTCATTCATTATCTACACAGAAATGACAATTATTCCTTAATTCACAGTCACAGGGGTCAACTGGAGTCTATCCCAGCACTCTGAAAGACGAAAGGCAAAAGGGGTACATCCTGTACAGATTGCCAGTCCATCACAAAGGCACACACACACACACTGACATTTATAAGCAATTAAAATCATTAATCAACCTAATGTACATGTTTTTGGACTCTGGGAGGAAACTGGAGTACCCGGAGTAAACCCAAACAAGCATAGAAAAAATGATGGTCCTAACCCTTCATTCATTCATTCATTCATCTTCTTACCCGCTTATTCCCGAATTCGGGGTCACGGGGGTCTGCTGCGCCTATCCCAGCACACATAGCCTACACATAGCGAGAGACAGGGGTACACCCTGGATCGGTCGCCAGTACATCTCAGGGCGTCCTAACCATTTTTCTGCCAAATTTTATGTGTATTATTTTTCTAAAACTATTGTAGCCAATGAAACCAATGTGTGTGAAAAGACATTTAATTAACATTTATGATTAAGTTAGAACATAAGCTGAGTGAAGACACTGGGGCAGTGGTAGCTCAAATGGATAAGGTGTTCATTGGGAGACCAAGAAGACACTGGTCACACTACTGCCAAGTAAGACATGGGTTTAAGACCTACCATCATTAGGTTATTTTTAGGAAAGACCTTTAACCCTTCCTGTTTCAGGGTTTTCTGTTTTCTGAGCTTGCAGAATCACCAATCTGACCCCCAACCTTTCAGGATGGAATATACGAAGACAACATTTCACTAGTTGGTGTATAGTGTATAGTCATGTATGTAACAAATACATTAAAGCTATATAACCTGGGTTGAGTATTGTCATTCAATCATTCATCTTCTTACCAGCTTATCCCCTAATACAGGGTCACGGGGGTCTGCTGTTGCCTATCCCAGGGCACATAGGGCGAGAGGCAAGGGAACACCCTGGACAGGTTGCTCGGCAACACATATACAAACAATAGACAGGAAATATTATGGGTTGACAATAGTCAAGAGGGCGGTGCGGTGGTGTAATGGATAACACGAACGTCGCATAACAAGAAGGTCCCGGGTTTGATTCCCGGACCGGAGAGCTTTCAATTCTTGGATGTTCTCCATGCGCTTGCATGGGTTTCCACTCAGTCCTCCGTTTTCCTCTCACAGTCCAAAAATATGCAGATGAGGTGGATTGGTGATTGTAAATTGTCCATAGGTGTGAATGTGTGTGTGAATGGTTGTTTGTCTATGTGTTGCTGAGATGGACTGGCGACCCGTCCAGGGTGTACCTTCCGCCTTTCACCCTATGTGCTAGGATAGGCTTCAGCAGACCCCTGTGACCCCGAACTAGGGAATGAGCGGTTGAGAAGAAGAATGAATGAATCATTTCTTCTTTTTCTATCCTTGAGAAATGAAAATATTTTCACACAGCCCTCCTACCCCTTCCCCTTTTCCATTTTTAACATATACTGAGACAGTCAAGCACTTAACCAGACAGTGATAGGTCACAAGCAAACTTTTGTCAAGGTTTTTCCTCCACCATACATTAATCCCTTCATTGTTTGACAGTTTCTTTTGCCTTTAGATATTCACCTCAGCACACCACAGTGGTTACTCAGACCTCTGGCAATATTCAGCTGATCTTACTGAAACCTAAAACTACTTCTCACATTCCAGAATTCCTACCAGTCACTACACTTGACTCGACACCTGTGATTATACACCCTGTCCACATCCATCCATCATTTCATTTCCACATTTTACAGAGGCTATCTTAGCTCCGAGGCATCTCACTTCTACTTAACACACTAATCTCTCTTCTTGAACTCTTTTTGGACCCGGCGTATCACTACAATAACAGCCGGAGGAGAAATGTCTCGTTTTATAGTCATGCCAAAATCTTTTTCTGCGACAAAACACTTTGGTAATCAGCAGCGCTGTTCTGAGGAAGAAAGTTTTATTTGGGGAGTTTTTACATGCACAAGACCTCACAACAACCTATATGTTGTACTCTGTATAATCCTGTATGTGACAAAAATAAAATGGCTATATAATAATAATGCACCAGATAGGAACAAATAATCATAATTAAATAGCATAGGACAAAAAGAGATATACATAAAATCTGTTTTCTATTTTTAGTCATTACCATTAGTTGGAAATCTAATTGAAATAAAATGTTACCTAGTCGCACAGTCATATAATCGAATGCTCGCTGTTGTCACTAGAACCGTAAATCAGGGTGACTTGTTGACTCACTGAAGCACTTAAAAAAGATTTCAAATGGTTCGAATAATCAAAGCTTGTTCATTCAAGTGATTCACCGCCTGTTTAAATCTGTCCACTTGGACATCTTGCCTATGATGCGCATTCTTCTGCTAGCAAAGGGGTCACACGGCTGGTCTGTGATCCCTAACCTTTCAGCGACTTTTGGCAAATTGATGCTGCAGGACGCTGTTGCACACACACCGTTAAATAACACATGGTTACAAAGCTGAGAAAGCAGCATGTAATGTACTGTAGGTTAGGGTTTTGGGTTATTCCCATATTGCTATTAGATGAAGCTCCACCTTTCTGGTAACACTTTCCAGTCCAATGTTGTGCTTGAATGTGAAAAAATCTCTTCATTCAGCTCCAACAGTATTGACGAGATCAGACATTATAGTCAGGTAAGGAGATCCTAACCTGATATTAGCATGTAATAATGAGGATCAGAGGTTTTGTGTTCATTTTCATTGGGAGTGACAAAGATGGACAGGATTAGAAATGAGTTGATTAGAGGGACGGCGCATGTAGGATGTTTTGGAGACAAGGTGAGAGAGAGGACAGGTTGAGATGGTTTGGACATGTGCAGAGAAGGGACCTGCAGTATATTGGTAGAAGAATGCTGATGGAGGTGGCGGGCATGAGGAAAAGAGAAAGACCAAAGATTAGGTTTATGGATGTGGTAAATAAAGATAAGCAGGTAGTTGGGGTGAAAGAGGCAGATGTAGAGGACTCCCTGTGCTTGCGTGGGTTTCCTCTGGGTACTCTGGTTTCCTCCCACAGTCTTAAAAACATACAGATTAGGTTGATTGGTGATTCTAAATTGTCCATAGAAATGAATGTGTGTCTGTGTATAAATATATTTACATTATCCTGATTATTATCAACCATCAGAACACACAATATTCCTAAAATCACCTATTGTAGCTTTCTTCATTTATAAATGTAATTATTGATTCTGGATTTAGAACAATGCTAAAAAATATTTTGTAGCAGTTACTTTTAAATATTTTTCAACTCCTGCAGGTTGTTTTTACATTTCTGACCTCAGCTCCAGTTATGTAATTATATACAATGTAGAATTTTAATAAGAAGTCCTATTTTCTGGTGCACAATTGCATCATTGAAACTGGATTTGTAATTGTGTAAATTTACATTCATTCATTTTATGTTCACTATTGCTCATAATTACACTTTTCTTACAGCAAATATGACTGATGTCTTGCCATATTTTTGCATGTACAAAAAAATTACAATTAAATTGTCCACTTTACGTTATATACTAAGGAAACATTTTTTTTGCCGTCTGGTCATTTGGTTGAATCTTGGAGTTTTGTTGGTGTTTGCATGGCATGCAGCAGTGATTGAATGTTATATGCAGCTGTTAAAGGTCAAAACTTTACCTTAATAAATAGTTAAATGTCAAAACCATACTTTAAAATTATCAAATACAGATATGATGGGATACAGATAAACGATAGATTTGAAATTCAATCTTGAAAATATGAGCGGTGCGGTAGGAAAGTGGTTAGCACTGTCATTTCACAGCAAGAAGGTCCCAAGTTTGACTCCATAGCAAGTGGTCTTTCTTTGCCAAGTTTGCATGTTCTCCATGGTTTTCCAGTACTCCAGTTTCCTCCCACAGTCCATTGTATAAACATCTACATTAGTTTGATTAGTGATTCTAAACTGTCCATAGGAGCGAGTGTGTGTGTGTGTGTGTGTGTGTGTGTGTGTGTGTGTGTGTGTGTGTGTGTGTGTGTGTGT
>JAOTRA010000023.1:2619195-2634033 GCA_026260255.1 Pseudolaguvia tuberculata
GCATTGTGTGTTTGTGGATCTGGAGAAAGCATATGACAGGGTTCCGAGAGAGGAGTTGTGGTATTGTATGAGGAAGTAAGGTGTAGCAGAGAAGTTTGTGAGGTTAAGCAGGACATGTTTGAGGACAGTGTAACAGTAGTGAAGTGTGCAGTAGGACTGTCGGACTGGTTCGTATATAAGTACTTTGTTTCAACAGTGCAAATTAATCAAGAGTGTGTTAGGGAAGTGAAGAAAAGAGTGCAGGCAGGGTGGAGTGGGTGGAGAAGAGTGGCAGGAGTAATATGTGATCGGCAAGTCTCTGCAAGAATGAAAGGGAAAGTTTAAAGGACTGTAGTGAGACCAGCAATGTTGTATGGTTTAGAGACAGTGGTGTTGTCAAAAACACAAGGAGGCAGAGTTCAAGTCTGCAAAGTTAAAGATGTTGAGATTTTCATTGGGAGTGACGAGGATGGACAAATTATGAGATGGTTTGCACATGTGAAGATGAGGGACATGCAGTATACTGGTAGATGAATGCTGAGGATGGAGGTGCCGGGCAAGAAGAAAAGAGGAAGACCAAAGAGGAGGTTTATGAATGTGGTGAGGGAAGACATGCAGGTAGTTGGGGGAAAGAGGCAAATATAGAGGACAGGGTACTGTGGCGACCCTTAACAGGAGCAGCCAAAAGGAGAAAAAGATATAAAGTATAGACTTTCTTTCAGGTACAACTATTAATTGGTCGGAAATGCTAGATAAATAGCATGAGAGTTTCTTTTCTATTAAACGTTCCTAGTAGTCATTCATTCATTCATTTTTCCCTAGTTTCTAGTATAATATTTATAATTCATACAATAATCTCTGCTCATGAGTATGAGTAATTATGATTCATGGGGAGATAATAGTTGTTATCCTTGTTTGTTTAGTTACTTAGCTAGCCCTGCTGAACCAGTCAATCTAGCTTAAATGCAGAATTTATTGTTGAAATATTTATACACTGTGTACTTTTTTACAGTGAATAGAATATTAGTATATTTAATTTGAATTAGATCACAATAACCATGTTGTTATTTTCACATCAGAAATTGTCAAAGTTAAAATCATATCATTGTGTGCCTTCTATTTGTAGGGTGACAATGTGCCCTTACAGCAGTTCTCCTGGGCAATCCACTTGGTGGTAAGTGTGCCAAACGAACGACAGGCCTCAGCATAGGCAGCCATAGATCCGCAAACCTGCGCCTTATGGTGGTTGTAGCAGCCATCTAGGTAACAGGATTGGTAGAAAGGCTGTGGGTCTAAAAGTCCATGACATGGCTGGAAAAATCCCTTTGGCTGTGTAAGTTTTAAACAGCTGTCTTCACCTTGAAGCTCTAAAATATCTGTGTTATCACAGGACTGAGCCAGAGCCACATACTGAGTTTCATCGCAACTGCAATCAAATACAAGTGAAGCAGTAAATAGAAAGAACATTTGAGAGGATTCAAGTTAGACAGTGAGAGGATATAGAAAAATAAATTTAATAAGAGAACATGTACCCTTCAATCACTGAAAGACCCTCACCTGTTCTGCATACCGTTGGTCTTCCAGCTCTGCGCAAGCTCCAGTGCACTAAGTGCTGGTTTGCCACGAGAAGTAATGTAATCGTCAGTGGGGTCGCCATTAAAGTTTCCACACAGACCACACACCTTGTTTTGTAGCCGTGGTCCCATGGTAATACTTAGTGTGTTGAAACGATTATAGCGGACCTGGATGTCCTGTGGGGTGTCAATCACCAGAAAACCTTCCGAAGTGGAGACACGAGTCATAAGCCCTGTTACGAAAGGAACAGACACTGGTGTTCCATTTACCTAAAAAGAACAGGAAGATAAAATGCATGATTGATTGATTGATTGATTGATTGATTGATTCATTCATTCATTCATTCATTCATTCATTCATCATTCATTCATCTTCTAATCCGCTTACTCCCTAATTCGGGGTCACAGGAATGCACATAAGGCAAAAGGCAGGGTTACACCCTGGACAGGTTGCCAGTCTATTGCTGGGCCAAACATAGAGAAACAACCACCACACTCACTCCTATGGGTATTACCATACTGAGCAAATATACTGAGTAACCATTTAAAAATATATTCATATAAAAACATTAAACAGTATTTCTCAAGTCTATGTCTTTTAAAATTATGACACCTATAAAAATGCATTAAAAAGTATTTTCACTATTTGTACAGGGTATTTATATTCAACATATTGAATATACAGACCTTAACAGTATTGCCAGATATTAGTATATTCTCCTCATTGATGTAGAGATAGGCATGTGAAATGGTGGTGAGATTAGGTGTGCTCCACTTGTCGAAGTTGGCAATAAGTTGAAAGGAGAGTTCAGGCAACTTATGGCAGATGGTGGACAGAACAAAAGAGCAAGAGGCAGGCAGGCGAAGAGAGGCACCATCAAATGTGCGGAAAACACCACCACCGGATGCCACACAGTGTTGGTTGCGACGGGCAAAGCAGCCACGAACACCATGGCGCAGTACACACTCCTCCTCTGCCTTACAACGACGAGGGTCACATTGGATTAAATTCCGGCCGATGCATTGGCAGCGTTTGGTGCAATCATTGTTCCAAAACAACTGCTTAGGCTAGGGTGAGCACGAAAGGGCAGAGATGTAAAATTGTCGGACTTTTATTTATTTAATTGAGCAAGGCATGAAAAAAAAGAAATAAAATAACACTATGCCGCCAAAAGTTTGTGGTCACCTGATAATCAGTGTCATGTGTTTTACAGCATCTTATTCCTGATTTGCTCTTAATTCTACTGTTAGATTGAGGGCCAGTATTCTATTAAAAATTCCATTTCAATTTGTAGCTTGAATATGAGATTTGGCTTCATTCAGTGTTAGTGAAATCATTGGGTAAGGGATTCTGGACTGTAGCAGAACATTCAAGTTTTTAAATGTTATTCAATCATAGCATTATGTGATTTTAGAGGTCAGAGGTTCATTACCATGTGTTAATGTTGGAGTCTCTTAGTTCCAGGGAAGGAATAATGTAATGCTAAAACATACAAAAAACATTCTAGGTAACTGTGGGCTTCCATATTTGTAACAACATGGAGAGAAACCACATATAAATCTGATGTTCAGGTGACCACAAACATTTGGCAATATCGTACATAATTCACCTTAATCTAAAGTTGTTATATTTATTGCCATAACAATAACATTAATATTCTTTTATACATTTGTGGTGACGTCTATTCTGACTTACATACAATGTATAATCTTTGGAATCATTTGTAAAAAGGTCATTTGCACATGTATGAAATGAACCACAATGCTGTTTACTGTTTACATTCGTGCCATTTTGACAGAGCAACTTCCATTTATTAATTTTTTTAAAACACATGACCATTTGCTTTGCTGAGGGGCCCAGCAGCAGCCTAGAATCAAATGTACGATCATCCGGTCAGCAGTCCAACACCTGAACCACTTAGCTATCATTTCCCTAAACTACACACAAAAAACTTTGCTTTGAAGTTTGTCAAATAACTCCCTTACTTCATAGTACTTGCTGTCGGTATAGCAGCCACAGTTTTGGTTAAGAATGCAGCTTTTGCCATTAAGCACGTAACCCTGATCACATTGGCAACCCTCCACACAGTGCTGGTTGCAGTCTCTCTGTCCACGTGCTGGAGCACACTGCGGCTGGCACACAGTCATACAGCTTGAGTAGTGGCTGTTAACTGCACATGACAGCACTAGAAACATACACACAAACACACGTCAGAAAGGTTACATATTTGTATTTTTAGCCTAAAAAAAGCTCAAATGTACGGTAAAACTGTTTGTGCATGCAGTACACTGCATGCTTTAAGTCTGTATCTCACCACATGGAGTAGAGCTCCTCCAGCCAATCATTGAAAGCCCCTGTATTTGACAGGTACTAGCATATATCTGCAACCAATTACAGATGGTTTCTCTTGCACCCTGATCCACACATGTATCCTGCAAACAACTCTGGTAAAAGTATGCTGGTGCCACCTTGCTGTGACAACGTGCAAACACACCTCCACGATCAATAATCAGTCCACAGAGCCTGACTGCTTCAGGTTCCACATAAACATACAACCCCTCTGCAAGATGAAAACGATTTCCTGGGATAGCGTTTTCAATGTCATTGTTGTTTATGGAATCCATTGGTTGCACTGGGCTATGGGAATCTACAGCCAGACCTCTTTCAACTAATCCACAGCGTGGGCAAGAGTCGCCACATCCAACTTGACAAAAGGTGTCATGCTTTGCCCACATCATGCCCCATTCGCTAACACTGCCCTCAGGACCTGAGATAGGCATTCCCTGACACAGGCCACAGGTGGAATTGAAGATGCTTCGAGGCAGAGAGAGCAGAAGTAGTGTATTCCAGTCAAAAGCCACCTAAAGGTTAAAACTAATTACAAACGGTCCTTGTAAAAGTGGGAGATCTCTGGATTATATTATATGATTATATTATAAGAATTAGGATTGATTTTAAAGTGATTTTAGTGTTAAATACTGAATACAAAATGCTTGTTCTCCCTTTGCACAGCAAAGATGCTACTTCACCTTCAGTCCAAAGTCAGTCTCCATGAGTAATTGTAGTCCCAGAGTGTAAATGTTGACTTTCCCTGGACCCAGTTTCAGAGGCAGGTACAACCGCTCTTTATTTACCTTATAGAGACAAATAAAAAAAGTAGATTGTTTAAATGTTGTGTTAGTTTAAATGATCTGTTTATTCTTTTAGACATCTTTATTTCTATGATCTCATATTACAGAAGCCGAAAAAACTATGTTCAATCTTTATTTGATCTAAAGTCCCTCAGATCTTTAGATGCTGGTGTGAACTTATTCCAGCTGTCACTCATTTATGGATTTTCTGTGACTTTACTCCAGCTTGTTAACAGACAAAGATTGTAATCAGATATTCCTCATGTTCCCTCACATGTTTCTTTGTCTTCAGATTTGTCATCTGCTTGATTAAAAATAACTTTGTGGCATAAACAAATGTTTGACCTCCAGAAAATGTGAACATTTGTATTTTGGAATTACAAGCAAATTCTTGTGATTATGAAATATTTTACCTGACAGAATACAGCATATCATTGTACAGAATATCAGTAATCAAGGCTTTGCATATTTCAGTGAAGCTATAGGGCCTGGTAAATAAAAACTAGAATATTTAGCCTGGAACATTAGCAGGTTTCATTCAAAAGACTATGTCTTTATCTGGAGCTGTATCAAAGTGTAAATTTAAAATTGATTCCTCAC
This sequence comes from Pseudolaguvia tuberculata, assembly GCA_026260255.1. Classification (NCBI taxonomy): domain Eukaryota; kingdom Metazoa; phylum Chordata; class Actinopteri; order Siluriformes; family Sisoridae; genus Pseudolaguvia; species Pseudolaguvia tuberculata. The sequence goes on from JAOTRA010000023.1 coordinate 2,624,481, forward strand.
CATGACAGTATATTTGAAGCTTCTTGACACCTCAATTTCATATCCATATACCTTAACCATGAAACCTTGCACCCAGATGGCCTGGCCTGTATCTCTTTCTTCATTAAGAGCTAAAACCTGAAACTGAGGCAGGTCTTCAGGTTCAGTCTCAGCACTGAATGCTCCTACATCTTTATCCTCATCTGAATCCAGCCCCCCACACTCTGTGATAACCAAATGAAGTGAGCAGCTACTTTGAAGGTCAAATGGGACACCTCCAAAAGGCAAGAAATGCCCATATCCAGCCACTGCGCACAGCACCTCAGTCCGAGGTTGACAGAAAAATAGCCCCTCTGTCTCTTGACAGTATTCGTCAGGGTGACATGGGGAAAAGTTGCAGTATACACTGTTGTCTGTCCCATTGCAGAAACAGCGTTCCTGACATTCCCAGTCAGTCCAGAATGTGTCGTTAGTGGCTAGTTCACGGTCAATGTAAAAGCAGCCACAGTCACTGCGGGGTACACAGAGCCCATCACGGAGAACAAAGCCCTCTTCACACCGGCAGCCTTCAGAGCAGGGGTATGGGCAAGGTTCCTCTGGTTCATCCAGATTTTCACAAGTAAATGGACATGCACTTGTACACTCATCAAAGTGGCTGTTTACTGGGCATGGCAGTGCTGGACAGGGAAAGAAAAGACAATAATAGAACTCCTAAAAATATAAAATAGTACTGTTATTTCAATGCATTTGAGGTAAAATATTACTTACGACAGTTAGTGGAACTCCTCCAAGTCCCCAGGTTAATCTGAGCATCCTGACAGGCTGACGCATAGGCCTGCAGGGAAGAACACAAAGCTGAATGGTTACCCTCCTTCACACACATATTATACAGGCAGTTTCTGAAGAAGGGTGAGGGATTAACAGCTATGTGGCATGCCAGAAATGAGCTGTTTCCAGGATCATTGATGTTGCCACAGAGCCAGGAGCTCTGGTATAGCCGCAGGTCTGTACACATACGGTAAAGGTCATCACAGTCACCATTGCATGTTAGATCATCAGCAATGGCCCTCCAGCCGTCAACAAACTGGTCAGCTGTGTCAGCCTGGCGGCCACTTGGTAAGCGTAAATCATCAGAGGGATCTCCATTAAAAAAACCACATAATCCACAAGTTGAGTTGTAAAACAGGGTTGAGAGGGTGATGTTAAGGAATCCTTGATGAGAGTAACGAGCGCGAATTAGACCGGTCCATTCAACTACAGTAGCGTTGCCAGGTGCACGGTACACTATGAGTGGTTCTATTGGGTGGATGTATGGGAGAGCAACTTGCTCACTATTTACCTAAGGAGTGACAGGAAAGAAATAATGTTGTAAGGTTTTACATACATTCTATAGTAAAACTACAAGTCATAATAAGTCTTTACAATTCCACAGACCTTAACAATGTCAAAATCAGAGCCACCTATCTGTGCTTCTAGGTATGCAACCCGTATGACCACTGGCCTTTTCCATGTTGGACCCTTATTCACTAGCTTTCTTCCAATCTTCACCTCCACTACTGATACATTTGTTGGCATACGTCCCATAGTCTTCACCAGGTAGAACGAGCTTTCATCTGGAAACGGTATGGATGAACCATCGAAGGTAGCTAAGATGTATGTCTGAGATAATGAACACATAGCATCTCTTCGAGGATAACAGCCCAATAACCCCACTTCTGCTGTGCACACTTCACCTTCTTGGCAGGAGTCATTGAAGCAGGTGATCTCACCGGCTGGGCCACACACACAGCGCTGGAAACAGTCACTGTCCACCTCACCTTCCTCACCTATCCAAAAGGTTTCATTGAGAGCATAGTACAGACCATCATGCTCACACCCACATTCAGAGTGGCGGACACACTGGCTGCCACTCAGTACAAAGTCCTGGTCACATTGGCAGCCTTCTGTGCATGGATGTGTGCAGTATAGTTGGGAGGTCAGGTGAGAACAAGAGGGGGGACAAGCGCTTGTGCAAACCTGGTAGTGGCTGTTCTCTGGGCATGTCAAAGCTAAAAATAGTGGCGATTAATGAATAAACACAATAACTGATTAAGATTGACAACTATATTAAATTAAATATTAATTAATTAAATTTGATTCAAATTAAGTATTTTTAATTTCATTAAAAATGCAATATACACAAATCATAGGTTGAGATTTACCACAGAAAGTACGTGATCTCCAGGGTCTGATGGTTACTCCCAAAGCTTGACATGCTAAAGCATATGCCTGTATAGCTTGGCAAAGTGTTGTTATGTTGTCCCGATTGGCACACATGTCATACACACAACTGTAGACAAATGCAGTAGGGTCCACCACAGTCCGACAGTCTCTGAATGGTCCATCAGTCTTGTTGATGAGTCCACAGTAATCAGGACGAAAGTAAAATGCTTCAGCTGCTGGTTCACACAAGCTGCAGTTCTGAGCACAACCATCTGTGCAACGAAAATCAGTGTCTTCTGCTCGCCAACTACCACCCAACTCAACAACACTATCAGCTAAAGAACCATCTGGCAACACTGGGTCATCAGCTGGGTCATCATTATAGTTACCACACAAGCCACAAGTATTGTTAAAGTATGAACTGGGAAGGGAGATTGAAGCATAGTGTTGCCCATCATATGTCACCAACAGACCAAAGTCAGTTTCTAAGGCAACTGCTAGACCAGATTGGTATACTTTAACAGCCCCTAACTGGAGCTGCACAGGTACCGTCTTCAGGAGACTGTCCACCTGTACCAAAGAATGATAAAGTAACTAACAAATGTATAGGCCATTATAATTTCTGTACAGTAAATTGAGTATAAATAAAAGTATACATATTTATAAATAGAAAATCACCTGTACAGTGCCCAGAGTTCCTTTTGGTAGTGTAATTCGGTGACCATACACATCCACAGTGATGTCTTTTAACCAGGACACAGTGGTCATACCACGATTTTCATTCTTAGCTTCAACACTAAAAAATGGGAGCCCAGGAACCACCCAGCATGGTCGAGCCAGAAGATAAGTGCAAGTACCCTGTGGGAGTGTACAGAGGAGAAATGTCACAACATTTTAAAAATAGATTTATATTGTTATAGATTTATATTGTTATAGTTTTTTTAATTAGTTTGCATGTCCAAATCAAGAATAGGTTCAGACCAACACGTGTGCAACAACTCAGGTTATACCTTTTCCAAATTCAGGTACATTCAGTCTTACTTGGAAGTGGTAGAGAAAGCCATCAAAGGTGTGATAATGGGGGTCTCCAAAAACCACACAGGTACTGGTTCGAGTGGGCTGGCAGTAGTATGCTCCCTCTTGCAGTTCACAAGTTTCCAGCTGTCCACATGGAGCCTCCTGACAAATGACTTCATTGTCCAAATCTAGACATCTGCATCTCTGAGAACATTGGTCTGACAGCCAAAACACTTCTCCACGTCGATAGAACCGTCCTTAATATGAAGATGAGTGAAGGATAATTATGTAATGAATGCAAACACTCCATGGATAACTACACATGGTGACAGAGTTTAGGTAAGTTTCAAATCAGCCAACCAGGGTTTATAGAAATAAACACTTTGTTTGTAAAATATACTGGAGGAATAAAGAAACCTTGCATTAGAAATGCTATAACTAGTATTTAATTACATTTTTCTATTTTCTACAATTAATTTTCTTTGTTGTTTACATCACATCCATTCTGTTTCTGATACTGTATGGTTAAACTGGTTATTACAACGAGCCAGTTAAATGTTATCATAATGTAAAGTCTATGAATATAGTCTGAATATAGTAAATCAATCATAAAACTTACTTAAAAGTCTTAAAAAGTAGATTAATATTACTACCATAAATTAAAATTTAAGCATTTCAAGGTATTAAACATCCATGCAAGGATTTGTGCCCTGATCCATTGTGCATAGGATAGGTTTTCGAGGTACAGTGCCCTAAAATGAATTTAAGTGTTGTTTATAATTACTGGAATAATGTAACCTTTTCATTTATCATTTATCCTGAACACAACTTTTTCAGATTAGTTAATAAAAGAAAATCTATGGAAAAGCATAATTGTATTTAAAATATAAAGATGTAAACATATATTTATACAGTAGAAATTTTTTATAAAAGTATAGATTAAGAATTGATTCTGGATTTGGATAGTGACTCCCAAAATTGGAATCTGATTGTAAAGGTAAAAGTTAGTTCACTTATAGACTTACTTACATTTTCTAACACGCGTATTCCCTAATTCAGGGTCATAGGTGTCGCTTAAAGACTATACCAGTACACATGGGGCGAAAGGCAGGGGTTCACACTGGACACTTGCCTGTCCATCACAGGGCCACACATAGACAAACAACCATACACATGCAAAACACTCACAACCGGAGTAAAACCTATGCAAGTGCAGGAAGAACATGCAAACTTCACACAGAAAGAACCCTTGCCCAGAAATTGTGCAAACCGGCGACCGTGCAAACAATTATGCCACCATGCCACCCACTTACAAACTTCATTTTAATAATTACTAACACTGTTAGTAAACATCATCAAAAAAAGACTGTATATTATTTGCTGTTCCTTTTACCATTAAAGCTGCAACCATTGGCTGGATCTATTTGTTCTGTGTCCACCCGGAAGAACCAACGACCAGGCACATTGACATTGGTTGTTTGCTCAATGTTGACTACTTCATTTGTGCGGGAACCAGGCAGGTTAAAGAAGTGACTGACATCCCCACCATTGAAACCTGACTACAAAGGTAAGTAAGGTTGAGACATCAGTCACGAGACACTAAGCTGTGCTTTCTTAATCAAATATTCAGGTTGACATAAAATTGTCTCCAAAAAAGATTAAAACAAGGTTACCTGTGCAGTGGTTCCACCCAAACCAGTAAGTGGATCTCCCCCGCTAGCTGTTCCTGTGGTCCATGTAATTTCTCCAAAGTTAAACATAACAAAGTGGAATGTACCATCTGTGATTAACACTGCTTGGAATGTATTCACCTATGACAAATAAATACATTGACATTTTGATGTAAATATTATATTGCTATATATAGTATATAAAGGTGTCCTTTTCAAATAATAAGTTAGGCCTGTGAAATCATAGTAGATTTTGTCCTTTCTCCTTTTAGTTAGGCTGTGTTAGTTGGTTTGGGCAGAGTCCTTTCCTGCAATGAACTATATCAGTATCTTACAACCTCAATACCATTGACTTTTTCTCTACCCCCCTCTTCTGTCGTGCCGGCCAACTTCGTTGGATCGGGAGCGTTGTGTATGTGTATCACATTCCAACGATGACTTCTGACGTCACCCCATTTCCAGCCACCAGAACTGTTTTCACTCACACATACACATACACACTTATAAATTGTAAAAAGTCTGGTTCCTCTCAAGGTTTCTTCCTAATCCCAGTCTAGGGAGTTTTTCCTTGCCACTGTCACCTCGGCTTGCTCATCAGGGACAAACTCATCATTCATTTATTTATCATTTTGTAAAGCTGCTTTGAGGCAATGACTGTTGTAAAAAGCGCTACAAATAAAAATAAAATAAAATTAAATTAAATTGAATTGAATTGAATTGAATTTACCGGTGTTGTCTGACTGCCACCGTAGAATGTGACCTGATTCCAGGTAGCAATAAAAGCCCAGGTAGCGGTGAAAGCATGCATTCTTTTGATATACTTTCGAACATCCTGAGTCGCTCTTGCAAGAATCTCTGGCTCTGTGGTCTCACGATAGTACACATCCCCACGGATACCATTGTGCACGTCAGCCCATAAAGGCGCAATAAATGACCGACTGTCGCTAAGTGGGAAAGGCTCAGGAGTGAACTGGCTCACCTGAACGTTGAAGGAGATGACACCATTGTTGTTTACCTGTGTGGTAAGAGCAAATTATAACAGTACAATATGAGTACATCAATGATTAAGTGAATGGATGGATAGTCTCTTTGAGTTTCTTTTGCACTCACATATAAAGAGCGGTAAGGGATGTTGAAGAAGGTAAATGAAATTAATAAAGTAACTTCTGTTGAACTGCCATCATCCATTTTGGGGGTTTCTGTGTCACTATGTGATGTACCGTAGGGGTAGAGAATATCCTGAGACAAAACTAGGAAAAATAGAAAAGAAAAAGCAGTGGAAAAATTTCAGTTTTCAATTTTTAATGTAATGTGAGACACCATATATGGGATTTTACATGTTAATCTAATCAATAGAGTCTTCAAAATTAAATAAAGTAAATATTATGCACTTTTATGCAGATAAGGCAAGAGGCAGGGGCACACCCTAGATGGGTCACCAGTGATTGACTAATATTTAATAAAGTTAATTTTACGGAAGAGGTAGTGCAGTGGTTAAATGTTTGGACAAAGGATTGGTGGGTCTAGGTTTTTTTCCAAACACTGTATGTATGATATGTATGTGTAAGGCATGGCAACACATAGTGCACTATCCTATTAATTCTTTTACAGTTATTTTTGTTTATTCTTACGTACACAATATCAATCAGGCCATGATACTTTTAAATCTTGTGCCTTCCATTTAAAGTACACGATTCATTGTGTAATATTTCATTCATTGTGTAAATATACTTCAGGTAAAGCAATAATAATTAAGCAATTAGGATAAAATATAATAAGCAGCATGACTTACCTCCTGTGAGAGCAAGAATTTTGAAAAGCTGGAGAAGAGACACTAAAGTGCTTGTTTTGACCATCCTAAAGACCTATAAGATGACATTTTAAAGTATTTAAGTTAGAGAAAATTAAACGACTATTAATAAAACATCAAACGACTGAATAGGTATATGCAACATGCTTTAAACTTTACTAGTTTTAAGAGCAGTCTCCCAGGCATCCCATGGGTCTTCAGCGCGTTCTCTGTTCCCTGACATGGTGGGCCTGTTGGCCCTTTGCTAAAAAGGTCCCATTATACCATAGTGAACAATGTGCAGGGATCACATTCACCAGTTTTATCATGTTAGAGGAGCAACTTTAGGCTTACCAGTTGCAGACAAGTCTGTGGCTGGGAGTCAAATCATCTGCACACTGTCATTTGGAGGGTCTATTACTGTGTGTTTGAGTGTGGCTTTAAAGAAGGTATGTGAAGAGTTGGACTAATAGGTTTAATTTGTGAAGGATTGAATTTCCTTTCTGACAACCCTAAGGTACTTAATTTTGAATTCCAGTACTTGATCTGAACAACATTTTTGTAGATCGCTCTGTGTTCGCTGGGATAGGCTCCTTCATACCCCTATGACCCCGAATTAGCAAATAAGCAGGTTAGATATATGAATAAATGAATGAATGAATGAATGAATGAATGAATGAATGAATGAATGAATGAATGAATGAATAAACATTTTTGTAAACACTTGAATGATTTTCAAGACATGAAGTTTTGTTTAACTGTTAAACAGATTCTGCTGCCAATCTACTGGAATGTAATAGTATTTCAGCGCTGAACTCCTGACTGGAATATTAAGGATTTATTGTCTCGTAGGTGAAAGTTTAAATTGCTTTTTGTTTGTATTGACTGATTCTATCTTGTAAAATCACACACATCTACATTCCTTTACACATAAATTTAAATCAGAAATACATGTTTTAGTTCGTTAATAGATAAACAGTGAAATTACAAGCAATTGTATGAACTGTATGAATATTTTTTATTATTTATTACTGGAAAGGACACAGGGATATTCTGCATTCTGGAAAATTATATGTAGGTTGATTTATACATTTGGTTCCAGTAATGTCCCATAAACTAGTGTGCATTGGGTGCAGTGGTGGTATTTATTGACAGATAAGGCAACATGGATAATATAATTGTTTTCAAAACAACTGATACAGTGCATATGGTAGATTGACTGATTAATATAATATAAACATGTTCCTATATATGTGTGTTTGTTTTAATAATTTATTGTGGATATCAGCATGCTGTTATTCTTAATTTATTTTCCCAGATCAACCTGATAATTAACTGTATATTTTTTACATTTTCTGCTAGACACTATGTGCTTTTGGAATAAATTATTTTTAAATCATTACTAGATGCTTGACAGAAACAAAAGCGTTCTAATGCTATTTTTTATTGACTGACTAAATTATTCATTACTTCATCGTCTAACCCGCTTACTGTCTAATTTGGGTCATGGGTATCTGATGAAACCCATCCCAGTGCATATAGGGCAAAAGGCAGGGGTACACCCTAGAATGAATCGTCAGTCCACTTCAGGGACACACATAGATGAGCTACCACATGCACACTCACTCCTATGGGCAATTAGGAATAACCATTCAACCTAATGTACATGTAAATTCTGCACAGGAATCAAACCTGGGACCTGCTTGCAGTGAGGCAACTATGCTATCCACTATGCCACAGCGTTGCCCCTCAAGATACTTTGACTTCAAATCCTATGCTATGGAATAAACTACAACAAAATAGACATTGCTTACTTAACAAATACGTAACGGAGGACATTCTTGCTAACAGAATATAAAAAACGTGATTGCATTAAGACTAATACATCAAAAATGGCTCAAATCAAGGTAGGTCTATTAAATATACAGCCAATACATAATTTTATTTATTTATTTAAAAATTCTAACAAGAGGTATTCTTAATTATGGAGCAGACAACCTTTTTCAATACAAATGACTACAAATCCCAACCTTCGAACATAACTGAAACCTAGTCTTCCAAACTGAGCATGTAGTGCTTGAAACGCATGTTCATGTGCGTTGTACTTTGAAATGGAACTGACTCAAATCCAGTGTTAAGTGAAAAGCCCAAGTGCACCAACAGAGATTGGGAGAAATGCAAAAAGAGTAAATCTCTCTCATCTCTCCATTCCTCAAGATTTAGTAACAGTTGGAAAACAAATATCTAAGTGTTTTTGTTGAGATTAAGATCCACATCAAAGTCAGAATTAAATGTGATTAAAAACCACTAGACTACTTATTAGCAATAATTGATAATAAAACACTTTACCAATAACAGAAATAGAATTAAAGTAGTTATTAACTCACCTGTCTTCAGAAGACAGAAGCTCAGCACCTCACCTGTGGCATCAGCCTTCTAGTCCCAAACTGGGTACCATCCACACTGTTTTAGAAGTGGACAGGGTCTGAGCTGGAACCAGGAACAGGGGAGGGGGAAGGAACCAGAGCCAGGCTTCCTAAAACACTCTCACGCAAGAGCACACTGCAGGTCCAAGTATGCAGGATTACAGACAAAAACAAGTCTAGAAAATCAAACTCAATCCGAGCCTGTGATGTGGTTTGGCTTTTTGTTTGAAAAGTTTTTGCTTAGTTGGTCTTAAGAAGATAGAAGAGAGATGTGTTTGTGTGTCCCTTTAGTAGTGAGCTGGAGAAGAGTGACAGACATAGGCTCTAGCATTTAGACTGCAGATAACATTAAAGTTAAACTGAGATTTTGTGAGGAAGGAGTAAGGAGGGGTGGAGATGAAGAAAAGGCTTAAACTCTTCAGATGAGGAACAAGGAGGAGAGAGTAGTGGGCTGGGAAATCATGATTATA
>JAOTRA010000023.1:2652672-2679254 GCA_026260255.1 Pseudolaguvia tuberculata
AAAGCTGCTTTGAGGCAATAACTATTGTAAAAAGCGCTATACAAATAAAATTGAATTGAATTGAATTGAATTGAATTTTAAACAAACATGTGACTTAAATGTGTAAAATCATGCGAATAGGGAAAAACATCAAAAACATGGTGTGTTATGGGTGGAGTAGCGTGAATAGCCTGAAAGGGCTTATGTGAATTTAATTCCTTGTGCTGGAAGGGTCAAAAGTCCACCGCGCTACCCTTAAGTGAGTCAGCATCATCCGGAACCTCTTATAGGGTGACATATCTGAAGATCATCCTCCCAACCTCCCCTATTTACACCAAGCGGGATGCTCAATTCAAGAGCTGACAGCATCACATATTATTGTGCTATTCACATAATAGCCAGCCAGTGTTGTACTACCTAGCGATGGAATGGCCAGAGTGCTGGGCTGTAAGTGACATCAGCCAAAATGCAAGGTAACCCAACATAACGCTGCACAACCTGTCCTTTACAGCAAAGAAGGAATTCCTAGAGCTGTCTGGCCAGTCTGGTCCCACTAGCCTGGAGCCAACAGATTGGCCCGTCAGACTGGAGCCAGAACTGCAAATACCTTGTCATGGGAACAAAAAAAGAATGTAGTATTTTATACCACCTTTAAAAATTAGCACTTAAATTAATTAATTAATTAACCACTTCCCATATAAAACATGCTTAACTCAACAAAAAAATAGGTTAAGAAATGATTTTAGCATGATTAAAATTTTGCATGTCACATTTTTTTCGATAGGTTTTGCATAGGTTTAGGAACATAAGCAGAACATGCTCTGTCTCCCTAATAGGTATTGGGGAAACAATTAGCAGGGCAGAATCAAAGGCGTGTAGCGTACACCTAGAAGTGGATACATTAAAAGTGTATTACTAACATAATAAGGTGTCAAAGCCGTATACAAAAGCATAGGTATTTTAATACGAATCCTAAAAGACAATTTAGGGATTCCAAAACTGGGCTGATATCTTTTTGCAATCAATTTGACTCTAGCTGAATTCTGGATATGCTGCAATTTACTTTGAAACGCCTGCAAGCATAAAATTGCAGTAATCTATGCATAAAAAAGTATAATACATTTTTCCACCATAGGAAAAGACAGGATGGGAGTGATTACTTAGATGACAGTAAGAGGTTTTAACAGTGTTCTGAAGGAGGGTCAAAAGTTAAGTGAGTGTTGAATATTACACCCACATTTAGGTTTAAATGTCCAGAGATGAACCAATAAATATGACCTCTGTTTCTTCATTGTTTAGATAAAGAAATTTTGAATATGCCATAATTTTAAAGATGTAATGTTCTAGAAAAGAAGCAGCCATCATCTAGCAATCTGATGGACAAGCCTGGCTTTGGCAGTTGCCAGAAGAACTACAGAACTAAAGTAGGTACTTGACTAACTGAATTGTGCAAAGTGCTAAGTTTGGTGGTATTATATTGTGGGGTTGTTTGTCAGGAGCTAGGCTTGTCCTCTTTTGAATGCTTCAGCATACCAAGACATTTTGGACAATATATTTTAACAAACTTTGTGGAAAAACTTTGTAGCCCCTTCCTCTTTTAACATGACTGTGCACCAGTGCACAAAGCAAGGTCCATAAGAACATGGATGACAGACCCTGGTGTGGATGAACTTGACTAGCCTGCGCAGTTCCAACCTCAACCCAATAGAACGCCTTTAGGTTGAATTTGAGCCCTTACAGATGCTCAATAGGGTTTAGCGTCAGTTTCTTTAACAAGGCAGTGGTTGTCTTTGAGTGTTGTCTTGGTGTGTTTGGGATCGTTATCATGTTGAAATACTGCCCTAAGGCCCAGTTTCCGGCAGCACTCATCCAGTCATGGCATGGCCTGTTCTGAGTGCAACCTGTCCTGTTAAATTGCTGTATGGTTTTGGCCAACAAGGAACAGCTCAGTTTTAGAATATTGGCAATCTTCTTGTAGCTCATGCAATGTTTAAATTGAGCAAGAATTCTTCATAGTTAAATCCTCATAGTTATTTGCCATAAAATGCAATGCATCAATGTTTGAAAATATTGTGCATTTTTTCCCAAAAGAGACTGTGTTAACATCTTTTTAATTAAAAAATCACGAAAATCTGTTATTTATCAAGGGCCTAAACTTTTGCATAAGAATGTATATATACAGTGGTACCTTGACCTACGAGTGACTTAATGTACAAGTTTTCCGACTGGTCATTCAGTCAATTTCTTTGCTTTGTTACACGCTGCTAGATGGCGTAGTGAGCACGTGTTCACTTCATAGAGTTAACTCACTCTAAGGAGTGAGAGCAAAAAACTAGTCTTCCATCCTCCTCCATCTATCTCCTCTACCTTGCTCCGCCAACGTTTTCGTTAGCTCAAGTCATCTCATGTTCAAGATAAGTACACTGTAAGCCTTATTAAATATTTACAATTGTGTTTTATACAATAGCATAAAAGTGGCACTTTGAGGGTTATAAAAGATTATGGGCATTTTAAGTATTTTCTATGGGGACAATTGATTTGAAATGCAACAGATAGACAGACAGACAGACAAATTTTTTAGGGCAGTATGGTAGCATAGTTGTTAGCACTGTTGCCTCAAAGTATGGGTTTATTCCATATTTTCCTCACAGTTCAAAAGCATGTACGTTAGGTTGATTGGTGATCGTAAATTGCCCATGTTATGTGTGAAACGTGAGTGTGTGTTTGTGGCGCTGCGATGGACCTTTGCAGCCTTTTACTCTTCAGAGAGCTGGTATAGGCTCCAGCAGACACCTGTCAGCCCAAATTAGGGAATAAGTGGGTAGAGAAAATTAAATAATGAATGAATGAATGAATGAATGAATGAATGAATATTTTTTTCATACTGAAGCCTGTCTTGTCACTGGAAACTTACTGACCATTACAAAGTGCTGTAACATAATTATTCTAGGAAATCTTTAAAATAACACCATGTTTAAAATGAACTGTATGTAAATATACACAAGTAAACCTGATAAGCCTGTGCAGCCAATTACAACAGTGCAAAACATAATCAATATCTTCTGCCTCTATCAGATTTGTGAATTCAACAGTGGTAGAATATAGCAGGATGGAATGAAAACAGGGGTTTTAAATATATTGTCACCCTTGTATTATTTTCCTATCAATAATGAAACTTTTGAATTAAATGTTTATGTAACATTATCTGGGTTAAACTAAGTTAACACAAAGTTTAAGCTGCTTAACTAACCTGAGTTGTGCAGGTTTATACTGTTCAGCTTTGGAAACAGATACTGCAGTGAGTCCTCAGGCTCGTGAATGGAGGAGAGAGAGTTATTTGCCAGGATAAGTGATGTCAGACGAGGGTAAAGAAGGCCTAGTTTGCGGACTTCGCCCCAGTCATGCAGCTGATTATCAGTGATGTGCAGCAGGCGCAGAGATGGGCAGGGAACCCGTGACATGTTCACACAATCGTAGTCATTCAGGCACAGGAAGAGCTCTTCTAGTCTGCAGCAGAAATAACGTGATTAAGATGCAAAAAGAAAACAAACACTTGCTATGTTCACACATCTACACACATGCACACGCCTCAACAAAAGAACATATAAATATACTCTTTTATTATTAAGGCAAACACCGGAAAAAGCATCAAGGTATAAAAGTAACTGGTAAACTCTTGTATACTTACTCAGGGATCTCTCTCGTAAGCATGTGCACCATGTCCCAGGAGATGTGTGTGTTGTTAAGGACTAGGCGGCGTAGGCTTGAGAAAGCTTCAGCAGTTCCGGGCTCCAGACTGGAGCTCATCAGAGGATTCATGCTCAGATTGAGAAAGTCCAAATGAGGGATATTAGACAGAATCTTACTGATCTATAAAGAGAAAAAGATTGATAACAATACAAACACATTTCAGATTTTAAAATCAAAGAAAACCTTTCAATTATTGTACATATTGTGTTATCATTAACACCCACCCTGTATTTTGTACCTCCCGTTTCTTGAACTTGAAAAAATAAAATACTGTTTTACATTGAAAATTTATTTTGATCTTCATTTATTTTATTCATATTCAACCTGATTAATACCATTTTCAATTTGATTAATACCATTTTCACTATTTGCCAATTAAATTTTAAAAATGTCTACAGTTTATTGACACAATATTAATGCCTACTTTATGTCTTCCTTATAGAGTCAAGTTATACAAATACTTCTAAGGTTGTTTTAAGGTCTTTACATCTCAGCATCTACATTACTGTCTTTACGGATGTACCTTACATTTTAAGTTAAGATAGTAGGCACATTTAGGTTTTTCAAATTGTTGTCAAATATGACCATGTTAAAGCAAAGAAACATAACAAATAATTGCAAAAGCAATAATTGAGAAAATATACAATAGATGTCTATGTGACAAGTCAATATATAGCTAACTGGAATTACTGGAAATTTGTTCAGTCTAACAGTAATATATTCATTAATTTATTTATAGAAATGTATAGAAATTCTCCAACACTTAACTCAAGCATGCAGTTATAAGATAAACCCATAGATGCCAGGTATTAACTACTGTTAAATAATTTTTTTTATGTGTGGATAATAGACTCAAAGACATGCTAAATATACCCCAAGTAATGCAGAAAAAACTGACACAGTTTGTGAAATGAACAGCACTCAAAAAAAGAGTTTATTTTGCCATGAAGTACATTAAAACACAGTGGAACTCCTTTAGTATGCAACTTAAAAAATGAATACTATCTAAATACGATAAATAAAACACATGATTTAAGAAGATACAGACTAATAACAATTCATTTGGCAGTGCAGTAAGATAATTACACTTGGTTCTTGAAATAAGAAACCTTATCTAGGTTTTAGTAAAGAACAAAATTTCTTAACATAAGCATTAAAAAACTTTTTACAAGTATTGTAGTCCAGTTAACTTAAAACTAGCTTAATCATGTTTTAAACAGTTTTCTTTTCTTAATTTGTTTAGATCTAAAATCTATAGCTACAAACAAAACTATTCTGTCGCAATTAAATCTAAAGTTATTACAGCTAAAATTAGAAAAGAACTTGGTTATTCAGAATCTGGAATGGACACATTTAAAACAAGTTATTAGCGCTAAAATAAATTCTTAAAAAATACAAGGCAGAATGTCTCTTATTGTAATTATATAATTAATTATCTAAGATAAACAATCTTAAAACAATCATAATAATCCTACACAATTCTACACAGTTAGGCATTTGGCAGATTCTCTTATCAAGAGCGACTTACATTTGGTCTCTTTTTTTTGAGCAACTGAGAAATTATGGGTTAAGGACCTTGCTCAGGGGCCCACAGTGTTTGGTGGAGGTGGAATTCGAACCCCGGTCTGCTTTTGCATAGTATTTTATTCTTACAAGATTATAATGATTTTTTTTGTCTGGAAATAAGATTGTAACTTGATAAATAATTTTTTCAGCGTGTCCCAGCCTTGGAGTTGGAGGTAGTAAAGCCATTTATGGTATGTTCAAATGCCCAATAATGGAACCCCAGTCCTTTAATCACATAATAGGTAACTGTATGTTTTTGTACTTTAAGAAAATAACAAACACTGGTGCAGTGAGGGCACATGTGACACTTACAGTGCTTTCCAACAAAGTGCTATAATTGTTTATGTCTGTCATGACCTTTTGCACCTCATTAAAAATAAAGCCAACGCGTTGCCATTTAAGGACAGATATAAGAACCAATAAACCACAGAGCTCCCCCCAGTGGCCACACTTTAATCAGCATCTACTCTTGCAGAAATCTGAGCATTATCAAAGGGTTGACCTAGGCTTGGTCCTATTGCTGCTTTAAGCATGCTACGAAATACGAGCACAATAATTGTATAGTGCTTTGTGATCATCAGCAGTACACTCACTGTCTGCCCTCACCTCGCCCCAGTCCCTGAACTGGTTTTGAGACAGGTCCAGTTCCACCACATGAGAGCAGAATGCAGCCACATCCTCTTCATCTCCAGCGTGACTTATTCCACAGCTATCCAGAACCAGCACACTGGGCAGATTTAGACGATCTGGCATGAACAATTGAACACTGAATTGAGCTCAACCTTCTTTAAAAAATGTGCGCAATTGAAAAAGGTTTCACAGGATATCAGTTTTATTGCTGTAGAAGGCATATTAAATCTATGAGATTTAAACATTAAAGATCCCCAGCTTGTCACCAGTGATTTGTTACTTTATTTGTTTCGGCGAGAAGCTGCACAGATGATTCAAGATATGTTGCAAGTCAGTAATCAGAAAGTCAGCATTCTGTCCTGATTTCTTGTTTCTTTTGGATAACAAACACAACAAGCAGAAACGTTCACGCCAGAAAATGTGCTTAGTCTACTTGTTTTATGATTTTCCACCATTAGGGGACATAAATAATGGTAAGTCTACTGAAATTTGACTCTTTATATATTGCATTAATCTACAAGCATGGATGTAATTAATCAACTTAGCCCAGTCTGTGTACCATTTAAATGGCCACTAGATAGATATAGACAGACAGACAGACAGACAGACAGACAGACAGACAGACAGACAGACAGACAGATAGATAGATAGATAGATAGATAAAGAAAAAAATACAATGAATACTAAACAGTTAAAAATAATCTGTAATCTGGACAAAACTATTTAATGAATAAAATCAAATTAGTTTAATCTCAAATATCCAACCTTTGATTGGAGAACCTTGAGGACTGGTGCGAATCACCACACCAGCACCAGGCCCACGGCAGTACGGAAAGTTGTCTGGGTTGTACTTCTCACTGATGACCTGAACCAGAGTACGACCTATTTCATCCTCCATGTCCATATCAATTTTTTGCCCGTCTCTTATCTATGTTACATGTAAAGAATGAAATTAAACAAAGAATAAAACAGTAAATGTCTGCAAACACTGTTTTTATTTATATAATTTGGGGTTGGAGATAGAGAGAAGAGAAAGAAAGAGAGAGAGAGAGCGAGAGAGAGAGAGAGAGAGAGAGAGAGAGAGAGAGAGAGATTATTTTAGGACCTTGTCATTGACAGGGCAAAGTTCAATAGTGGTGATCCAAGAATGGTAAAGTAAGAGACAGAACAGAAATGGTTTGAAGGAACCTTGCTTTAAGGTGTAAATTGACTGAACTTTATTACCAAAAAACTAAAGTTCTAGTGCTGTCCAGCTCTGGATACCAAACACGTCTATAACTGCAATGTTATTTTTCAGCATCCAGTTCTTGGAGCAGTTGGTTACGTGTACATAAACAGTCACAGAAGTGCCATTCTTCTTTCCTGATTTAACAAGAACAACAATGAGATAACATCAGCATTCAAAAGAAAGGATTGTCAGTATCTGATATACAATTCTACATACTTGCATATTAGTGTTTGTATTGAAGATATCTATCAAGTAATTGGTATCTAGATTATTATTATTATTGTTATATTTGATGTTTTGGGAGGAAAACGTCTTATAATACAAAACTAGACACTTATCCTCTAATGAAACTAAAAAGAACTATTATATAATAAATAAATATAATAATAAGCAATTAGAATGATTTAAAATGACTGCAGTAACACAAAACGCTGATTCAAGAAAAACCCTTATAGAAACTTTATAGCTAACCAGATTTGAGAGTTTAAAAGAGGATATGTATAAAAATGCTTGGTTTTGGTATTTACATTTTTAATTTAAATACAGACACAGTTATATTTTATCTATGATCATATCTATGAGATACAATCTCATGTTATCATATTAGAAACTAAATTACCAAAATAAAATAAATTCCAATCCCAATATTTATGTATTTAATTAAGCTAAAAAAAAGCATTCAAAAACCTCCTTCTAGTAATATGCATTAAAAAAAACACAAACTATAAATCAGGGTTTGATTCCCAGTTACCACTGCTGGTCCCCTTAATCCCCAAATACTCAGTTGTATAAATAAGTTGACTTACATTTAAATGTAAATCAGATACATAAAGTTAATTGCATAATTTGTATGTGGTTTATTATTGAGCAAATTTGTAATATAACAAAGTAACCCTGAATTAAAGAATATTGTATTATATCGTAACCCCGAATTAAAGAATAAGCAGGTAAGAAAATGAATGAATGAATGAATGAATGAATGAATGAATGAATGAATGAATGAAATTATATTTTGTAACCGAGTGAAATATTATAAATTTGTGGTATCTATCACAGAGGAGCCAGTGTGTCATTGATACCAAAAAGCAAGCAAATACATTTAATACTTGTTTTTTCTAACATGCTGTGAAAATTAAAAGACTTTTTCAGCTTAGAATAATTATGATGAAGAGGTGTTGATTGAGAGCAAGTACTGTGTGTGTCTGGAGGGAGTTGTTTCTAGTAAATGTTAAATATTTAAATAAATAATATAAGATTGTAATATAAGGCTATAAATTCCTTTTTATATGTTTTGGTCGGCTCATCAATACTCCAGCCAATAGAACGTCAGCTTTACTACTCTTCCCCCAGGGAATCCTGTGTCCCTTTAAATACGCTCATTTGATTGCGCATGCGCATACTCTTAACAGCTGCGGAATGCAAGTCGATGTTCCTGAATGAAAACCTTTTAAATACGTTAATTAGGTTCGCAACGGTAAACCGTGATAAAATAATTAATGTCTTAATTAAAAATAAATAAATAAAAAGATTGTGAAATAACGTAACGTTATAGTATGTGACCCTGTTTATATTACTGGAAAAGTCACAGAGTTTTTTCTTGTTTTGCATCATAATACTGTGGGGAATTTATTTATTCTAACAAAAATGTTTACATTTTACAAAAATCCCAAACAAAATACTTTTTATTAGCTAAAAAAACAAAACGCTATGTTAAACACAATTCTAAACACGCACCAACTGAACGAGCCAATTTGCTCTAGCGAGTTGTTTATGTTTTGCTTTTTGGAGGATTTTTTTTTTCAGGAAGCGACTGTCAGATATAGTAAATCCCAATAAAACACTTTTTATATTTGTTCAATATAAATGTTTATAAAGAAATATATCAATACGTTACAATATTAGTGTTACTACTTTATAATAACATAAAATTATATATTATATATTTTTGTACATTAAGATATATGACTGCAAACTTATTTTTGGGCACGTATAAATTTTGCACACTCGCTTAATGTTACCAGTTGTTATGTATATAAAGTGTTAGATAATATTGAGGACAGTTTGTTCTTACCGACCCCCGAACGCTCGCCAGCCGTCCCTTCTTGTTTTTGTTGCTGAGCTTCTTTTTTTTCCCTTCTTCTTCTTCTTCTTCTTCTTTGGCGCATTGCATTCTGTGTGCATATCGCCACCTACTTTTGCTGTTATGCAATCATGGTATATTTATAAACGAATTTTATTTGTTAAAATAATTGTTCTTACAATCGTATAACAGTTTTGTATAACAGTATAGTATACACATATCTATACACATATTCCACATATATAATTCTTTGATGCTCCATTCCAATCCCATTCCTTCTCTCCAGGCTGTTCATGGCGCTTTCTATTCTAAAAATCTAGAATAGAAAATGCATTATATTCTAAATTTAAATAATTCAACTTAAATCGTTCTGTATCTTATTCTAATTCTAATTTATTATGTCACATACATGATTTTATTAAGTTGGGGGTCAGCTTGCAGGGTCGGCTATTGTACAGCGCCCCTGGTGTCCGATCAACAACTCAGCACCTTAATCGTTTGAGCCACCACTGCCACTTTAATAATCTGTATCCCTTTTCATCTCTGTTTAAATCATATCCTTTATGTATCTTGCATTTTTTGTGTAAATTGGATATTGGATCTTTCTTCTGCATACTTTATAAGTAGATATACACTGTATCCTTACATACTCAAGAATTGCAGTTATCAACTGTAAACAATCGCTATAACCCTTGCCAGCCTTCAAGAACTTTATTGGACCCCTCACACCCAGTTTTGGGGCGAGGCCAGTCCCTAACTGCCTGCACTCCTTCTTTGAACTGTTCCCATCTGGTTGACGCTACAGAGCACTGAACACCAGAACCACCAGGTTCAGGAACAGTTTCTTCCCTCAAGTGGTCCAAATCATGAACACTAATTCATGAACACATTTATTAGTTTTGAATTAGCTCTTGTGAGGAATTAGGAGTAGTCAGGTCCATGTTGCAGAGAACCAGTTTAATAGAACCTCTTCTTTTGTCTGCTCTTTTGTCTGCACAGAGGATCACTCTTCTCCACACTACCCTTTTCTCTACTTCTGCCTCTTTCACCACAACTACCTGCATATCATTCTTAACAGTACATGTGGCGGTCGTTGTTAACCCGGGCCTCGACCGATCCGGTATGAGATTCTTATTCGTGATCTGCATATTTGATTTGGCACAGTTTTACGCTGGATACCCTTCCTAACGCAACCCTCCCCATTTATCCGGGCTTGGGACTGGCACTAAGAATGCACTGGCTTGTGCAACCCTAATGGCTGGGTTAACCAGTTTAATAAAACCAAAATAGACAAAACAAGGAAGCTTGCACAAAAGGAACTAAAGAGACGCAGAGGGCTAGTCTAGGAAACAAAGACAACTAAAAGAAAAGACAACAAACAATACCTCATGCCGCATGGTAGCAGAATGGTAACTTAAAAAGACCTATAACCTAGAACAGGAAACAGTCAATCAGCATTTGGGCGAGTGTGCCCTCACCAGGTGATAAGAAGGTATAGTGTTCATTACAGTGCCTCATGGCGTTCTCCTTGGGTACCCCGTGGTCGGGGAGCTAGACAACCTGGGTGGGTGGCGTGGAATTCGTGGAAGGGTCAAGGATGTCGACGGCCTTCACCCAGCAACTCTCCTCGGGTCTGTAGCCCTCCCAGTCCACCACGTATTCCACAAAGCCACGCTTCTGACGGGAATCAAGGATGGCGTGCACTAGGTAAGCGGACCCATCCTCCATCTAAATGGGGCCTGGTGGGTTTGGTGACCGAGTCATGGCAACCCGGCATGAGCATCAGCTTTTCCATTCTTTGACCCTAGGCAGTAGGTTACAGTAAAATGGAAATGTGTGAAGAATAGGGCCCCGCGAGCTTGTCGGGCATTCAATCTGTGTATGTAAAGTATTCCAGGTTGCGATGGTCAGTAAAGACAGTGAAGGGGTAAGTGGTACTCTCTAACGAGTGTCACCACTCAACTAGAGCCTCCGTAATGGCTAACAGTTCTTTATTGTCCACGTTTGGCGCATGGGTGCAGTTTCGACGATGAACGTGGGATCGGGATGGCACAGGATGGGAGCAGGTGAACTCAGGAACGCTTCCTTCACAGCTTCAGACCACACTATCCTAGAGGGTTTATCTTTTAAGAGAGATGTAAGAGACAAGGCTGTCTGACTATAGTTAAACCTTTTGTAAAAATTTGTGAAACACAGGAACCGCTGTAACTCCTTCACAGTTTTGGGGTGAGGCCAGTCCTTAACTGCATGCACTCGGCTGGGTTCCATAGACACACATAGAGTTAAAGCAATAGCCTAGGAACTGAATAAACGACCTATGAAATTCACATTTTTCTGCTTCCACCAACAGGTTGTTTTTAAGCAACCGTTGTAAAACTACCCTCACCTGGGACACGTGTTGCAAAAGTTTCTGGGATTAAATGAGAATGTTGTCTATGTACACAACTAAGCAGACATTGAGTAAATCACGGAAGATATCATTAATAAATGACTGAAAAACTGTGGGGGCATTGCAGAGACCATTGGGCATGACTAGGTATTCATACAGGTCTCTGGGAGTGAATGGGTAAATGTAGCTCTTGGGGGGACAGGTGTTTGATAGAAGCTCTATACTACAGTCTCCAGGCCGGTGAGGAGGAATGGTTTC
The DNA here is from genome assembly GCA_026260255.1 of Pseudolaguvia tuberculata. Classification (NCBI taxonomy): domain Eukaryota; kingdom Metazoa; phylum Chordata; class Actinopteri; order Siluriformes; family Sisoridae; genus Pseudolaguvia; species Pseudolaguvia tuberculata. The sequence continues at coordinate 2,664,553 of JAOTRA010000023.1, forward strand.
AGCTCTTTCTTTATTGAAAACTTTAGCCAGATCCTGATAAACAGTGGGGACATTATCGGGAACGGTCAAGGCGGCTGAACTACACAGTAGTAGCAGGGTGGCCGAGGTCACAACGCCTCTGACAGAGAGGGACCCATCTGAGTATCTCCCGCTTACTCTAGGAGATCACTGGGTTGTGCTTACGCAACCAAGGAATACCCAAAATTGACGGCGTCTTAGGGGCTGTGCTAAAAGGAAAGAACAGAGTCTCAACATGGGCAGGTGCAATCTCCATTGTAACCTGAACAGTCTGACGAGTGATTGATTGACCAATATGATGGCCGTCAATAGCAGTAATAAAAGTGGAGGGGCACAGGGCGTTGTTGGGATATTTAATTGGCAGCAGCTTATCATCAATTAAATTTAGCGCTGACCCCGAGTCCACTAAATCAGAATACTGGTGAGACTCATTGTTAAGTTTGAGCATGACAGATAATATTAAATTTAATGCAGTTGCTACTGTGGACGCAGGCACACTTACCTTCTCAGCGGAGAGGCGGGGCAATAGTGACGGGAATGACTGGGATCGTAGGTTAATGAATGTACGGAGTGATGCTAGTTTTGGATGATATTTTGGGAACTTCGGATATCTTGGTATGGTCACGTATCCTCAAACCTTTGTATATAGCGTTGTGTATATTTTTGTGTTTTGTTTATAATCCCTTTCGTGTATCGTCTCGTGTATAGTCTGCATCTGCGTGTCTTTGTGTTTTGTTTTGTTTGTGTTCACCCCTGTAATATATCTGCACCTTGCTTTATTAATAAACCTTCTCCACTTAACTGCATAATGGATCCGGCTCTCTTCTCTGCGATCACAGCGTCGTTACAAATATATACACAGTTGGTTCTCTCTACGTCTTGACTTCTCCTTGTTGGAAAGTCTGTGAAACCCTACTTGCATATGCACAGATTCAGGCATGTACGTTTCATTGATCGCTCTTCTGTGCAGGGAAAGAGGCACTGCAGCAGTTGGGTGATTACAGAGTACAATTATACAATCAAATAGCATGCTGCAAGACAGTATTTGAGTCTTGGTCTCCTCCCGGCACACCAGTTCAGCTTGGAGGTTCAGGTTACGCCCTTCTTTAAACTGCGCTTTCAGCGCAACTTCATTCATGCTTTGTGCTCCGAGCGTGCAGAAGGATATCGCATAGCTCACGACAGACTGCTCACCTTGGTGCAGGCGCAGTAGCTGAGAAGCGTTGTCCAGCCTCCCGGCTGGGGGCTCAAACACTTCCCATATCTGTGTGAGAAAATGATTGCTCGATGAGCGGATAACAGAGTCAATGTTCCATACAGCAGCAGCCCAACTCAAGGCTTTACCAGAAAGCAACGATAGGATGAAAGCACATTTCTTACTTTCTGATGGGAAGGCTTGGGTCTGCTCGGCATAAAGGATGCGGTACTGCTGTATAAACTTGCAACACTGTTCCAGATCCCCGTCAAATTTGACTGGTGGAGAGGTAGGAATACTGGTTTGAGTCACTGGGACTGGAGCTGGTCGAGCCGGAGTACAGGATGGTTGAGCCGGGGCATGGAGAGATTGTAGTGTCTGCATGTTGAGATTGGGGCGGAGAACAGCTGGCTAAACTCTGCTGGGCCCACGGTTGGTAAAGCATTCTGTGAGAAATTAGGTGTAGTCAGGTCAATGTTGAAGAGAACCAGTTTAATAGAACCAAAGTAGACAAAAAAGGAACCAAAGATACTCAGCTAACAGAGGGCTAGTCTAGGAAACAACTCAGCATAGTCTGCACAACAAACAATACTTCACACCGCATTTAAGGTAGCAGAATGCTAACTTAAATAGAGTGTCCTTGATCTCTAAACCGGAACAGGAAACAGTCAATCAGTATTCGGGTGAGTATTCGTTTATTATAGCTTTCTTGCATTCCACCAAATTACTCTTCAAAAGACCAACCCATCAGAACTGAACTTGCCAACCTCTGCCATATATAGATATATTTCTTTTGTTGCTTTACTGCACTCTCCATTTACTCCATTTAATTTTCCTTTGTGGCATATACAGTGGGGTTAAAAAAAGGATTTAGTCAGCCACTGTAAGGAATCACCAGACACACGAAGGGTGGAATCCATGATGCAGAGATAAACGGGTATTTATTAGAATAATCAGATAGAAGGGCAGACAAATCCAAAACACGAGATCCAAAGAGAGTAGTCAAAAAACGAGCAAAAAGGTCAAGTTCCAAAGCATAATCCAAATCAAAGTTCACAAGTCGCTTAGTAAGGCCTAGGGCAACAATACTTCGCAATTGTTCTTTGCTAAACCACTTGCTTAAATAGGTGGGCCACGCCCTAATGACAGTAACAGGAAGCAGTCTGCTAAAACTCGGGCGATGGCGCCCTCTGCAGGCGGTCCTCCGGAATACCAGTCCTTACAGCCACCAATTGTGCCACCAAGTTCTCCCACTTAAAAAGGCCTTTAATTTTCATCATAGTTATACCTCAACTACGACAGACAAAATGAGAAAAGAAATCACATTGTCTCATTTTTAAAGTATTTATTTTCAAAATATGGTGAAAAATAAGTATTTGGTTAATAACAAAAGTTCATCTCAATATTTTGTTATATACCCTATGTTGGCAATAACAGACGTTAATAAGGTTTTCTGTAAGTCTTCACAAGGTTCTCACATACTGTTGTTGGTATTTGGCCCATTTCTCCATGCATATTCCCCCATCTCCTCTAGAGCAGGGATTTTTCTGGGGCGGTCCCTGAGCAACACTGACTTTCAACTCTCTCCAAAGATTTTCTATGGGGTTGAGGTCTGGAGACTCCAGGACCTTCAAATGCCCTTGTTTTCACTCAAAATTTTACAATACATGGCCACATTCATTCTTTCCTTTAAGGACATGGATCAGTCGTCCCTTTGCAAAAAAACAGCCTTAAAGCATAATGTTTCCACCCCCATACTTCACATGAAAATCAGCATTCTTTCTCTTTCAAACACGACGAGTAGAGTTTTTACCAAATAGCTATATTTTGACCATATGACATTCTCTTAATCCTTTTCTGGATCATCTAAATGCTCTATAGCAAACATCAGACGGGTCTGGGTACTGGCTTAAGCAGGGGGACACGTCTGGCACTGCACTATTTGAGTCCCTGTCTGTTTCATTCTTGTTCTTTCATTAGAGTGAATATATAAATAACTCAAACCACTACCAATGTGTGCGTAACACTCAGTTTACTTAACAGCATTCAACTTAGTTAAAACTGGTGCGACCTACTAAAAACTTTGTGCTACAACATGAATCAATTAAGCACATTGTTGCATCTATACTTTTTTTTAAACTAGTGCAACTTTTTATACTTTATCTCCCCACATGAACGCATTGACTGACTGAACATCAAAATATGGTGTTTTCAGCATGCTGTTTTTGTTTTGTAACTACTTGATGTCCAGTGTGCCATAGATACCTTCTGTTCATCTTCAGAACACCACCACTGTCCATTTCAATCTTGTATGACTGTTTGTTAACCGGTTGTATAATTGTAGATTTCTGCTAGTTATAGATCTTTTGTGACTGTGTTGGCTGTACTTTTACATGATCATCTGGTTTCAGTATGGTCTTATCTTTTGCGTGTCTGTTGTAGTACATTTCTTGACGCCTTTGATTTAGTCTCAGTCCATGGGTTGTGTCTATTACTTTTGGCTGCAACAGATTGTTGTGTTGGGAGTAGTGTTTGTGTCCTCCTGCTTAGCAGTCTATGAGTGTTACTTCTCTTGTCGTTACAGACGGAGTGTTTCTGTAATCTAATATCGCAAGGTATAGATCCTGTCCTGCCAACTTGGCCCTCTGCATCAGGGGTTTTTCTATCTTGACAGCAGACTTTGCCTTTCCATTACTTTGCTGGTGATTGTTTTATGCTGAAACTGTCACACTCGGCCAGAACCAGGGGCTCGACTAACCTCTCTAGCTTGGGTAATGAAGGAAATTTAAACGCAGACATTACTAGACGCACCCACTTGCAGGATTTGTGGTTTTAACAAAAAAAGGATTTTATTGTCCATTTACATAAACAAAAACACAAGATCGAGATTTTCTTGTGTTTCCCTGTCACGTGTGTTCTTTTGCGCGTGCTTGTTTTGATCTGACCTCAAGTCTCATCTAGTGATGTCATGTGTACCTTGTTACCTTTATATCGAACTCATTCTGGGCCAATAGAGGCATTCCCTTGCTCTCCTCAAACATCCTTCATTACCAAGGTGTGCTGAGTGAACTCGTGGTACCATGTCCCTCCTGAGAGCATCTGGTATCACAACTCTTTCCCCTTTCCCCTTCCACAATACCATCCTGCATCGATAGTTCATCCTGGACTGAGAAGTAGTGATTTATTTTACTTGTTATATTTCTTTGGTTTGTTGGGCATTCTTTGCTTAATATCTTTATTAGTGTCTGAAGTGTGTCATCTTTTGCTGTTTCACTTCTGATTACATTTAGTCTCTCTTCAGATATTGGGAGGTATTGAATCACAATTTCAATTTCTTTTTCAACAGATCCTTCCCGTGCATTGTTCCCCAGGAATGCTCAGCTCAGTGCATCTGCCAACAACATCTCCTTCCCCGGAACATATGTAATGATGAACTCATATTTCTGTAATCTCATTAATATCCTTTGAAGTCTCTTGGGTGCATTCAGCAGTGGCTTTTTAACAATACTCTCGAGAGGTTTACGGTCAGATTGTTTGTTCACTTTCCGTCCATATGTGTACTGTTGAAATTTCTCTATGCCGTCAACTATGGCTAGGAACTCTTTTTCTATCCCTGTTCCAACAGTGACAGTGCACGGTTTCCGAAAGAAACAGGTTCTCCTCTTTGCAATAATGCTGCACCAAGGCCTGTTTCTGAGGCATCACGTTGAAGAACTAGCTGTTCCCTTAGGCTGTAGTAGCGCAGTACTGGTGCCTTGGTCATTAGGTCTTTTATATTCTTAAATGCCTGTTCCTGAACCTCAGACCAGTCCCACAAACTGTCCTTGTGTGTCAGTTGTCTGAGCACTTCACAGTGATGCGAAAGGTGTCGGCAAAACTTGGACAGATAATACACCAGAATTCTGAACTTTCACATCTTTTGGTCTTGGCATCTCTTTTATGGTCCGTACTTTCTCTGGATCCACTTTTAGACCTTTTCCATTGTATCGTACTTTGTCTGAGTTTGAATTTGTCGGCATTCAGCTTGTTTCTCTCTTGGCATCTGTCCAAGAACAATCTCAGTTTTCATCTTCCCCTGTTCTGCGATTATGTGTACCTCGTTAAGTTTTATGTGTACCCTTTCTAATGCCTGGTTCAGCATTCTCTGGAAAACCTCAGGTGTTGGGCTTATTCCCATAGGCATTCTCAACCATCTGTAGCTTCCATAAGGTGTTGCAAATGTGGTGAGATAACTTGATGGCTCATCCAATTGAACATGCCAGAACCCATTCTTTACATCACAGACAGTAAATTATTTTGCTTTTGACAGCTCCGGTGAAATTTTCTCAGTTGTGGGTGGGAAATGGCTTCTTTTTAAAGCCTTGTTTAATAAATCTATGCAAATTCTGGCCATAGATAAAAATGCCACTGGGTTTCCTCACAACAACCAAACTGCTTATCCAGTCAGTGCTATGTTCCACTGTGGTGTGATTATATCTCATTCATGGACTCCTCTTTTAGTGGTCCCATCATTGCAACTGGTACTCTTTGTTTTGGCAGTTTCATTGGCTCAACCCCCTGATCTATCTCTATCTTATAGTGACCAGACAGCCTTATGGCAGACAGCCATCACCTGTGAAAACATCTATAAACTCTCCTGTTATTTGTTTCATTGTCCATTGTCCGACTAGGTCATTTCTTGTCATAACATTATCTACCACCAGGATATTCTCAGTTTGTACTTCAACCATGCCCTAAACTGCTCTGATTCCCAGTAATGGTACTGCAGAATGTGCATCAATGACCATAAACTCCAGTCTGTACAGCTTTTTGTTACATGGGTTTCTCAATTTCAGATGGCATTTGCCTACTGGTTTTACTTGTGTGTACTTTGTGTACTTTTGTTGTACATCACAAGTCTGTCTTCTGTATTTGAACATATGGATTCACTAGGTTTATGGGGATAATGTTACATGTTGCCCCACAATGCAACTGTTGTCCATTTTCTGTTCTATATGCTGGTACCTGCTTTAAAGCATACATTTCCTCAAGCACTTTTCCCACAATAGTTTTGCTGTTCTCCTTGGATAACTCAGTAGCCCTGCAAAACAGTAAAAGTCAAATTTTCCTCTCTCAACAATCTCTCTCTCAGATTCAAACTATTCATGCCACACACAATCCTGTCACGTATTAGAAAGTCTTTTATGTCACCAAAGTTTTATGTGCTAGCAAACATTTTCAGTTCAGCCACATACTTGTTGAATTCTTCATCAGTTCCTTGATTTCTCATAAAGAAACGATATATCTCAACGGTTTCATTAAGTTTTGGGTGGCAGTGTTGATCAAAGGCTTCTATTAATAACATCAATGTTCTGCCCTCCGTTGATGAGCCCAGTAATGTTTCACATAACTCTCTACCGGTTTCTCCCACCAGGTAGTAGAAAGTTTTACCATTCTGCTTTCTGGCGCCTCTGTCAAGGTTAGATCTAGCTAAAATTATTCTTTCCTCACCGCCTTTGCCAAATTGCTTGAGACCAGCGTCAATGTCGTCAGTGGTTTAAATCCAACCGTGCCATCCATCTTCGCCACTAAGGCTTGTATCAGCGTGCCAGTCTCTTCACTATTTTTCCCACTGTGAATTTTGCGCTGCACGGCTAAACACTAAAACAACTCATTTTCCGTCAATGAGGGAAAAAATTTCTCTGCTGCCATGATGTTTCACTCTTGTTCTTTCAATAGAGTGAATATATAAATAACTCAGACCACTACCACTGTGTGCATAACACTCAGTTTACTTAGTTAACACTGGCGGAACCTACTAAAAAGTCTGTGCTGCAACATAAATCAATTGAGCACATTGTTACACTGGCCACATAGTGTGTTACTGCTGGTAACCTTTGTTATTTTGGCCCCAGCTATATGCCGATGATTCACCAGGTGCCCTTGTGTGATTCTGGGATTTTTGCTCGCCATTTTTGTGATCATTTTGACCCCATGGGTGAGATATGGCATGGATACCCATATTGAGGGAGATTATCAGTGGTCTTGTTTCTGATGTCTTTTGACAGCTCTCTGGTATTGGCCATAGTGGAGTGTAGTGGTGACTGTTTTAGGTTGTGGACAGGTGTTTATACTGATTACGAGTTCAAACAGGTTCCATTAATATAGGTAACGAGGAGGACAGAGGAGCCAGGTTTGTGAGAGCCAGAAATGGTTTGTAAGTGACCAAATACTTATTTCCCACCATAATTTGCAAATAAATTCTTTAAAAATCAGAAAATGTCATTTTCTGGATTTTTTTTCCTCATTTTGTTATTACAGTTTGAGTATAGCTATGATGAAAATTACAGGCCTCTCTCATTTTGTTAAGTGGTAGAACTTAACACGCGGTGGGTAGTGGTTAGCACGGTCGCCTCACAACAAGAGAGGGTTCGATTCGCGGGCTGCAGATCTATCTGTGCGGGGTTAGTCCGGGTAGTCCAAATAGTGCAGATTGGTCATTCTAAAATTGTCCATAGTAGTGAATGTATGTGTGAATGGTTGTTTGTCTATATGTTGCCCTGCGATAGACTGGCGACCCGTCCAGGGTGTACCCCCGCCTTTCGCCCTATGTGCGGTGAGATATGCACCAGCTGAAAACGACCCAGCTGAATCCGAATGAGGGAAAAGGCGAATTTATTCATCTTCTGTACACAATTATAGTTTACACCCCTATATCTGTTTCTGAACCGCGGTTTTGTTTTTGCAGCCACGCATCTTATCGTCATTCTGCGCGTTGATTGCTCGGTCTTTAAATAGTGGTTAACGCTCGGTTGTCGGTTCATCGTTCATCACGTTTGTAAGTGATCCTTGTGTATGTTGTATATTACGATCTCTGGCTTTTTCTATATTGACGTCGTATGCGTAGATGTGATACTACGTGACATTCATATTGCAAAGAGATAAGGGTAATGTCCTGTATGTTATTACAACGTGACCCAGGACACCATACAGGAAATGACGTTGTTTATAGCGCAGACTAACTTCGCTGTGCTGTTATGTCGAATGCTGTGCGTGCGTGCGTGCGTGTGCGTGCGTGCGTGTGCGTGCGTGTGCGCTCGCGTGTGTGCGTGATATGCGGTGTTTACACATCGGACGCATTTTGCAGTTTCTTTTAGGTTTTAATCCCTTTTTCACACGGCTGGATCTTTTCTAATTGTGTTGGTTGCTTTAAGACGATAGAGTCTGACCGTCCGACCATGACTCCTCCAGTTCTCCTCCATTCTCATCCAATAACCGCATTCATCCTGGTGGGTAAGTTTCCCATCTATCTCTTGCTATTCTCCCAATACTGCAATTCCACTTATTAAAATAATCATCCATTCATTGATTGGTCTAATTAGAATAATATGACCAACTCGGACACTGCAAGGTGTCTGTGGGTCGATAGGGTTTATATTTATCATTTTGTGCAAAAAAATGTGCAAGCAAACTAAAACCCCTCAGACATCACAGTGAATGTACAGTATATACATCCTGATATCTTTATTTATTCACACACTGGTGGCTCTAACATCATCACCCTGAGAGCTTTGATGGGGGCCTAAATAGAGATATGGAGAAAGGGTGGGCTCTAGTTCTCTTGGTGCAAGGTCTGGGCGTGGAATCAGGAAATGGTGTCGGCTCTGTGATTCTTGGTCCCAGAGCGACAAGAGATTATAAAGTCAAATCGGCTGGATAACACTCTTAAATTGAGTGTTCAGCACAAAGGCCTGATCTGAACATCTAACGGAAAATATTAACTGATGTAAGTGTCTGATCTCACTAATACTTTTGTCGCTTAATGAAACCAAATCTTACATTAATGCTACAAATTGTAGTAGAAAATTTTAATAGAATACTGAACTTCAATCTAACCGGCAAAAAAAGTAAATCTGGAATGTTTTTAAAAGATGTTTTAAAAACACAACCGACTCAGATGATCAGGTGACCACAAACATTTGGTGATCTCTAATATACTTGAGATGCTGTTATAAAGAAGACATGCTGCAGCTTTTTGAATTAATGACCACTAAACTTCTCCTTTCGGCTGCTCATGTTTTAGGCAGATAATTTTATAGTAATACTAAGGATCAGTAAATTTATAATTAAAAGCAAAAAATACCAGCTGTTCATTCATTTTCCTTATTGGTTAATTTTATTTCTTACTTTACTATACACAAACTATTTTACCATACAAAAAATTATTTTTTTTATTATTTTGCTCTGGCTTAAATCTTAAGAAAATATGTTTTAACTAAACAAAAGTTTTCCCATCCACCATTGTACAATTTAAAAGTGCACATTAATATAGTTGCATAGTAAAATAATACTTTTTTGTATAGTAAAATAGTTTGTGTATAGTAAAATAGTTTGTAGAAATAAAATTAACCAATAAGGAAAATGGATGAACAGCTGGTATTATTTGCTTTTAATTATAGATTTACTGATCCTTAGTGTTACTATAAAATTATTTTAAAGAGTTTTAGGTTAACTATCTTTCTGATTACGCCCTTTTGATAGTATAAACACATTGTCAAAGCACAGGAGCTCTGAGAACAGGATCAGTGAATATTCAACATCAGCACCATGGACGCAGATGAAACCCCTAAATCAACCTGCAGATTTACTTTTGTGACGTGAGTTTGAGACTTTTGTGGGGTAAAATAGAAATTTAAAGACGCGTAAATTATACTATGTGACATTTGTATTGCAGAGATGAGGGTAATGTTCTGTATGTTATTAAACTGAGAACAGACCAAAGACATCGGTAGAGGAAATGGCATTATTTATAGCACAAGCTAACTTCACTATCCTGTCATTTTTTACACACGTATGTTTCTCACATCTGACGTATTTTGCTGTTGCGGTCACGTTTTAATCCCATTAAAATATTTTGTATGGATCTTGTCATATATATACATATATATACATGTATATGTGTGTGTAATTACCAAGAGCAAGTAGCTCCACCTGCCGAAAACAGAGCACACATGAATGAACAGGATAATCTCCTGCATTTGATCTGTAATAATTAATTGTGTAAGCCAAACATTAAATTACTTTCTGTGACAATGTACCTACCTAATACAATTGTAAAATTGTGTTAAAGGATTTTCCACAAATTTTGGAGCTTGGCTGTGATAGGTTAGACAGTTCATTTATAATGTGTGAATACCAGATGTGTTCAGTGTGTTTGAGCTCAGAGCTCCGTGTAAAACATCAATCTTGTCTTGCACACCTTTAAGGAGAAAACTTTTTGTGCCAAACATGATCATGCTTGGGCATGTGCCCCTGAATTCCAGTGAGGCCGCACATTTCTATTATTGCACATGCTTGCATTCTACCCACTATTATGCGTGCTGGGTTGTTAATTAAAGCCCATTTTAGGTATTCTGATTCTCTGATCTAATCAAACATGCTTCTAAGGAATTTAGACTGAAAACTGCTCATTAAATGATTAATGCTATCTCATTTGTAAGAGATATTTGCTGTTCACAACCCATGAACATGCAACATAGCCAAACCACCAAAGAAGCCCTCATATACTGCACTGTCTGTGCACTAGATTATTTGCTGGTGTGTAATTATAAACACTATTGAAGTATTCATTTGTAGTCACTTCTTTAGCCATATTATGAGTGTATGTGCTGCTGTCCTATTCCTAACCCAATGTTCTCCTTCACCCCCTCTTAAGTGCTGTTTGTATACATTTAGAATAAGTTGCGCATAAATATGCGCGCATGCAGTCTGGGCCAGAAAGTCATTCTTTGCTGCCCTAAACACTATTAGAAGCTGATTTACTTTTACAGCCTAAATTCAAATTTTTGTTTCACTAAATTTGTGTTAATTTAATTCCAACAGTATGTTCTCTACATTCAATTGTGTTTCCTTTGGCTGCACTTAGGCTGTAGACTGTGGATGTGTTTGTATTCTCGTTTAGTGTATCTGTGTCTTGTTTTGTTTACGTTCACTGTGGATATCAGCGCAACCCTGTCTGTGAATAAACCCATCACTCTTCACTGCACAATGGATCCGGCTTCTTTCAGTTACTACATGCGGCCATGTAAATGTAATCTGCCCAAAGCGTTCAGAATCAGAAGTTCTCGTAAGATGTAACTTAAATTATATTAGCAGTGGAAGATTGATAATTGGTTAATATTATTAAAAACTGTTTCTTTAACAGATTTAATCTGATTTTTTTTCTGAACTACTCCCGATGATGAATGAACTAGTGGTTGTGCAGAATTTCTAAATTTAACAATGTTTTTTATTGTTAATATGCACATATTAATACCTACCTATATTTAAGGCCATATCATGTTATATTGTTGGTTTCTATAATTGTGACGTTGTAGTGATGATATCAATCATGTATGTCCCCTCTTGTATGTATATACTTTTGTGTACATAGAATATATTTTTAGTTTTTCATTTCTAAACAGTAAAAATTATTTATTGATACAATAAGACAAGTATTAGTTATCTTATACAAAGACTGCTTAATGTTTCAGTGGGTTTGCCATGCATGATTGGACTGACCGCTGCATCAACGGGCTACCAGAAACCAAGTTTCTTGGATTTTGACTCCTGGTGGTATCATACACCCCGCGGCCCTCAAATATTCTCCTGCCTCACTTACTTGGAGAGAAATGTGCGTGTGGACTGCGAGTTCCCAAAAAGTGACAAGATCCCTGGGCCCTTCTGTGAGTTCAAGCAGGATGGACGTCTGATGGGCACCACAAATCCTAACAACCCAGTGCACCTTATTCCGCCTATAGAGGTCCGACGTCGTTCTAACGTCACACTGGTACCTCCCAACATCTGCCGCCTCATGTGGATGCCTATGTTGGAGGACCGAGCATACACTTACACCTGCAGGGTGTATCAGGGAAGCACCTGGAAGGAGAATAGCATGTCCTTTACCCAAAGTGAGTGCAGTGTATATTAATATTAAGTGATTGTGTATATTGTATGTAGTAATCTTAAAAGATTGTTCATTCTGACTAACTTGACCTGTATTTGCTGTATTCCTTAGGAAATCTTCTAATTTGTTCTGCAATGAATACTGTGGCTCACGCTACACTCTGGATTATTTCCCTCACCATGTCACTTCCTGTCTCTCTGGGGCTGCTTTCTGCATGATCATGGTGTCCTCAGACAGTTCTTTTTTTTCTTTTCTTTCTATTACCATTTTTTTTCTTAGTTCCTTTTAATCACTTTAACCAAAATCGGCAGCAGTTCATTTAACAAACATTTCAGCTAATTTTGAAATGTAATGGCCAAAATATTGATTATCGCTGTGCCGTGTGAAAATGTCACTTACACTTGTAAATAACAACATCTTGAAATATCATAAAATGCATTAATGGAAAAAGTTATTCAGTTATCCAGATCAAGTAATTAGTTTTATCCTTTTCAGTACAATGACAAGTACAGAAATTAATTTATTGGAAATACAAAGTAAGCAAAACAAATGACTCTAAACACAAAACACAAGACGAGCATAAGCAACATGATACAGTTGCCTTTCACAAATAGAGGGAAACAAATAAACCAAACATGATAGACCTGAACGCTATAGACAACATTAGAAAGCCAGTCAATCACAAGACTAGATTGACAAACACAACAAGACTCATATGACAAACATGAACACATAGTGGGAATAGAATTGTTGAACAAGAATTTGGGAAGAAGTGATTAAGGTGTTGGACTGCTAATTGGAAGATCGGGTTTGATTACCAGCACCACTAAATTGCAACTGATTGACCCATGAGCAAGACCCTTAACTCCTAATTGCTCAGTTGTATAAAAAAGATAAATGTAGGTCACTTTAAATTGGGGCATCTACCTAATGCTGTAAATGAAAATGAACCTGGCCTAGAAAAATGTTATGGTTGCCTTCTGGTGGACCGGTGGGGTAAAGTTATTTCATTCTTCTTCTTTCCAGCTTATTTTTAACCCAGCTTACATAGCACAAGAGGCAGGGGTACACCCTGGACGGGTTGCGGGTCCATCGCAGGGGAACACGTAGACAAACAACCATTCACACACACAGTCACGCCTATGGATAATTTAGAATCACCAATTGACCGAATCTGCATGTTTTTGGACTGTGGGAGGAAACCGGATTACCCAGAGGAAACCTACACATGCACAGGGTTAGGGTTAGGGAATTTAACCGGGGACCTTCTTGTTGTAAGGCGACCATGGTATCCAGTACGCCACCGCCACCATTTGGGTAAAGTTATTACAAAGCTTGTGACAAGCTGATCAGTTAATTAAGTATGCTTTAAATGTTAACTTGCCCATTTTAAAAATCATTAATAAATCTGCCTTTTTAATCCTTTTTGCCAATATGTATTTGTGACTTAACAGATATCAAGATGGATGTATATTATCTTTTGATAAATAATATGAAATAAGAAACAGCAGTGTGATCATATTAGAAGTTAATCTACTACCTAGGCTTGGCATTTATTTACAGAAAGATTTTTATAGTGCTTCTTAAAGCACAACATACTAAATCAAGCAAGATAGTCTTGCAGTTTTAAGTTCTTATGTCTTTAATGTAGAGACCATCATTCATAGGACAGCGTCTCATACCACCTAGGAGATCAGTAATGCTTTTACTTATCTTACCTTTTAACTAGCTGTAGAAATTACATTGTATTAGAGACCATGCAATAAATGAGTCCTCTATAAGATATGTCTTCCACTGTGCACTCATGCAAATTGCACCGTTTTTGCTTCTTCACTACTATTTTGCACATGCTTGTAACTACAGTGGTTTTAAGGTATTATTATCTAAAGGAACTTCTTCCTCTTCTCCTTTCTTCTGCTCCCATTAGAGGTTGCCACAGCAGATTGCTCTTCTCCACACTACCCTGTCCTCTACATCTGCCTCTTTTACTCCAACTACCTGCATATCTTCTTTCACCAAATCCATAAACCTCCTTCTTGGTCTTCCTCTTTTCCGCCTGCCTGGCACCTCCATCCTCAGCATTTTTCTACCAATATACTGCATGTCCCTCTTCTGCACATGTCCAAACCATCTCAACCTAGCCTCCCTCACCTTGTCTCCAAAACATCCTACATGTGCCGTCTCTTTAATAAACTAATTTCTAATCCTGTCCATCCTTGTCACTGCCAATGAAAATCTCAACATCTTCAACTCTGTCACCTCCAGCTCCTTCTCCTGTCTTTTTGACAAGGCCACTGTCTGTAAACCGTACAACATCGCAGATCTTCCTACGGTTCTATAAACTTTTCCTTTTACTCTTGCCGAAACCTGTCTATCACAAATCACTCCTGCCACTCTTTTCCACCCGCTCCACCCTGCCTGAACTCTTTTCTTCACTTCTCTAACGCACTTTCCATTACTTTGCACTGTTGACCCCAGGTACTTTTCCTCTCTTCCACCTTCACTACCACTTCTCCCTGCAACCTCACCACTCCATTGCCTTCCCTCTCATTCACACACATGTAC
>JAOTRA010000023.1:2679354-2698557 GCA_026260255.1 Pseudolaguvia tuberculata
TCCATCCATCCATCCATCCATCCATCCATCCATCCATCCATCCATCCATCCATCCATCCATCCATCCATCCATATTGTAATAAGTTCTTTGTTAGCAAGATCCTTTATGGAAAGCTTGTATTACCAGATATCAGCTTCACTTGTAAAGGAAAAGAGACATTTTCTACGTTATATGATCACAACCATAAATATAATCCATATATTTAAAACTTCTATCATATTTAGGAAAAGGGAAAGGGATACAATTTTTGTCACATACATGTTTATACATGTTTTTTTCCACACAGCCTGCTATTATTGGCTGACTATTTGTTCAGTTGTGGGGAGAAACATTTTGAATGCATGTGGCGTATTATTCTGATTACAAAACATTTCCTGTCTTTTGTTTTTCACATATCTTGCATCTGTTAGTTTGTGTGTGTGTTTGTTTGGCTTCACACATACGTTTAAGCAATGACGTTTCTAGTTTTTCCCCCCTCCTCCATCCGCCTTTAAACTACCAGCCAAGATTACTCCTTTTTTATGGATATTGTGCTGTTCTGTGAATTCTGGGAGTTCAGAATGTCATAATTTGATTTGATTTTGAAGGATGGTTGATAGATGGGTGTTCCTGTAGAATTGTGGGTAATATAGTTAAGGAAGTTATAGTTAAGTTGTATGGGTTTCTGGGTAATGTAGTTTGCAATTGGTTTTACATTGTGATCTAACTTGGTATGGGTTTCAGTCCAGCAAGTCTTTTAACCTGCAATATTTTAGTTTAATAAGCATTTGTTTGTGTGCACTGCATTATGGGTAATGTACTTTTCCTCCCTATTCAATTCTGACATATAGGTTTTATCTACGAAGTTGCTGCCACTAAAGCGGCTTCCCTGGGGAACCTACAAGATTTCTAGAGCTTTTATAAAAAGACACTAATTAAATTTAAGGCTGTAATTTTATAAGCTGCAAGTGAGGTAGAGAAAAAGACACTCTGTGTCAGCTGACTCCTGAGCAAATGGGCAACCTCCTATCAGATTATATGCAATCATATTGCCCATACAACCATGATTATCTTTCACAGGAGAGTATTACAGACAATTAGGCTGTGCTTTTTATATGTTAACATGCTAAAGTATGATTCATATTTATGTGGCCTTTTCCACTGTAATTATGGGTCTGCCATCACTTGAAAGGAACTGTGTGTTTGTCTTTCCCTATGGTCTTTTATGAACCATCTCTTTGTGTTCATGTGTATTTGTGTAAGCGGGAGGGTAATCATTTTATAAAGAAGATTTCAGTCTCTGCCATATATCCTTTTCTCATCCCACATATTTCAAAATCACTCTGTCACCTCATTTTTTTTAAACAGCCATGCTCACAGGACTGAAAAGCTCTAAGCAAATCTCTGTGTGCTCAAACGATCAAATCACCTGGATCACTTAACTGGATCATTTTACAAAGATTGAGTTTCAGCTGCGTTCTCCAATGTCACTGTACTGCATTTACATTTAAGTTAATCTTTCACTGCTTTTTCACTTACAGATTAAAACAGCATCACACTAGAAGTTGCATAGTATATCATTTAATTGCAAAGTAAATTGTCAACATTTTTAAACGTCATACAGATGTCACAAAAGGAGCTGATTATATATTCTGTTAAATACCTAAAATTTACCGCTCAAAAGCTGGTTGCTGCTTTCGACCTAGCCATCAATAGAGCTTTGAAAAAGATACACCCAACATACTTAAATTAAATCACAGAAATACTCTTTCCCCTTATTGAAGGTTTCTTTTCTTTGCCTTGATGAGATGAATATTTGTCCATACTATGTTTTTACTCTTGTTTGCAAAACAGAAATTTTCACACATTAGAGATGCCTAGGGATAGACTCTAACAGATCCCTGTGACCCTGAATTAGGGAATAAGCGGGTTTAGAAATGATTAAAATGGTACAGAGCCTAAAATCTGAAGGGTTTTGGTGGTGATGGTGGTGATGAGCTCTTTTGAGTACAGATTGAATGGTTTATACATTAAATATACCACGACCATGATTGTGTTGATGATGATGATGATGATTATGGTGGTGTCATTATTTATGGTCTTTGTTGTCGGCTAAAGGCAGCGTTGTGCATGTTATCTTAACTTATCTAATCGTAGCTTCCTGAGCTTTTGTGTTCTGATAAACATCCTCAGGAAAAAAGGCTATTGATTTTGTGACCAGCACAGAAATGAAACTAATTTCTCTCTCTCTCTCTCTCTCTCTCTCTCTCTCTTTCTT
Organism: Pseudolaguvia tuberculata; assembly: GCA_026260255.1. Lineage (NCBI taxonomy): Eukaryota > Metazoa > Chordata > Actinopteri > Siluriformes > Sisoridae > Pseudolaguvia > Pseudolaguvia tuberculata. The sequence continues at coordinate 2,681,613 of JAOTRA010000023.1, forward strand.
GCCTCAGGCTGAAAGCACTAGTTTCGACCGGTGGCAGAAATGTACAAGCGGCCTGTGACTGGTGAGTAATAACACACAAAACAATGACCTGATAAAAAGCACATAGCTGTTTTCCAGCTTCTGTTATAAGTGTATTTGTGCTGAATCTGTGGCTAGAAGTTAATCACACGGTACATCTGCTACAAACACACACAGTCCTCGTTAATACCCTGAATTCAAGTCTTACTATACACTTGTGTCCCTGTGTAAGAAACAAATGTGTTTCCAAGTTTGCAATTTTACCACTAAATAAAGCTGTCCAGGTTGTGGGATTCTTAACAAGTGTGTTTACTGTAAAGAATAAATGTTATTGTTGTACATTGTCTAATAAGTGGCTAGTCCTAATGTAGACAGGAAATACATCTGTATGGGTTAAGGGTTTAAAGATAGGGTTTAAAGATAGGGTCTAATTAGTTACTAAAACAACTGTCCAAGGTTTGATATTGTAATAATTGGTATTTCACCACCTAAATTCTGTACATGGTAAGCTAATGATTACATTGCAAAGGATAGTGTATTTTTTATTATTGCAACTGAATAAACACAAACTATTAATGTTTTTAAATGCTGTAAAACTAACTTCAGGTTATATAAATCAAGAGTCTCATACCAAAAATCTAGTAATGAAGTTGTGAGGAAGGAAATCTAGCTTGCTAGCAGGTTGTCTATGCACTTGTGAGAAAATAAGCTTGTTTTGTGAGGGGAAATTTGTCTATTCATGAAAAAACATATATTTTTATAGTCTCGAATGTGTCTATAATCAGAAACACTCACTAAGACATGAAACTTATTTCCACATTGTATAATTTAAACCCTGATGAATCGCTTATAATCGCTTTTTTTTTTTGTCAGAAAAATTAGACAATTTTAATGAAGGTTATTCATTTAGTTCATTCTTTGTGATCGACAAGTTTCTGCAAGAGTGAAAGGGAATGTTTATAGGATTGTAGTGAGACCTGCAATATTGTACAGTTTGGAGACAGTGGTGTTGTCAAAAAGACAGGACGAACTGGGGGTGGCAGAGTTGAAGATGTTCAGATATTTCATTGGAGGTGGCAAGAATGGACAGGATTAGAAATCAGTTTATTAGAGAGACAGCACATGTATGATGTTTTGGAGACAAGGTTCGGGACGCTAGGTTGAGATGGTTTGGACATGCAGTATATTGGTAGAAGAATGCTGAGGATGGAGGTGCCGGGCAGGAGGAAAAGAGGAAGACCAAGGAGAAGGTTTATGGATGTGGTGAGGGAAGACATGCAGGTAGTTGGGCCCTAACAGGAGCAGCCGAAAGGAGAAGTTCGAGTTTAACCAGTTTACTTTATTTCCTGGCTTTATACTGCCCCCTGCTGACACACACAGCTTTTGTCCATTGTTGAAATTACTGTAAATAGAAGAATGTTGAATTTATCCATTTACAACGGTAAGATTGAGTTAAAAAAAAAAGAACCTGTTTGTAAAACTCAAAAACACAATTTGATTGATTGCAACAGTGCGTAAAAGCTATGCTAATAATGATAAATAAATAAATTAGTGATATAAGAACTATCTTTATTTGTTTAAGCTTGTATATGTTTGCTGAAAGATAAGGAGAAGAATGAGATGCTAAACAGCGTACGAGGTACGGATGTAATGTTCACTAAAACCTAAAGGTGAAAGGGAATGTTCACTGAAATTTGATAGTGAGAATTAAATGTTAGTAATAAAAATGTAAGTGATAATGAAATGTTCAGTTAGGGGAGAGAATAAAATATGGTTAATAAAATTTGTTTATCTAAAATGGGTAACACAATACAAACAGAAATTTATAGTTTTATAATAGATGCATACTAGCTTAAATTGATGATATTTGCTGATATTTGCCAGTCACCCAAATGGTACCAGGAATCACATGCCACTCCAATCCTTTCTTATGATAGTTGTGTTTTCTACAAACATAGATACGTTTATTTATTTGTCCTCCTGAAATCTATCACTGTTTACATTCACTTTCAATCTGCAATCATGCAAACTTTGCTTAAGAAATATTCCTTTGACTATATAATTAATATTTCCTTTCCCATCAGGCACAGCTATCATCACAAAATGAGTAAAATGTTACAGCTTGCCGCATGACTTCATGCACATTGAAGACTATTTCAAAAATCGCATAGCTAGGAAGTTCTAAAAGTTTCTATTGATGATTGTAATACGATTATTTTATAAGCTATAGAGGTTATTTGTGGTTTGGAAATGTATATAAATATATAAATATTAAATATCATATAAATGTAAAAGCACTCGGTGAGAAGAAATGTGCTTAATATTGTAGGAAAATCTAAATCCCATCGGTGCAATTTTATATAACTCTTAAAGCCCCATTGTGGAAAGTGTCAATGCTAAAAATGAATACCCCAAATACAATGTTGATGTGCTTATTATCATCCTGTATATTGTTATATTTTTATCTAGATGTTGCTTTTTCCCCTTTCTGTTTGCAGGTTATTCTCTCATGTGGACGACCCATTCCTTGATGACCCTTTGCCACGGGAGTTTGTGTTGTATCTACGCCCGAGTGGGCCTCTGCTCCATCAGCTTACTCAATTCTGGCAGCAGAGCCGTGTCATGTGTGGCAAGAATAAAGCTCATAACATCTTCCCGCACATCACTCTTTGCCAATTTTTCATGGTCAGTAGGTGTGCATCTAATGTTCTTTTGCTTTTATGCGCAAGATGTTTAGGGGCCTTATTTTTTTGTTCAGGATTCCCAAATGTTTACAGTCTGGTACACCGTGTCTTCACGGTGGTTTGCACACATGGTGATTGTCATACTTAATTTGGGCCTGGGCCATAAGGGACATTCTCATATGGATTAAATGTGTGTTGATAAGGGGTTCACATACTATATTTTTTCATATAATGTCTACACAGATATTATGTCTGCACAATCTTCAACATGATGCATTCATCTTCCAACCCGCTTATTCCTAATTCGGTTTCACCGGGGTTTGCTGCAGCCTATCCAAGCGCACAAGGCAAGGGGACATTCTGGACAGGTTGCTAGTCCTTCATAGGGCCACACATAGAAGAACAACAACAAACGCACACTGGTAGCCTAGTGATTAAGGTGTTGGACTAATACCAGAAAGAGCTGGGTTCGATCCCCACCTCCACCAGGCAACCACTGTGGGCTTTCTGTGTTAAAAAAAAAAAAGACAACAATGTAAGTCGTTCTAGATAAGAGTGTCAACCAAATGACAAACAGTAACTGTAACTCCTATCACCAATCACACTAATGTACAAGTATTTTAATGTGGGAGGAAACCGGAGTACCCGTAGAAAACCCATGCACACGCAGGGAAAACATGCAAACTCCACAGAGAAAGAACCCTTGCCGAGGTATGGAACCTGGAACCTTCTTAATGTGAGGCCACTGCGCCTCCCTGTCTTGAAAATAATAAAAAACAAGAAAAATGCTAAAGGCATAATTATAAATAATATTGCACAAAATCTTTTAAAATAATTTTATTTAAGAGCTTAAAGCAGGGGTCGGGAACCTTTTTGACCCAGAGAGCCATAAAAGCAAAATATTCGGAAATTTAGTTCAGTGCGAGCAATATAATATATTTTTAGACTGATTCAAAAGGGGGCGTTTCCCTGTTTACCCAGCAACGGACAACGTGACTGTTATCATCCAATTAAAATAATGGACATGAAACGGATTAACGGAGATCGGATCATGTTGCAGATCCACGTATTTATTGACTCCCAGACTGAACACAAAATGAAACAAAAACACGGGGAAACTTAAACCAACTCAAAACACGGGGTTACTCTGGAGCAAAGGGGCAAAATATGGGGTTGCTCAGGAGCGAAGGGGCAAAACACAGGGTTGCCCAGGAGCAAAGGGGCAAAACACGGGGTTACTCAGTAGCAAAGGAGCAAAACACGGGGATACTCAGGAGCGAAGGGGCAAATAGCAAGCAAGAAAAAACATTATCAACAGCACTTGTTAATTACCCTTTATGATTCGCGACGTGCACACCGGCGCGTCGCCTTAAATAATGCGTCATCGTCTTGGCAACCAAATCCAGGACGACGCTAAACAAGGGGGAATGCTTCTTCACTGGACAATTGCTTCTGCAGCCCTGAACAGGACATGAGCAGTGGAAAATCGACGGACGGAATAAACCAAGAAAAGCCGAAATCTGCGCGAATCATCAAAAGGGCCACACATGGCTCGCGAGCCACAGGTTCCTTGGCTTAAAGTTTTAAGCAGGTCTCAAATCCAAGTGGAAATAAATTAAACACTGGTTAAATATTAAAGGCCAAATATAAATCATTTGTGCACAGTGCTGGTTCTAACTATTTTTAGGTAGATCAGCCAAGTAAAAGTACTTATGGCAACATTTAAGAATGAGTAAAAAGTATCAAATAACAAAAAAAAAAGGACTCAAATTACTTGTCGCTTCAGATCTGATTGATACAAAGCAAAAAACCAGAATTTCAAACTACTTTGTGAGTTTTTACATCCCGTCTCCTCCAATGTCTTTCTGTTCTGATTTAATGAATCAGGTTAAACCCAATCTTAGTCCTGGAATGGACATTAACATCACCGGCACCTGTCATTTTACAACCAATCAATTACAAACATCTTAAGATCAGTTCTTTTATAAATATACTTTATACTTGACATTTTATATTTATATGCATTATTTAGGTTTTAATGAAATACAATTAAAAACTACAATCCTGTGTTGGTTTTGTATGGATGATCCACACTTTGGTATGGATATGAAAAGAATGTGTTAAATTAAAATGCCCATTAATACCAAATAATTAATAATTATATAAATAAAGACATCATTTTGACACTCACCACTGTTTTTTCAGGATGGAGCTGGATTTCTTGTCTGTTGTGATGTCAGTTTGTTTTGGTCACATAGCATGAAGTGCATTATAAAACTATAATTATATTATTGTAATGTTGGAGTGAAAAACACAAACTGAACAATTACCTCATCCTCATATACCTCTTTCTTATTTTATTTCAGCAATTCAATTACTTAATCTTGCAGCAAGAGATTTGTAGCAGTCTCTCATCTTATCTTGTACTTTATTTGTTAATTTATTTATCTTGTAACTTTTTTTTTAGCATTTAGCATTTAGCAGTAATAGAGAGTGCCAAGAAATTTATTTAAGTAACAAATAACAAAGTAAATGTAACGAAGCCCTGCAATGGACTGGCGAACTGTCCAGGGTGTACCCCTGCCTCTCACCATATGTGCACTGGGATAGGCTCCAGCAGACCCTCATGACCTCGAATTAGAGAACAAGCGGGTAAGAAGATGAATAAATAAATGAATAAATGTAATGAAGTAATTGTAGTTAGTTACTACCCACCTTTGGTTATAATACTGTTACTACAGTTTGTGATTGTTCAATGCAGACAGTTATATTTACTACAGAAATTCAGCTCCGCTTTTACTGTCAGTTTATTTCTTATTAGTAGGTGTCTGTCTTTTGGTTCTTGTTGTTGTCACTTTATGAAATGACAATAAAGCTTCTTTGACTTTAACTTTGATATTTGGTTGCATCAAAGGTTGAATAGAAAAATACATGTTTTTTTGCATGTGTGTCTAGTGTACAGATGCTAAGGCTGAGGCACTGTGTGAGGCGTTGCAGACTGTTGTGGGACAGTGGCGCGGCCGTTTCCCTTCCCCCCTTCCGCTAGAGCTCTACATCTCCTCAAACTTCATTGGACTTTTTGTGGAAGAGAAGATAGCTGAAGTTCTCAAGAACTTTGCAGCTGATTTTGCCTTGGAGGCTACCGCCAAAGCAGGTAATTGTTTTAAAGAAATGCTCAACATGCTCAAATCTGAAATTACAAACATTATTTTTAAATATTGTAAAATATATGATGTCACTTGGTTTAATATATTCTAATATTCTTCTAAAGCTGCTGTTAGTCAATGACTGCGGTAAATGTACAAATCTGTAGGCTGTCCATTTGACAAATCATGTCCCAAGACTGTTCCTAATTTGTCTGCAAGGAATAACACCACATCTGTCCAGGGTGTACCCTGCCTCTCACCCTATGTGCGCTGGGATAGGCTCCAGCAGACCCCAGTGACTCCAAATTAGACAAAAAGCGGGTTGGAAGATGAATGAATGAATGAATGATACCAAATTATCAGGATTCATGATGTTTTCTCCACTTACATACCCTAAATATCTGATACTGACAGAATCAGATACTGTCCTTGACAACTCTCTTCTTTACCATAAAGATGTCCACGTGGAGCCACATAAGAAGCAGCTTCATGTAACTCTGGCTTACCATTTCCCAACCAATCACCTCAGCTCACTAGAAAAGCTGGCTAGGGGAGTGGACGTGTCTCTGGGCTGTGATTGGCTGGCCGTTCTATTCTCACGGGACATCCGATTCGCCAATCATGAGGTATACATCTTTAACTCCTCTGAGAGCAAATGCAATTATTGAAACTTGGTCTGCTTTCATGAAGGTGCTTTCAGTTTGTCAATTTCCTTTTTTGAATTCAAAGCAGCCATGCAGAAAGATAGACTGAAATGGTTAACATTTCCATTCTGTCAGGATGTGTGTTCCATCTTTTGGCAGCCTTCATCATAAATATCATAAACTTAACACTAAATATTTTCAAATAGTCAATGCAATCAATTCAATCATTTTTTGTTTTATAATAACTTGGAATGAAGAACAATTTTTTAGTATATGCTACAGTAACTGGTTTATTAAAGTTAAATAACTGAATCGGTTTCACAGTAAAATATTGTTTTGTGTGTTTTGATCATTTGAACCACTCTAACAAAGTAACAAAAAGTGTAACAAAAAGTGTAAAACCTAAAATAAAAGCCATTAATATATGTGTAAGTAGCAAACGTCTGTGTACACATAGTTTACTTTAAATGGAAGCCTTTGTGTCTGCCACACAACTGTAAATACATGAAGGTATTACAAAATTTCAAGACATGCCAACAGATGGCAGCACAAGGAAATATGTTCTAAACAAAATGTATTTCACCCTTTATAGCAATCTTTTTTTTTTTTTTTTTTTTTTTTTTTGCTGTACAGACATTACGGGTGATGTATCCATACACTCCCCAGAATGAGGATGAGCTAGAACTGGTTCCAGGAGACTTCATCTTCATGTCTCCAGTCGAGCAAGTTAGTGCTAGTGAGGGATGGGTTTATGGTACCTCGATGGGCACAGGCCTGTCTGGACTTCTGCCTGAGAACTACGTTAGCCGAGCAGACGAGTGTGACACATGGGTGCTTCATGGGTGAGAGCGGGTGGCTTTAAGCACTTACTGGAGATAGTCGAACAGTTACACAGTGCATATATTTACTTCATTTCTGCTGTTATTGTACAGGTGTCATTCTTTCCTGAACTGCATGTCACCTACTGTAAGTGGTGCCGTTGGTGGGCCTTTTTTTGATAGACAGCTGGACGGACGTTTACTGGATGATAACAGCTTTATGGAACAACACCATATGAGTGTTGTGTGTCACCCGATGCAGGTAGGAAACAAAGTTATGTAAATGAATTTAACTATATACATGCCACCAATTGTACTGATTAACTCTATAAACCTCTTTAACATATATTGTATAAATAAAAAAAAGTATTGAAATGCAGGGCCATCACATATACTTTTCCAAATATAGCATCAATTTTACTCCATATGGTGAATAAAAAGGATATTTGTACTGCCTGAGATTTGTGACTGATTCAGAGGACAGACAGGTTTGTGCGCATCAAGGCAGAATAATGGTTTCTCCCAGACAAGTTAATCAGAATTAAAAGACAAGCTGCAAAAATGCCATTTCAGAGCAGCAGACAGATATTTGAAACTGATGGTGCCTCTGGAGTCCTGTGAATCTTAACGTGTAGGATCCTCCAAAGATTTGCAGTTGTGCTATTCAGCCATACCTAACCACTGCCCACAAGCAGAAATGGCTACAGTGGGCTCAGACATGCATACAATATATAATAATAATTTAATAATAATTTCCATAATAATTTGGAACATCGCCTTTTGAGTTTTCTTGAAGTAAATACTGTTATCATTGGAAGGTTTGTTCAATAAAATTCTAATTCCCATATTCCTATTGGTTTACGACTTTATTATTACGAATAATTTTTAACTAATTAGGAAAAATAGAGAAAATATACAGTATATAATTTGCATAATAATTTGGAAAGCCCTGTTTTGTAATGTCTGTGATGAGGTTTGTGTTCCAGATCATCCCACTGATCAAGTTCAAGTTTCTATAGGGCACTTCAGTTTTTCCTCACCAGGGACTCAGGGGATTTGCAAACGGGGTTTTGTCATGCTGGAAAAGTTATGGAAGAAAATTTATGGAAGAAAAGTTATGGAAGAAGTAATGTAATGCTAAAATGTATAGGGACATCCTGGACAACTGTGGGGTGCTATTCATGGTGCATTAGCTAAATAAAAATGTTTTAAAGCCAGGAATTCTGAATTTTCTCTGTTCTATAAAATACTTTGAACTTTTAGTAACCTATAACAATTAATGTGACTGTTAGTTGGTTATATTCTTATAGATGCTGCGGACTAATAGCCAGCCTCGACTACCCAAAAGAACGCTGTTTGTGTGTCGTCATGGTGAGAGGATGGATGTGGTGTTTGGAAAACATTGGATTACCCAATGCTTTGATGCCAAAGGTCAGAGTTCAGGGGTCAGAGGATGTTTACATGTATTTAATTGGCAGACGAGCTTGACTGAGGTTGACAGTTGCCATGGTGTGACGGGTTACTTGTGGATCCCAGTCACTATTTCCTGTTTACTTCTAGTTTGGCCATTGGATATGTATGTGGCATGCAGTCAAATAATTTTCTGGGGACCTAAACACTATCAAAAGCACTGTCCTACACTTAACCTAAATTCTAATATTTGCTCCAATAAATTGTATAATTTTTTTTTTGCAACCGTTCATTTTCGCTAAGAAAATTGCATTTGATATGTCTGGCCATCCGGGATCTTTCTGTGTAGAATTTACATGTTCTCCCCACGCTTGCGTGGGTTTCCTCCGGGTTCTCTGCTTTCCTCCCCCTCCCACAGTCCAAAAACATGCATATTAGGTCAATTGGTGATTCTAAATTGTCCATAGGAATGAATGTGTGTATAAGTGGTTGTTTGTCTGTGTTGCCCTGGTGTACCCCCGCCTCTCGCCCTATGTGTGCTTGGGTAAACGCAGCAGACCCCCGTGAGCCCGAATTCGGGAATAAGCGGGTAAGAAGATGAATGAAAAGTATGGCCATTTATAATCGGCCCCTAGCCTTCAGAATCAATTATGTTAAACCTTAATGTTAATGGCCTTTTTCATCAAGATACATTAATGCGTCTTGACACACTGCTAAGAATTGGTATTCAGAAACCATTTCAAAGTTGACAAGATATTTTTTGGCCTCCAAGTTCTTCAGATTTTACTTATCTACAAAGGCCCCACCTTACTGCTTACATTTCTGCCCTTATCCAGAGTGACGTAGTTATTTCCTTTATACATCTGAGTAATTCCGGGTGGATTGGTGAGTCTAAATTGGCCATAATAACCCAGCCAGTAGAGTGACACAAATCAGTGCAGCCTTAGTGCCGGTCCCAAGCCCGGATAATTGGGAGAGTTGCGTTAGGAAGGGAATCCAGCATAAAACCGCGACAAGTCGAATGTGTCCCGTGAGCCACTGTGTCGACCACTAACTGAAGCAAATGAAAACAAAATAAAAAATCTGAGCAATTTGGGGTTAAGGAACTTGCTCAGGGCCCCAGCAGTATTTACTTGGTGGAGCTGGGCATGAAACCCTGATCTTCCCTGATCTTCCTCTTAATAACACCTTAACCACTGCACTATCAAGTCCTCAGAACTTACAAAATCTGCTGCTAACATCTTTAAACCATCTTTAAACTGTAAATAGTCAGCCTTAATAATGATAAACAGGATCTCCATAAAAATGACCTTAAAAGATCTAGTCTAATTGTATTTTGTAACATGTAACATGTATCTTGGTAATATTAACACGTTTGAATGTGTTGCAGGTCGTTATATCCGATCCAACCTCAATATGCCAAGTAGTCTTCCAGTGCGGAGTGGAGGGCATAGGGAGTACGATAAGGACTGTCCTATCACTGTGTTTGGAGCTACACAGGCTCGATTAGTAGGTTAGTATTCTAAAGCAACAAACACACAATGGTTTTATATCAAGGATTACTGGCAGTTAGTTGTGTAGAACATTCTTGAGTAAATATAATTAGCATGCAGTCAGTGCTCACATAACCAGTGGTATAGTCTTAAAACCAAGATATTTATACTATACGTTAACAACCCCCATCTATCCCACTCCTGTTACACTTATTTCTCAATGCAATGTGCCAACCCAAAGTATATTAATAATATTCTACTAAGATGAAAACTAGAATTTCTTATGCAGTTACACATATAAAATCTTAAATGACTGATAAGCCAAAGCCAGAATCATAAATTGTGCAAATAAAATTGTGAGCATAAACAGTGGTAAAAGAAGCGAGACCTGTAGTGATCAGCACATTTACAGCTATCGTAAGATATTTTTAATAATTTCACAATGCTGACAGTAACAGGACTTGGCAACCAACCCTGCAGAAAATCCTTGGCATACAGAGAAAAATGCAATAGGAAACCTTGAAAGCCATACAGAAAATCTGACATCCAAAAAAACTACAGGTGTACTCTTACTCTTCTTACTCTTAAAAAAAAAAAGAATTATATTGGCACATGCCTAGAACAACATTCTGACATGGGGTAGTGGTAGCCTAGTGGTTTAGGTGTTGGACTAATACCAGAAAGACCAGGGTTCGAATCCCACCTCCACCAAGCAACCACTGTGGGTCCTTGAGCAAGGCCGTTAACCCACAATTGCTCAGTTGTAAACAAGAGACCAAATGTAAGTCGCTCTGGATAAGAGTGTCTGCCAAATGCCAAAACTGTAACTGCAAAACTGAGACATTAACACTAGATTATATCTGAGTGGTTTCGTCTGTCATGCAGCTTTTCAGTAACATTATTTTTGTATTAGAATACACCTAGCTGTGATCACTCACACTCGAGAGATTGATTACAGTTATTAACATTTTAAAATGTTCTGAATTTATGTTGATAAATATGCCCCTAAAGGCACAATGGCAGAAACACCAGGAAGCCATCAATAACTGGGAGGGAAAAAGGCTTTATATTATTTGAATAAAAAATGTAAATGAATGCCTGCTCATGAAAATAGATTACTTGTACTAGAACATGTAATTATTGAATAAAAAGTACTGCAGTCTGTCATCAAACGAAAGCTAGAACTGTAATTCATCCTACTGAAAATACAGCATATAACTTTTACACACCACTAATATTTTGCTACATAGACTTGTGTGGGTGTTTCTTTTGTCTTTTTTTAAAGGAGAGGCCCTATTTGAGAGTCACACAGTGATCAACTTTGTGTACTGCTCCCCCTCCTTGCGATGTGTTCAGACAGCCCATAATATCCTCAGAGGTAGACTTTCCATTATCTTTTTCACTCTCCATCACTCCATTAAGTCCTCTGACCGTCACTCCCAATGACTAAGCATGTTGGCTATTTCCTGTGTTACTATTTCACCCCCTGTTTAAAAGGTTCTTATATGAAACTTATTCTCTCTCTCATTTATTTCTCTCCCTCTTTCCTCTCCTTTCATTTTTCACTTAGGGATTCAACTAGACGGAAAGACTAAAATACGAGTCGAACCTGGACTCTTTGAATGGACCAAATGGGTATCGGGGTCATCTTTACCTGCCTGGATTCCACCTACTGAACTTGCAGCTGCTAACTTTAGTGTGGACACAACCTACAGGTTCTTGTACACTTGTATAATCTTCAGGAACACTGATTATAATCTAACCCTAACTAACACTGAAATAATATGCAATTAATTTTATTGTCAAAGTGAAGAGTATCTTTGCCCTCTGCTCAGCTTCACTACAATATAGAAAAGAAAATGTTGTGCATGTAACCCACCTCTTTCTGTTCAAATCTGCTTAACTTACAACGTGTACACAGAACCTAACCCTGGCAGCGTTGACTGTAAACACACTGCAACGCACTTACGGCGCATGAATGTCTGGCTACTACACATTCACACAGCTTCACATGATGTCACGAGTAATTAAGAAGCTGTTCATTCTCATAGACAACATTATATAACTCGGCCTTATGAGTAATAATTAAACTCAGAAATGCCATCCAACCTGTGACTTCATTCGAATGTAGATTTCAAATGCGGAAGCCAGAAAATAGTGATTAAAAGCCTGAATATTAGACAACATTAAATTAAAGGTAACATTGTCCTAAACACATAAATCGGCTACGTGACACTTTAAAAACACATGCTAGACTCAAATTTCTAAATATTTGATATTTCTCCTGAGTAAAGACTGAGTAATGTTGTTGTAATACAGGGTTTGGCCAAATGACTTCATATTAAGAGATAATGCAGTGTTTTTGTAATGTCTGGCTAAAGACTGTTTCATTTCTTATGTCCAGACCTCATTTTCCCATCAGCAAGCTGACTGTGTCCGAGTCTTATGACACTTACATCATGCGCAGTTTCCAAGTGACGCGGGAAATCCTATCAGAGTGTAAAGCATTAGGTGAGGAGCTTTGCTGCTCTTTTTTGTCTTAAATACAGACAATTTATTCTATTTTTGTAAAAGGGAGACGTCAACACCGTATAGATATCAATATACTAAATTCATGAAATAATTCCTGTTGTGTGTGTTAATGCATTTTAGATTAAAGTAACTTGAGTATATTTTCTAATGACAGCTTTGAACTGCTGAAGTAGGTGTGTGTCCAGATTTTGTTTTCCATGTGGTTTATTAAACAGGAAACACAGTGCTGATAGTGGCCCACGCGTCGTCTTTAGAGGCCTGTACACGCCAGATGCAAGGCCTTAGCCCACAAAATTCCAAAGACTTTGTACAAGTGGTCCGAAAGGTTTGTTAAAAACTGTTTTTGATTCTCTCTTGTTTTACCTCTGTGTCTCACAATAGTGTTGTGAGAAATCCACAGACAAAATGCAGATGGTATCTAAACTCTCAAATGATTGTTTCTTCAGAAAAACAAAACAGAACTTTATTTTTCACTCATTTTAAAATCTGTCATATTCTGCAATACAAATTTAACATTCATTCATTTATCTACTAACCCACTTATTCCTTAATTCATAAGCATCTATCACAGCGCACATAGGACAAAAGGCATATCCTGGACAGGTCGCCAGTCCATCGCAGGGCCGCACATAGATGAACAACCACACTTTTAAAAATGACGAATCAACCTAATGAATATTTAGGAGAAAACCGAAGTACCCGGAAAAAACCCACACAAGGGCAAGGATCACATGTAAACTCCACACACATTGCCCGGGAAACGGACACGGGCATAGTTTCAACTTTAAATGTCACTAACTTCCAAAACATCTGTTCTGATGTAGTCATCTTATTGGTTGGATTTCTACAAGAAGTTAAGACTTTGTGTTTTGTGTTTAGAACGTTTGTGTTATAAACTGTTTGATGTGTGGCTGTTGTAAATAAATCCTCTGTGTGTTGGTTTTGCAGCGACTTGACGTGAAATAAAAACTGTGATTGGTTGCTTTACATGTCAATATCACACAACCATTAGACACAGGCTGTGTAATTATTACCAACTGAAGTTTCTCTCATTCGATGCAACACTAAAATACTCACATGGTTGAAGGTCAGAGTGTAACTGTGATTTCTATAAGCAGCGTTAATGTCCGATATTCTGTGTTCAATATTGTGGCGGGAAAATTGGACCTCTGATTTCACCTTTCTCTTCTCCTTTTGACTGCTCCCGTTAGGGGTCGCCATAGCGGAACCCTCTTCCCCACACTACCCGGTCCTCTACATCTACCTCATTCATCCCAACTACCTGCATATCTTCCTCCAGGCGAGAGCTAAATTGACACTTATTGTCTAGTTAAATGATCTCTGCGTTTACTGGGAAACATTGCGCATCTCGCGCACGCTGCGTTTAACGAAAATGAACTGTATTGAACTCAAGCAAAGCAAATGCGCAAATTAAAAACACAAACGCACAAACCGCAAAAACCAGGCAAAGAGCCGCATGCGGCTCGGGAGCCGCGGGTTGGCCACCCCTGATCTAGTAAATTGACATTCTGAATTGACATTCTCAGCAATTCTTTAGTAGCAATCAAACTGCAATAAATAAAAAATAAATACTATATCACCTTGTACAGTGAGGTAACATAGTAATGACCAGCGATTATGACAAACCACCAGGGCAGTACGGATGAACTTACTAACACAGCACCCATGTCTTAATTATCCTTTTTCATTTTTAAAATTACTAAAGTGACTATAGTAGGAATCCTATAAACATATTTGAAAAAAAAATCATTTATTTCACTAATTCCATTTAAGAAGTGAAGATTGTATAATGTATACATTCAATCCACACAGATATATTTCAGCTAATGATTATAACTGACAACTAATGAAAAACCCAAATTCTGTATCTCAGAAAATTTGAATATTTTCTTTAACTGGTCTCTCAGTCTAGTCCTGTAGATTACACAATCATAGGGAAGATGCTGATTGGACAGTTGTCCATAAGGTGACCTTGTCCAAGAGCTGTGTCCAAGCATATTAGAGAGGGAAGAGAAAAAATGTGGTAGAAAAGTGTACAAGCAATAGGGATGACCACACCCAATTGTGGGAAGTGGTGGACTAATACCAGAAAGACCAGGGTTCGAGTCCCACGTCCACCAAGCAACCACTGTGGGCCCGACCCACAATTGATTATTTGAAAAAAGAGACCAAATGTAAGTCGCTCTGGATAAGAGTGTCTGCCAAATGCTAAACTGTAACTGTAACCCAATTGTGAATTAAAACCCATTCAAAAATGTGGGAGAGAAATGGACCAATAATGGACTGCAGCTGGAGTCAGTGCTTCAAGAACCACTACGCACAGAGTTATGCAAGACCGCTATTGGAGAAACCTGGGCTCTCATAACACCTGAGCAGAAACACAGACTGATGGACTCAATGCCACGCCGCATTGCTGTAGTAATTCAGGCAAAAGGATTCCCAACTAAATATTGAGTGCTGTACATGCTCATACTTATGTTCATACTTTTCAGTTGGCCAAGATTCCTAAAAATCCTTTTTTTGTATTGGTCTTAAGTAATATTCTAATTTTCTGAGATACTGACTTAGTTATAACTCAGTTATAACAATCAAAATTAAAAGAAATAAACACTTGAAATATGTCACTCTGTGTTGAATGAATGTATACATTATACACGTTTCACTTGTTGAACCGAATTAGTGAAATAAATCAACTTTTTGTAGATGGTCTAATTATATAACCAGCACCTGTATATCTGAAAAGTATATTTGGTTTTGCTGTGTCATGCAATATCCTGGCTGTAAACCACTAGGAGGCGCCAATGTATTTCAAAGGAAGTACAACCTAAAAAACAAATCAAAAACAAGATGCGTCTGTTACAACTGCATGATGCTTATCATTTTACAAGGATATTTAAACTACGATTGAGAAAGGGAGAAAGTATGCAAGTTAAAAATATGATGTAATTTATATTTTATATTATATTAAATCTTCCTACAGTCTAAATTAAAGCTTTGTCCATTTCCCCCAGATTCCTTACTTGGGTTTCTGTGCCTGTGAAGAAATGGGTGAAACGGGGGTGTGGCAACTGGTGGACCCGCCCATCCTCCCCTTGACTCATGGACCCAATCACAGCTTCAATTGGAGAGAAACCCTGCTGCAGGACTGACAGGCTGCGCCATCTTTTGGTTAGCCCGCCTTTTAGCTCTTTTTGGAGGAAACAGCCGAGTCTTACTCTCCTTCCACTTAGTGGCGCTCATGCACCGTTTGATCTTACATGGAGTACACCCAGGATTCCAAACATTCACCTCGTTCCTGCACTATTCCATTCTGATCATGTATGTCTACGTGTGTTGCAGCAGACATGTCTGTGTCCATAACTTCGTTCGTACATTGTCATGGCCTTATTACAGGTCATGTTTACTGCTTAACTGGCTCAGACAAGCCAAGATGGCTTCCTGACATTTCCCATCTCAGCAAGAGTCTCACACTAACTGCATCAAACCGACGCTTCCAAGATGGCCGCCTTCCTAAATAGCCTTGCCCACTCTCTGTACAGATGATGCAGCAAAGGTAACATGGCTTCCGCCAGACACACTGTGAGGAAAAGTAGACTTTGTTTAGCGTTTTGCACCCAAGCTTCCAGGTTACTTTTCAAAATATCTCATCCTTGGTAATCAAGCACAAGAAACAAAGTTTGAGCATGACAATCATTAAGAAGAAGAACCCTGTCTTGGAGACTGAGTTCACCTTGAGATGAGGCTGGTTTAAGGCTTATTTTAGTAGTTCAGTGCTTTTGTTTGCATGCAATATATTAATTAACCAGGGATTCTCAATCAGTTCCGTTAACTAAAAAATTTATTTAGAGCTCCTGTAAATTTAATCTAATTATTCATATTATCTTAATTATTTAACAATTTGCACAACATATTGGCTATTTATTGCAGCCTTGGTGCTTTATATATCTGATACATCAACAAAAAGAAAACATTATGTCTGGAGCAAGATGATTTTATTTATAGACTTGTTCTGAGTTTTTGATATTGGGTCTAAACCCATTTAATTCAAATAATCATTCAAATATGTTACTAATCTTCTTCTTCTTCCCCTTTCGGCGGCTCACGTTAGGGGTCGCCACAGTGGATCATTCTTCTCCACCCTACCCTGTCCGCTACATCTGCCTCTTTCACCCCAACTAC
>JAOTRA010000023.1:2734070-2756742 GCA_026260255.1 Pseudolaguvia tuberculata
TATATATCATGAAGAATGAGGAAATTGTTGCTCAGCCAATCCTGAATAGGATGCAAGATTTACAATAGGGCATTGCAGAGTAAATCAGAGATTGTGGAGCGCTAGAGATATTGGCACACGCCATAGTTGCATGACTAGCCAGAGAGAAAATAAGTCACATGAATAAGTCCATTTCCTCAGGGAGACCAGACAAGGTAACTGTGAAAAAGTGCAGTTCAAATAACGTGGCTGGGCTGAGCAGTAAGTATGCATGAATGTAAACTTTGAAAAGAGGAAGAACCTGGTGTGTATATGGCACTCTTGTAATGTTTGATGTTTATTTGTTTTTACCCTTTTCTATTTCGTAGATTCTAGGTTGTTTTATTGCTTGATTTTGCAGAATTCCTCAGCATGCAATGGCTTGTGCTTTCTGTATACAGTGCGAAAAAGTGTTGGCCCCCTTCCTGATTTGCAATCTTTTTGCATGTTTGTCACACTTTAATGTTTCAGATCTTTAAAATTTAAATATTAGTCAGAGTCCACCACTGCTATAATTCCAGTCTGTTATTGTTACAATGATGGTTACAATGATTTAATGACACACTTTAATGTTTCAGATCATCAAACAAATTAAAATATTAGTCAAAGATAACATGAGTAAACTGAAAACAGTTTTCAAATGAAGGTTTTCATTAAGGGAAATCATTAAGGGAAAACAAAATCCAAAACTACATGGCCCTGTGTGAGAAAGTGTTTGCCAGCTGTTAAAACATAACTGCGGTTTATCACACCTGAGTTCAATTTCTCTAGCCACACTCAGTCTGCAATCAAACAATCCTTAAATCGGACCTGCCTGACAAAGTGAAATAGACAGAAAGATCTTCAAAAGCTAGACATCATGCCGAGATCCAAAGAAATTCATAAACAAATGAGAAAGAAAGTAATTGAGATTTATCAGTCTGGAAAAAATTATGAAGCCATTTCAAAAGCTTTGGGACTCCAGCGAACCACAGTGAGAGACATTATTCACAAATGGCCAAAACATGGAAGAGTGGAGAACCTTCCTAGGATAGGAGTGGCTGGCTGAACAACATTACCCCATGAGCATAGCGACGACTCATCCAAGAGGTCACAAAAGACCCCACAGCAAAATCCAAAGAATTGCAGGCCTCACTTGCCTCAGTTAAGACTCCACCATAAGAAAGAGACTGGGCAAAAAGACGAAAACCGCTACTGAGCAAAATGAACATAAAGGCTAGTCTCAATTTTACCAGAAAGCATCTTAATGATTCCCAAGATTTTTGGGAAAATTCTCTGTGGAATGACGAGACAAAAGTTGAACTTTTTGGAAGGTGTGTGTTGCATTACATCTGGCATAATAGTAACACCGCATTTCAGAATGCATTTCAGCAATCCTGAAGGAGAATGTCCGGCCATCTGTTCATTACCTCAAGCTGAAGCGAACTTTGGTTCTGCAGCAGAACAATGATTCAAAACACACCAGCAAGTCCACCTCTGAATGGCTTAAGAAAAACAAAATTAAGACTTTGGAGTGCCATAGTCAAAGTCCTGACCTGAATCCTATTGAGATGCTGTGGCATGACCTTAAAAAACCCTCCAATGTGGCTGAATGATAACAATTTTGCAAAGATGAGTGGAACAAAATTCCTCCATAGCGCTGTAACAGACTTATTACAAGTTATCGCTTGATTGCAGTAGTTTCTGCTAAGGGTGGCCCAACCAGTTATTAGGTTAAGGGGGCAAACACTTTTCCACACGGGCCATGTAGCTTTGGATTTTGATTTCTCTTAATAATAAAAACATTCATTTAAAAACTGTTTTGTGTTTACTCATGTTATCTTTGACTAATATTTAAATTTGTTTGATCTGAAACATTAAACTTTAAACATTAAACATTAACACTACTGTATATATTGTCACAATGAAACTGAAAGCTTACTGACTAAATGGGACTTTATTCTTCTCTCATGAGTTTCGTATCAACATTATCGTGAAGTCTTCCAGCCACCTCTATCCTGCTACCTTGATGCTATCTAAGTGATAATCCCAGCACACATAGTGCCTATCCCAGCACACATAGGGCGAGAGGCAATGGTACACCCTGGAAAGTTTGACAGTCCATCACACATTCACTCCTATGGGCAATTAAGAATCACCAATCAACCTTAAGTACAACTGGAGTACCCAGAGGAAACCCAGCTTAGGGAGAACATGCAAACTCCATACACCACTCCACTATGCCACCGAGCTGTGCAATTAAGAATTATATAATTACAAAGTTCAGCCAAGCAAGTTCTTCTCAGCACACAATTTAACACAAATATAATAGATGCCATGCAGCCACTCTGCTATATTTCCAAAAATGTGAAAAGAATGTTTCATATTAATTTGAATACTAATAATTCAGTATACAGGTTCAGATATGGACCTGTAGATTGAAGTACACTAAACTCATCCTTTCATTGCTTTTCACTCAGTGGGCCGATGTTGGTCACAAAATTGAGAGGAGCTTGGAAACCATGACGAATGCACTGTGTCACTTAAACCTTATCTGGAAGGCGAGAAATAAAGTCAGAGAGGTTTTTTCCTCTACTCATGTTTGTGCAGCTGAAGTATGGTGTACCAATTGTATACAATTACAGCATTTGGGAGACACCCTTATCCAGGGCATTGGTGCCTTGGTGATGCTGGGAATCGAACCCCGGTCTTTCTGGTATGAGTCTAACACCTTAACCACTAAGCCACCACTTAGAAACTGGCACAGTATCTCAAGATACAAACTTGCAATCAAAAAGTGGTTTTAAAGGTCAAAATGTTTTTTGCAATTAAAGGATTTTAATTCTATTTCCAGACATTCAGCCAAAAAACAACAACAAAAAAACCCCAACCATATCATGAATCTCACAACGCAGCCATTCAGGAGTAAGAGAGATAATGGGTAGGAGTATTATTTCCAGTATTTAAAAAAAAAATAGTCTAAAAAACTTTATATATCGTAGTGTATATAATCATGTAAGTGCCAAATAAAAGTTTAATCTGAATTATTACACTAGCATGTCATTTGATATTAATACAATTTATATTTGGTATTTACCTAAGGCTATAGGTCAAATGGATCTAAAAAAAAAAAAATCAACATTTATATACAACCAAGATGCCAGGATGTAACCATTTAATATTAGTTACAATTTGCTGACTTTACAAAACATCATTCAGCAAATCTGTGTTGGAAATATGGACCACAAAAAAGGTACAAAACAATAAAGGTACATTTGTCATGAAAATAAAACACAAGTGAACACATTTAAACAAAAATACTTCGAAACATACAAACAACAAAATACACTTTGAAAAATATGTTTGATCGATTACTAGCTACATTGTAAGTCTACCAGCATTCTGTCTACAAAATGGTATTAATTAATATTCAACGTACATTTTTAGCCGTTAAAATATTCTACTGATTTAATATCCAAGGCACAAGATACAAGAAAAATAAAAGGATAAAGTTTGAGTAAATACCATTAGGACGTTGTCACAAAAACAAACACTACAAGGCTCAAGTCAAAGAACAATTCATACTCACATTGCTATAAGAAATGTACAAAAATTCACTTTAAGGTGACTTGAAGGTATTATATATTGTAGGATCAGAAAAAGTATCATGACCATCAAAACATCAAACAACTTTTCTCTCAATTGAAACATTTCAGACAAATTTGAATATTGTACAGAAAAACTTTCCCCACACACACCCACACACACAGCCAAAATATTCAAGAAATCAAATCAACCCATGCTATATTTGTTTTTCTCAAATATTGTTTGACCAGGACACCATGCAAATACCACAGAAAGAAAGCGGATACAAAATGTAACACTGCATTGTGGAATTGCATCACTATGAACACTCGTACACACTAAAGACACTGACAATGATTGAATCTTTCACAAAAGCCATGGTGAGATCGAGGAGGCAAGGTTTTAACTGATTATTCCATCAGACGCCACATTTTATATAGTGATAGATTATTTATTATTATTTTTTTAATTTCTTGTAAATGAAGTCTACTAAAGTAAATAAAGTAAAATAAAAAACTTAAAAATGTGCTCTTTTTTGACTGTCCTAATTTTCATTTTACTGTTCATTTTACAATTTTATTGGCCTTTGGAAATAAATATCTATATATTCAGCTATGTTTGTAAATACTGGATATTTGCAGAATGCAGATGTGACTTATTCAGAACATCACAGCTTTAAGCCAAATGATTGCCTTGTGCAATGTCAAAAATATTGAGAAAGGGGACCATAAATAAGTCTGTTTGATAATGATCAAATCAATCAACAGATACATACAGATTTCAATTGTATGTCATAGATTTTCCTAGAAGGATATTATGTATCTAGAGTCAGAACAAAAGTCTTTCATTGTTTTTTCCTTCTTTCATTTATGAAAATTGCTAAAGGTTCTAGGTGATGCACAGCTGTCAAAATATAGCAGCATATCATACAGTAGAAAATATAAAGGAGTCTTAGTAGAGTTAGTGGGTCATTGTTAATTTTTTTTTACTTCTTACACAAAATACAATGAAATTCTTATAAAGCACCCAATTTGGATATATTACTCCACTGGAAAGTAAGACACAATTATGCAACCAATCCTTAAATAGAGTTAAATTGTATCAGGCTGAAGGGCACATCATACTGGACTGGTTCTAAAAGTATGCAGATAAAGAATCAGCAAAGTATTTCACATTTCAGCTTGTTAGCTTTAAAAGTTCCTGTTGCAGACCAGGAGGAGCAGTGTGCAAGATTTAAGGCACTCTGCGTTATGAGCATAAAAGAGCAAAGTGGAAGGAAAATGAAGGAAAAAACATCTTGGAGAAACAACTTTCCCACTGACTGTCTAGCAGGATCCAGACTGACTGAGTAAGGCGACGGTGTAGCCGTCTCACAGTTTTTAATAATACAGAGTTTTCTTTGACATATGGCCTCATAGAGGGTCGTCAATTAGCTGATAAAACTTCAGGGGAAAATAATTACAGGACAATTAAAAACATTTCAAGTTTATAACATTTCCATTTCCAAATAACTTTTGAAACAATCATAACATATAATCTTAGGTGCCTAAATAAAGCAACATTCCTATAAAGAACTTTTCACAACTATGTATGAAGCTTTTAAAAATCAACAGGTATTCCAACTTGCATTCTCCATGTGTGTCCAGTGTTTAATTATTTGCATTAAAGTGATATAGGCCACAAAAGCTGAAAACATATACACAAATTCCCAAAGAATTAAATGGAATGCTTTTCATTCGATTGTAATCGACACAAGTGCTTTCTTTTGGTTCTGTCCCTCACCATCGTTCTCCTGTTCCTCTTTCTCTGGCTCTGGCAACGAGCTAACAGATGTGAAGCTTTTTGCCTCCTCCACTGATGTTCCTTCCTCATTTGCATTGCTTGCTCCAGAGCCTGGAGAATTTTGGGCTAAGGAGGCTAGGGATCGGGAGTCATAGTTCATGGTTGAGGAGACCTGGGAGATGACAGGAGTTTGTACTGAAGAAGAAGAAGTGGTGTTGACATCAAAGGATTGTTCGGTTATCTCAAAATGGGCCAGGTTCTCCTCTTCTTCCTCCTGCATGTGGCTCAAGTAGTCTGGGAGGAGGAACTCACTGGGGAAACAAAACACAGACTGTTAAATACTGCATTGAAAAAAAAGAAACAAAAACCGAGTTAATCATAAATCAGGTAAGAGGCCATAATATGAAGCAACATTTCTACTAAAATGTAACAATTGATCCGAATTACTTTTTATTTGCTTTAATTGAAAACATCTGAATGTAAACAAATGAAAATGGTACATATTGTTTAAACTCTTTCTTTAAATTAATTAAAAAAAATATGTCCAAGACATGTTTCTTGTTGTTGATAGATTTACTGTTCAATCTTAAGTGGCTACTTTCCTTACTGATGCATTTTGATTAAAAAAAAAAACCTTCATTGTACCTGGCACAACTAGTCAGAATCAATTATTAAACAGTTACCAAAGCAAAATGTTGATAATAGTGTCTTCATTAAGGTATTACAGTTAACACATTGAAGATGTGGAAATCCAGAGGTTATACCAGAAGAGGCAACCCACTCATCAGCACTAATGCTCAAAAGTTGGCCAGAATGGAATTTAGACTGCAATGCAGAGATGAGCCACAAAAATTCTGGAAAAAAGATGAGCCTTTACCAAAGTGGGGAGAAAGTAGTAATCTGCACATGCTAGAAAAAAAACATTTGAGCTCATCGGTCAGGAACGGTGGAGGTAGCTTTATTGCTTGGGTTTGCTAGACTGCTTCTGGATTGGGATCACTAATCTTTATTGATGATGGTAGCAGCAGAACGAATTTAGACGTTTACAGAAACACTCTACCAGCCAATTTACAAAGAAATGCAGTCTAATTGAGAGAACTTTCATCAGACGGAAAGACTAAAATGCATAGTCGATCACATTACTGCGCAATTCAAACACCAGACCTTAAACGAAATTAGCATGAATTTAGTTGAAATTATATTTCCTCTATTAGTGTTACAGCAAGCAAATATAATGTTTCATTTACTTTAAGACTATCTGCTCCTGTAGATATAGTTCTGCTCCAGAAAATAAAAAATGAAATTTAAAACCTTTGGTTTAACCTTTTATTTTAAACATCATCATATAGCAAATACTAAACAATGGACAGTGTTATTTCGATATCTTCAAAGGACTAGCTGTTACTTAAAAATGTATTTGTTTTGGATTTAAAATCTGTTATTATACACCATAAAAATTCCAAGACAAGTCCAGTTTCAATTCCAAGACAGGTGGTTACACATTCTGACCACCTTCAGCAGGAAATGGTAACATCACAAATTCAAACATTTAACTAGAATGCATGAACAAATTAAAGGACTATATGCTGGTGTGATTTGTAAATGTGCAAAAACAAAAGGTACTAAATACATACCAAAAACAGCCATAAAATTAAAACCACCTGCCCCATTTTGTCTGGATCCCACTTATACTGCCAATACAGAAATGACTAACTGAATCTGGCAACAAGACATTAGAAGCAACATCAGTAAGCTGTAAAGTGTTGCCTTCATAGCCTGGACTTGTTTCCATCTCTGGACCATCTTCTTGTGTTGCTTCATGGTCAAGTTTTCATGCTGCATGGGCATAGGCTGGGCAGTGCTACAGACAATGCGAGTTCCTCTGTCTTACCCAGCATTAACCTTTTTAACAATAGGTACTACAGTAGCTCTTTTGTAAGCCCAGACAAGTTAAGCCTTTGCCTAAATTTCCAAACAAATCATTGAGACTTAGGAACCATAATTATGGTACTGTATCACAGTCTATGTTACTTTTTTAGTAGGTACAACAACAGCAGAGGATGTCCCACAGAATTTTAACATGAGCGAATCTAGCAGCTCGGTTTTGTTGCGGGACACTATAAGCCACTTTTCACTTATAATATTCTGCACTATACAGCTGTTTTTAGCTGCTGTATAAGCGACACAAATTAAACATCTTCCACTTGTTGTTCAATTTTGTGAAATATCTGAAGACCTCACTCTTTCTGTTTTACTTCTTAGTTTCTGTTTAATAAAACAAAAAGAAAGCTAGAAAAGCTCATAGATCATTATGGAGCAAGAGTATCATACTTTCACGAACAGACATGTTTAATTCATTCAACTCAGCATTACCATTCTCTTTAAAATTAATCAATTTATCCATTTCTATTCTGACATGCAATAAAAAGGGCTGATCATGATCAGGAAAATCATGGTATATAATTGATTCACTGTCCTACACACAAAATGCAAGTTTTTTATATCCACTAGGTTTGTACAGTAGAACTTAATTTTGTAATTTCAAACCATTAATAAAAATAAATGAATTCTGAATACAAGTAAAAATTTACTTTTTGAACACCTTGTTATAGCATTCGGTCACTGTTATTCTGACATTACTATTGTAACATAATTGTTAGAAGATGGCTGTAGACATGAGGGTCATATACAGCAAGTGACATATAGTACCTCTACCTTTCATTCTCAAACAACATTTTACCTACTTTTAGTAGAAATGTTTGATGGGCTGATTCTTGTTATTGCATAAACTGCATACATACTCATACATACAACACACATTTTCCCTCTTTGGAAGCCTTTACTTCCCATCTTAAGTGACTGCCAAATTACTGTCTCATTAGTACAAGCTTGTTTAGATCATGCATTGTTTATTTGTGCTGAAAACATGCAACTTGGCCAGGGTGAAAATGATGCTTTAGAAACGGAAGTCTCAACATTACCAGGAATATAATGGTAATGTTAGATTATGACTAATATCCTGGGTGTAACAAGTGGTCTTTTTTGGTCACCACTAAGCTCTAAAGAATTAGTTTACAATAGCTATCCATGTATGTGATCTCTTTCACACCCTTGTATGTATCCAAATCCTTTCTTGTTTACTCTAATGCTGCTCTTTACAGTGATTCATTTCCTAATAAAGCCCCTATTCAGGAACCCTTTGAAAACACGTATCTGGATACACAAGACGTAACCGTTTCACTGAATCTATTTTAGAAATAGAAATTTGCACCCTGGGAATTAAGTGGATACCGAACTTCCTGAGGAGCATAACTAAAAGAATACGTAATCTTTTGTGAATACAGACAAGTCAAGGCTAAGGAAAGATCTAGAAAAGGTAAAGCGTGCATCAACTAATATGAAGATCAAAACAATAAAATTAGGGATGCACAATATTTAAAAAAACGACATTGTGATATTTAGTTTTTCTGCTATTTAGATAACAATATGAACATACAAATTTAGCAGACAACTTGAATAGTCTATTTGGAAAGAATTCATTATTTTAGAATGATTGGGGCAAATTTTGTAAAAAACAACTTTGCAAAATATAAAACTAATTATAATCAAAGATAAATACAATAGAACAAAGATGTAAATAAAATAAACAGTGTTTTATGGTTTTCTGGAGATCAAATACAGAAATAAAATAATAAAAATCACAATGTATAGTTCTCAGGGGGCGGCGCGATGGCGTAGCGGTTGACACGGTCGCCTCACAACAAGAAGGTCCCAGGTTCGATTCCCGGGTCTGTGCTGAGTTTGCATATTCTCCCTGTGTCTGCGTGGGTTTCCCCCAGGTACTCCGGTTTCCTCCCACTGTCCAAAAACATGTACATTAGGCGGATTGTGAGTCTAAATTGGCCATAAAATTCCAGTCATTAGGGTGTCACAAACCCAAGCCCAGCTAAATGGGAGGGTTGCGTTAGGAAGGGCATCCAGAGTAAAACCCGCCAAGTCGATTGTGTGGATCATAGGAGTGATCTGCTTTGGCGCCGCGAATAATTAAGGATAATTAACCATGACAGTGCTGTTGATAATGTTTGTTCTTGCTTGCTATTTGTCCCTTCGCTTCCGAGTAACCCCGTGTTTTGCCCCTTTGCTCCTGAGTAACCCCGTGTTTTGCCCCTTTGCTCCTGAGTAACCCCGTGTTTTGAGTTGGTTTAAGTTCGGTTTAAGTTTACTTGTGTTTTTGTTTCATTTTGTGTTCAGTCTGGGAGTCAATAAATACGTGTTACCTGCAACATGTATCCGATCTCCGTTAATCCATTACATGTCCATTATTTTAATTGGATGACAATAGCCTACGTTGGCCATTGCTGGGTAAACAGGAAAACGCCCCCTTTTTAATCAGTCTAAAAATATATTATATTGCTCTCACTGAAATAAATTTCCAAATATATGACTCTCTGAATCAAAAAGGTTCCTGACCCCTGTCCTAAGAGGAG
Organism: Pseudolaguvia tuberculata; assembly: GCA_026260255.1. NCBI lineage: Eukaryota > Metazoa > Chordata > Actinopteri > Siluriformes > Sisoridae > Pseudolaguvia > Pseudolaguvia tuberculata. Next base: position 2,743,922 of record JAOTRA010000023.1, read on the forward strand.
CAGCCAAAGGACAAAAAAAAACCCAAACCCAACCACTGTGTAGTTCTCACCATATAAATTCAGTACATCTAAACTATCAAAGCAACAAAAGTGATTGTTATTGCATCTAAATACTTATTTTAAATATTTACACTATAATAGACTTTAAAACAATGTGCAATTAATTATCTTATAATTTATTATTTAACTTTAAAATTAATCCAGAAATTACACATGTTCTGTGGCGATTTCAACTATAATCCCCACTTGACAATATACTTTGACTATAGCAGATGCACACAGTGCAGCCTGCAGTGTCAAAGCCATATATTGTGCAGCGGTAAATAACATGCCAACTCTTGTGCTGTATCACAAACGAAATAAGTACAGCAGCGCTTATCTTTATCAAAAGGAAAGCAAATTGTATTTATAACCTATAAATTAAAGAATAACAAATGAGCCACTGCCAATTTGAACCTTCGTGACTAGCTAAGCCTAGTTTCTGTTTGCAGGCAGGTCTAATTAGGTTCAGCTCCTCCTCACCTGGTCTGGAAGTAGTTTGCTAGCTCTGATGCTTCATGGTTCAGACTCCTCAGGTGTACGATTAAATTGCCGGAGTTGGTAAACATGGCGCCGCACGTTTTGCACTCGTAAATCCGAGGCTTGCGGATGATGTGGCGGGACACCCTCATGTGGTGCTTATATTCACCGAAGGATGTGAATGTGGCGCTACAGATCTGGCACCGGAAACAGCGTTTACCTTCATGCTTCAGACGGTGCATCTTTAGGGAGTAGGCCCGTGTAAACTTTTTCCCACAGCGGTCGCACTGGAACGGCTTAATGCCTGTCGAGAAGATGAGTCAGCAGTTATAACAAAGCACACAATTTTTACAGTTGTTAAATTAATTAAGGACCTAGTTTAGCTCTTGGGGACACATTTATCCTGAACCTAATGCAACTGTGCCGGCTGATGCTCTTACCAGAGTGGATGAGCATGTGCTGCTTAAGATTCTGGATTCGAGTGAAGCGGACTCCACATGTTGGGCACTGGAACGGCCGCTCTGGTCCATTTAGTCCTTGTCGCGTGGAAGGGCTGATGTACAGGTGGTAAGGATACTGAACATTTTCCAGCCTACAGGACAGCAAGAAAAGAGGTAAAGACGGAAACATAAGACATGACAGAATGAGAGCATAAGCATGATAAAAGCATAGATTAAGGTCAATTCAGTGTTTGAGATGCCAGAACATTTAAAATTTAATTAGCTAAAAGGACAAGTATGAAACACTGTAACCACACGCCACTCACAAGTTTAAATAAAAATGTCCATGTGTAATGCAGATGCTGTAAATAATTACTATAGAATTATGGGCAAATAGTTAACACTGCCAATTTGACAACGTTGCTATATTAACAGGGTCTGCTTTCAAAGTTCCACATATTGCAGCCCAGAGAGATTTCAGACTAACATTTACCAAATTTATTCAGGCAGATCAAATTATCCTATTAAAAATAAAAAGTCCATTTGCAGAAAAGGTTCAGCTGTGATTCTTTCTCTCTCTTTTGCTTTGCACCCCGACACGTCTCGTTTCACTTCATGTTTCTATAGCATTCAAGAGCCAGGAATTTTCCAGACTAGCTTCTGGTCCATTGGCAACACATTTTGCCAAAATGTCTAATAGCCATGACAACACCACATAAAATACCTCCACTTATAAAGAAGCAAAAAATATAAAGACAGAAAAATTGAACCCGCCCTCAGAGATTTTTCTTAATGTAACAGTTAGACATCAGAAAATAATACTGTGATCCTTAGTAGCAGACCTTTCGTCCTCTTCTATGTGGCCTGTGGTGTTTGGGGTGCCCTGGATGGACTGAAGGCTCTCTGTCACGCCTTCATCCATAGATCCTATAAAAATTAACATTTATTTTAATTACTTCCATGATAAAATAAAGAAATATATATATTTATAAAAACCTGCACAAGACGGACATATCAGGGCAAAGATTTAGATCAAGAGAGCTTGCATTTAGCGATGTGTATGATTCAAATATGTTAGTTATAATTAAAACATGTGAAAATGTCACTAACCCTGGGTTCCATTTAAGATGTTCCTGTCTGAAAAAAGACTTTATGAGCTTGTCTGATTAAGTAAATCAGAATCTTTTTATCTGTGATACTCATTTGAATATTAAATTAATATTAAAAAAAACCTTTTAAAGGCTTTATTATAAATTAGTTTATCAGAAATCTGATATAATTTTAAAAGTAACTTTTAGACAAACATGTGGTAACTAATGAGTCATTATTATTCCTTTTCTCATTTGTAACCATAGCAGTGCTCTAATAATTGAAAATAATGATAAAAGACAGTTTGAGACACTGACCTCACTGCTGGCTTTTCTGCTGCTCTAGTTTTAATTACAGCTGTATCTATTAGTCATTACACTGCTGATTATGAAAATTAGTTGGATTAAAATGTTGCTATTGAAACAATTTTTGGCAACAAGACAATTTTTTAAATGTGAGCCGTTGTTATCATACATCATTTACACAGTGCAGTGCTACTACCTTATTAGAATACTATTGGGGAAAGATTGTGGCAACCCATTACTGTACTGTATTACTGGATGAGTCAATTGTAAGAAGATTTCAATTTCTAATTCACTCACTGACACTGATCACCCTACTGACTAATAAAATCTTTGCTTAATAAATCAACAGTCAGCTAATTATTTGAACATATTTTAGCCCCATTAAAACTAAATCAATTATATACAACTAAAAAATAAACTATTGGTACACAAAGAAATGGGGTTAAAAATTTTCTTACCTATAGATGATGACTGAGGGCTAATAAGCAGATCCTCCTGGGTGTGCTCACTGCCAGGAACAGTTTGCTGATCAGTCAGGGATCCATGTGATTCACTCACTGGCTGTGATACCTCCTCATGTGCCTCTTCATCACTTAATCTTTCCACCTTTACTTGCACGTCCTCTTCTTCCTCTACAACAGCCGTCCCACCCACCCCAAGTGCCCGAGGGCCCTCGCAGGACAGGTATTCCACCAGAGCACGACTACCTCCATCTTGTCCGTGTCCTCCACTGGACTCCAGCAACCCTTCAGGTAGTTTGGCCTTTTCCGAAGTAAAGCGGCGGTCTACACCAAATGGATACGTCCAGGTAAAAGCCAGAGAGGATTCTAGGGACTGGGCAGAGTTCTCAGGAAAGGAGGATGATGAGGGTGAGGGATTTGGGACTTGTGGTGAGGAAGAGGAGGTGGGTTGTGGGCTGGCAAAGCCTTTACGCTTGCGACGTGACTCACGGCACACAGGGACAGGCCGTTCGGGTGCGCTGCATTCTGAAGACACTGGCGAGGGTGATAGGGCGTCCAGCGGAGTCAGTGTACATGTTGTGGCACCTTCTGGAGCCTCCTGGGGCCGATGAAGAGAGGAGGTGTTGGTGGAAGATGGGGAGGAGTTCCACAAGATGCTGGACTTCATGAATTCTGAACAGGTGTTGGCCACTGCAAACATCTGCATGTAGCTTGCAGCAGCCAGGACATCAATGATGTTTTCTGTGCTGATTGACAGTGTGGATGTGTAGGCATATTCCAGCAGTGGAACAAAGCCTGCTACAGTAACATGGTGGAGATCGAGAACGGCCTTACTGTCACTTGTGCTGGCCTCATCATCGCTTGGCTTTCCAGACAGCTTAGCTTTGAGGAAGTCACTGCAGCAAGCCAATACCACCTTGTGGGCAGAGAATAGCTGGCCCTGTACACGAATAGTAACATCGCAGAAATGTCCTTCACTGCGCAATGCATTGAGCTTGTCTAAAAGCTCTTGGCTGTGACTGGGTGAGTTGTGAGTAAATGTCTTCACTCCCATCTTCAGAACAATACCTGATTGACTTCCTTAGAAATGGAAAGATAATGATTTCGTGTTAAACAAACTAAAATAATTAATACTTTTGGCATGATTTATAAACTTGAACATATCCTTTAGATTGTCTTCATTAAAAACGATATTATTCAAATGTTCCTTTTTGCTTAAAATTAAAACTGTTCAAGAATTTTTCCCAATCTTTTTTAATCTTATCCCAGTCACTGCTGCGTTAGCTCATTAGCATTTATGTATGCTTAAGTGGACAATGACACAAAAGTGACAATTAGAGCATTTATATACGTTAACATAATTAAAAGGAACACACATTTTACATACTTGGCAAACACAATTTATTTGGTTCAGATGTGTTTGATTAGGGCTGGAGCTAAACTGTAAACTCTGCCCTCCTGGAACTGAGTTTGACAAAACTGTTTTAGAGGTTGGCAGAAAGAACAAAATGAAAGGATGAGAGGAACATTAAGCTATTAATATCTAGAAGTAGAAAAATCTGTCCAAACACACAATTCATCTTTTAAACCGTTTGTCAGTCCATTGCAGGGCATCACACTGACAAAGAACCACACACATGGGTATAGGTAATTTAGAATTACTGATCAACCGAATGAACATGTTTTTGGACTGAAGTACAGTACAGAGAGAGAACGAGGAGAACATGCAAACTCAAGAACGAGGAGAACATGCAAACTCAAGAACGAGGAGAACATGCAAACTCCACAGAGAAAGACCCTTCGCCCGGGAAATTGACCTTCTTGCTGTGAGGCAACCGTGACACCGCTCTGCCCTCCATACACACAGATATATGAAAATAAGTAGCTAAATCTAGTTACAGCTTAATGCATTTTAGCTCCATATTCTAGAGAAACTAGAGAAAGTAGGCGAGTAACCCAGAGAGAGATTTGATTTTTAGTACCCTGTTTCTTCAGTCTTATGAAAGTGGAACCCATCTGACACCAAGGGAAAACACTCTTCAATTACTGCACCTTGTGAAATGCTTTTGCAACATGAAGATTCTGTAGTTGTATACTCAGAATCGGATGACAATTAACTGAGGCAGGGCCAACACTGACGTGCAACAATTTGTCCGCAGAAATTTAAGTAGTAACCTATTCCTACAGGACAATAGAATGAATAATCCAATATGCAGAAAATCCTAAATTGAATGCCAATTTCAATAAAATACAGCATAGAGTAAGAATATTAGAATAGTACCTGCAGCACCCTACTTCCATCCAGAGTATGTTAGCAGAGTGAGGAGTAGAGCGGCATAATTATGCCTGCATTGTGGTTTTCTGTTTCTCCAAGTGTGCTTGATCCTGAGCTTAACTCAAGTTAACAGACCATAATGTAAAAACATGAACAAATTTATATGTGGCCAAACACTGCAACTAACAATAAAGTCTGTGTGAGGAACACATGCACGAATAAAAAGATCTTTACAAACAAAATAAATCAAGTCAGTAAAATAAAATGTAGAAATATTAAGAAAGTCTGAATGCCACTTTTCAAAAATTATTAATTTATTACATTATTCATTCATTCATTCATTATTTATCTTTTAACTTGCTTTCTCTCCCCTAGGGTCACAGGGGTCTGCTGGAGCTTATCCCAGCGCACATAGGGCGAGGTAGGGGTACACGCTGGACAGATGACATGTCCACACACACAGACAAACAACCACACACACTCACTCCCATGGGCAATTTAGAATCACTAAATCAACATGTTTTGGACAATGGGAGGAAACTGAAGTACCAGGAAGAAAACCATGCAAGCAGAAGGAACAAGCAAACTAACCACTTTGCCACCACGCTGCTCTTTATTACATTATTATGTAAAATCTTGTCTATAATCTATAAAATATTTAGGCAAAACACATTTGCTTAGTGTAGAAAAATTGCATTTTTTATGTGATAAGCTTACATAAACACATACAACAGAGGTGCAAGAAAATCCATAAAACCTTTTCCTGTTTTAAGAAAAATTATTTTCTTCAGGGAACGGATACAGTATTCTGAAACCACAGAGCATGTTCCAACTAGTCATGTGTTACCTACCCTTCTTTCTACATTATCATGTAAACAATCTTGCTAGCCTCGGTCTGATCAATCCAGGTGATGTTACTGCTCTAAATGGTGTTATAAATGTACTGAGGTTTATATAAGTGAGCGGTTACTGAGAAACAGGAATCAAATAAATTTAGAATATTGTTGTGTGACATATTCTCAGTAATAAATAAAGTACACAACAATAAGCTGTCAAGTGTGAAGGTGCCTATATATACACAAGTGCATCTCAAAAAATGAAAAGAATATCATGAAAAGGTCAATATTTTGTCACTAATTTCAGATAGTAAAACTATATCTGCCTCTTTCACCCCAACTACCTGCATGTCTTTCCTCAACACATCCATAAACCTCCTCCTTGGTCTTCCTCTAATCCTCCTGCCCGGCACCATCATCTGCAAATATCATCGTCCATGGAGACTCCTGTTTGACCTCATCTGTCAACCTGCCCATCATCACTGCAAACAAGAAATAACTCAGAGCCGATCATTGATGCAATGTCTGCTTTATCTTGAAACAGTCCAACAATCCTACCGCACACCTCACTGCTGTCACAGTATCCTGCTCCAACCTTTTTATTGACCTGACTTCCTCATACAATACCACAACAAGTCTATCGGAACCCTGTCGTACGCTTTCTCCAGATCCACAAACACGCAATGCAACTCCTTCTGGCCTTCGCTATACTCATCAACATCCTCAAAGCAAAGATTTAATCTGTGGTACTCTTCCTTGTCATGAAACCATACTGTTGCTCACAGATGGCCACCTCTTTCCTCAGCCTAGCTTCCACTACTCTTTCCCTTAACTTCATGGTGTGACTGATCAACTTTATTCCCCTGTAGTTTCTACATGTCTACACATCTCCCCTTATTTTTAAACTCAGTACCAGAACAACGCTCCTTCCAACTGCCATAATATCATAATACATAAGACCAACAAGGAAAAATTATATCTTAAAAGGAAATGACAGGCTTCAGAAAAGTATGATGATTTATATGCACGCAATACTTGATTGGGCCTCCTTTTGCAGGAAATACTGCATCAATATTACATGGCATGGCATGGCATGGAAGCAGTCTGTGACACTGTTCAGGTGTAAACGAAACTAGTTGGTGTGAAGTTAATCAGTGTGAACAGTCTGGCTCAGAGGCCCAACAGTGGCAACTTGATGGTGCAGGGAATCCAAAACATTATCAGTGAATGTAGTTATGAGTAAGAGAGTATGAGATACACAAGGACCTGGTAACACAGGACAATTAAACAGTTCACACATTTACTTAATCATTTAAATCAGAGCAGTTTAACCGGACAACTTTCACCATTGAACGTTCTCTTCATGAGGAAAGTTAAAGTGGGCGTGGCTGCGTGCAGAAAGTACTTTGTTTACTCGCACAACAGTAAACTTACCTTGAGCTAAAAATACGCACCAAATTTTAGAGCGGGTTTGAAGGCTATGAACACATTTCCTTTGATTTTAATACTTTTAGCATTTCGTAGGTTATTCAAGTCTGTGGCTCGAGGCGCACACACAACATTAAAACTAACAAATTAAGCATCGTTACATTAAAATAGCATTACAATAACTAAATAGCTACAGCCCAGAAACATCTCGCACGACATGTAATGAAAAAAGGGCTACACATAAATAATTATGTCCAATCTCTGTAACTAGCTGTCTTGCTAACTCGTTAGCCTGCTAGGTGGTTGATGTGTGACGCCGAGTATTTTAAGTATTATGCTTTACACGTCACAATAATGGCATGTTAGGTAAAGCATAGATTTAAGTCTATTTCACTCACCTTTTTAAACGGATAGAGGATAGACACAAAGATTTGTCAGCATTTAAGTAAGCATGAAGCTAACCAGCGAGATATCCTTAATAGCACAGACAGGCAGGTTAGCTGAGCGGTGGTATCATTGGTGCTGCAATGTTAACAGGAGTTTTCTCCTTTTCTTTAGTGGAAATAAATGACATATTCCTGTAGGTTGGAATTGCTATAATGTAAATCTAAATTGTGTTAAACTGTTGTTGGCTATCGGAGCTGTAGCTCCTTTTTTTGGGCCAGTTGATATTTACATCTTCTATCCCAGCATGCAATTCGCGTCCCCCAAAGGATATCTCTGACTAACGAGCCCAAAAGATTCCGAATGACTTCCAACTAACATTTGGTAGTATCAGTAAGTTTTAAAATAACATTTAACAATTTTTGTTGTATTAATAACTATATCAAACATTCAAAATTGAATCTAGAGATTAGTATGTTTTCACAATTAGACCTTTCTTTACTTTTGATCTAATTTATAATCTAAACTGTTGATACTTTGGGCCACATTTACACAGCATGTATCAAGTCACCTAATTCAGATTTTTAATATTAGTGTGGCACAGATGGGATATAACTGACAATAGTGTACAAAATTCTGATTTGGATCTGCTATGTAAACAGTCAGATCAGATTTCTACATTACTGAATAATAAGCAACGGTGGTGCATGATGTTAAATTGATGGTCCTGGGAATGTAACCAATCAAACACCAAAAACTAATTTAACACTTTCCATTAAATAATAAATATCCCATAATACAACATGCACCATAAAAACATGATCCAAGCAAAACACAAGTGTCTAATGTAAAATGCAGGTGCAGTGCTCCGATCCATTTTTCAGTTGTAGCTTCTTAACAAAACATACTTTTTAAAGCAGTCTGGTGTAAAATGATTAATGCAAACATAAACATATTTAGGTAGATCGAGACTGTGGAGATTTAATTAGAATTATATTAAATATAGGTATTTTGCTTCCTAATGATGAATTAAATACTTATAACCAGACAGACAGATGAGCATTACATTTCAATAAATATATAACCTATTAAAATCTAAAATCTTTTTCTTCTCCTTTCGGCTGCTCCCGTTAAGGGTCGCCACGGCAGTTCGCTCTTCTCCACACTACCCTGTCCGCTACATCTGCCTCTTTCAACCTAGCCTCTCTCACCTTGTCTCCAAAACATCTTACATGCTCCGTCCCTCTAATAAACTCATTTCTAATTCTGTCCATTCTCGTCACTCCCAATGAAAATCTTTACCTCCAGCTCCTTCTCCTGTATTTTTGACAACGCCACTGTCTGGAAACTGTACGACATTGCAGGTCAATACAGTCCTATAAACGTTCCCTTTCACCCTTGCAGAGACTCGTCGATCACAAATCACTCCTGCCACTCTTCTCAACCCACTCCAACCTGCCTGTACTCTTTTCTTCACTTCTCTAACACACTCTCCATTACTTTGTACTGTTGATCCCAAGTACTTCACCTTCACTGCCTCTTCTTCCTGCATCTTCCCATTCCATTGCTTTCTGTCTCATTCACACACATTACTCCTACTGACTTTCATTGCACTCTCTCCAGCACATACCTCCACCTCTCCAGATTCGTATTAATCTGCTCTCTACTCTCAACACAAATCACAAAATTATCCACAAACATCATCGTCCATGTCACTCCTGTCTGTCAACCTGTCCATCACCACTGCAAACAAGAAAGGGCTCATACATGTCCTGCTTCACCCTCATAGACTTCTCTATACCTGACTTCCTCATACAATACCACATCTCCTCTCTCGGAACCCTGTCGTATGCTTTCTCCAGATCCACAAACGCGCAATTCAACTCCTCCTGGTCTTCTCTATACTTCTCCATCAACATCCTCAAAGCAAAGATTGAAACTGTAGTACTCTTCCCATACTGTTGCTAAGAAATGGCCACCTCTTCCTTAGCCTTAGCTTCCACTACGCTTTCCCATAACTTCATGGTGTGACTTATGAACTTTATTTTCCTGTAGTTACTGGACATCTCCGTTATATTCAAAAATTGGTATTAGAACACTCCTTCTCCATTTCTCAGGCATACACTCACCTTCCAAAATACTGTTAAACAATTTAGTCAGAAACTCCACTGCCATCTCTCCTAAACATCTCCACGCTTCTACTGGAATGTCATCTGGTCCAACCGCCTTTCCAATCCTCTTCATAGTTTCACTCACTTCCACCTTACTAATCCTACCCTCCACTTCCTGCTCCAGCATCTTCATCTCATCCAACATTCTTTCTCTCATTTTCCTCATTCATCAGCTGCTCATCCACCTTTTCAACAGAACACACTAGACCACACTGTGTATCTTTTATCGCCACAACTTGCAGTACATTCTTCCCAGCGCTTTCTCTCTTGGCCAACTGGTACAAATCCTTTTCTTCCTCCTTGGTGTCCAATTTCTCATACAACTCCTCATACGCCTTTTCCTTAGATTTTCCACCATGCTCTTCACCTGCTGCCTCATCTCCTTATACTTCTGCCTACTTTTCTCATCTCTCTGCTGATCCCAATTCTTTTTCACCAACCTCTTTCTCCTTATGCTTTTCTGCACTTCCTCATTCTACCACTGCATCTCTTTGTCTTCCTTTCCCTTTCCAGATGTCACAACAAGTACCTTCCTAGCAGTTTCCCTTTCTGCAGTCGTTGCCCAATCATCATTTAACAACTCTTCACCACCAACAAGCCTCTGTCTGACCTCTTCCCTGAATCTTACACTACAGTCTTCCTCCTTCATCTTCCAGCATCTTATTCTCTTTTCTGTCCTCTCTCTCCTCTTCTAACTTCCAAAGCCATTCCACAGACCACCATCCGGCGCTTATTAGTTACACTATCCCCTGCCACCCCCTTGCAATCTCCAATCTCTTTCAGGTGACATCTCCTGCACAAAATATAGACCACCTGTGGCAACTTCTTCCACGTCAACCTATGCTCTTCCTACTTCCTGGACACTGCCATGTCCATCCTTTTAGCAAAATCTGCCCCTCCACATTTCTCCACTTAATGCCATACCTACCCTTCACCTCTGTTCCCTTCACCAACATGACCATTGAAGTCTGCTCCTATCACCAACCTTTCATGTCTAGCTATACACTCCACTACTCTATCTAACTCACTCCAAAATCTTTCCTTTTCCTCCATCTCACAACCTACTTGTGGAGCATAAGCACTGATAATATTTCTTATCACACCCTCAACTCCCAGCCTCATGTTCATCATCCTATTAGAAACTTTCTTCACCTCCACCACACTCTCAATGTACTCTTTCTTCAGGAATACACCTACACCATTTGTAGTTACTACATTATGATAAAGTTTAAATCCACCTCAGAGGTTCCTGGAATAATTCCCTGGTCTCCTCAACCCACATCACATCCACCTTTCTTCACTCCATCATGTCAGCTAACTCTCTCACTTTAACAGTCATAGTACCAACATTTAAAGCACACACCCTAACCTCCATTTTCCTCCACTTCTCCTTCCCCTGCCATCTCTGTAGACACCTTTCTCCTCCTTTGGCCAACACTAGCCCAATTTCCAGCGGTACCCTGTTGGCTAATGGTACCTGTTGTTGCTAACCCGTGCCTTGACTGGCCGTATGAAATTCATGTTTGTGATTCGCATATTTGAATTGGTGCATTTTACGCTGGATGCCCTTCCTAAGGCAACCCTCCCCATTTATCCCGGCTTGAGACCGGCACTAAGAACATGTGCAACCCTTGTGCAACCCTAATGGCTGAGTTCTATTAAAGTCTAAAATAATTAAATAAATAAAAAAATAATTGTGTAATGTTAGTTACATACTAGCCTTCAACCAACACAAACTACCAGAAAGAATCCAAATTGGATATCTAAGTGTAACTGTCGACAAATTTATTCCAAACCCTCTGAGATGTTTCACTTGTCAGAAATGTGGTGAAGAAGGAAATGGACTGCAAAATGCTGCAACTGCTCTGGAGAACATGCAGCTTCATTAAAAAATTGCCCTGCCTGGATAAATGAAAAAGAGATACAATAAATAAAGACGACTAAGAAAATAAGCTACCCAGAAGCATGTAAGCAAGTGGAGAGCATTTCCTTTATCTCCACTAATACCAAACCTTTCACCTTAGTTGCAAAACTCGTAAAGAAAACAGTTGAGTGCCAAACAGATTTCACATGGGTAGTAAACGCCAAACCACAACTACTCTACAGTATCAAAGAGCAACCAAGAGCATAACGGAAAGCAGCCAAAAACTCAAACATTAACCCCCTACAATTCCAAAACAATTTTTACCAACAAATCACACTCAAGCACCCATAGCGACCTTCTGATAGATAATAATGTTAGCAGTAGCAGTCTGGCTAACCCTCCACAAAGGCGCAAAGTCGTAACCCTAGGTTCCGCCTAGATACCACCTTGTGCACTGATCACACTACAAGACCTGGACAAGTTAACCAGCCAATGGCAAGAAACTTGAGGAACTCATCACCAAAACACCTTATTATATGGAACAATGGCTCTCATACCTATCTACATCCAGCAAATGGAACCTACTCTGCAATTGACCTATCCTACTAGTAGACGACTTCTGTAAAGTCTGGGATGAACTCTGTGAAGTGACTATTTAACTATAATAATGACCTCCACAAGCACAAACTTTCCAAAAAGAACTTAAAAATGGAAATTCGGCAAAGCAAACTGGGATGCCTTCCAAAACCTCTGCAATGCAGTCAGATGCCCCTACCTGATCTGGACCCCATTTATTTTTTTACAAAAACACTAAACTCAATTGCAGAAAAAAACTATTTTGAAAACTTCAGCAAACCCCCATTGCAAACCTAACCCATGGTTTGATGATAATTGTAAAAAGGTAATCCAGGTCGGAAAGAAAGCAGAAAGGCATTTAAACACCAGAAACACTAGAAAACCTCATTAACCCATCCATTAGGGTTGCACAAGCCAGTGCATTCTTAGTGCCGGTCCCAAGCCCAGATAAATGGGGAGGGTTGTGTTAGGAA
>JAOTRA010000023.1:2773137-2790113 GCA_026260255.1 Pseudolaguvia tuberculata
ATGAATGATTATTTATTGATAGGATTGATATACATGCTGATATTATGTTAAATGACCTAAAATGGTCATGAAAATGACAACATTTGTCATGCATCACTACATCTGCCTTTGGGGGCAAGATGTTCACTAAGTCATTGAAGTGTTTAACAAGCAGACATCCAGACCATTTCACTGAGATTAGACAGACTTTAGGACATACAGAATGTGGTATGGCAGTCATTGGATTATAGGTAAAACATGCTCCTGTTTCCCCAAGGACGTTCAGACAGATGTTTTGGTCAGATTTCTCTTCCATACTGTCAAAAATTGTTATATGTGACATAAATACACAGGTTATAAATATCAGTTTGGAGGACTGGAAACATAATATTATAGATCTTCTAGATGAATAGTTTTAGAAGCTAGAAATACACCATAGATTATCTTTTTCTTTACTTTTATCAATAGATAATGCATGTAATTTCTGGACTTTAGTATAAAAATGTATTTGGCGTTAGTAATTTGATTCCTGCAAGTGTGTATATGTGTATATTCAGTCTTCCACATACAAATACACACATACACATACCCAAAGTGCAAAAAGGAAAAGGCAAACAGTTCTGAAATGTTTATGCGCTGATATATTTACTGATTAGATTGTTTACAATCTGTCTTTTTGGTTTGTCAGACTCGCGTAGACAAATTCATCTCTCACACTTCATAATGAATCTAAAGATGTGAGTCAAACAAATCCAAATTAGAAGATGTTCAGACAAACATCTCTCCCAGACAATGTCAGCATTATTAGTTAATAGAATTTGGTATAAATAAAGAAACAGTATCAGGTTTATGTTCATTTATGTTATACATGCAAAAGCTATATTTGGTCTGAATAAATGTTGATAGGTCAATGGAATCATTACATTTACTTTACCATACAAATTTATCTAATTCTGGATAGCTATTTTAAAAATAATAATCTAATCCAATTTATAGTTTTACAGGTTTGTTTCACTAAATGTAAAAATGTAATGTAAAAATGTAATGGGTAGAACATGAAACATCAATTATGACAATATTTTGTTTACTTGCAGGTGATTGCTTATTGGATCAGCCAGAGAAACCATTGACGCTACCTGACATTCTTCCTGGAGCATCATATGGTTTAGGAAAACAGTGTGAGCTTTCATTTGGCACTGGTTCCCAGCCATGTCCACTAATGCAGGCACCGTGTCAGAGGCTATGGTGCACAGGCAAGACCCGTGGCCAGCCTGTCTGTCAGACACGTCACTTTCCCTGGGCAGACGGCACAGCATGTGGAGAGGGCTTGGTGTGTATGCGTGGGGTTTGCATAGAGACATACGAGATCACAAGGCCAAGGGTGAGTCAAGGTTGGCAGTGATGGTGCTTGAACCCATCCTGCCCATATCATATTAATTTTTTATTCTGGTGACTGGTGAAAATGGCTATAGCATAGGTTTTACATTATTTAAAGTGGTATCTCAAATGATTAAGGCTCTGCATAATAGCTTCTTCTGTCCAGGGCCACTATGTCATTGTTGAAACCTCAAAGTGGTATGTAAAGAGAATTTTATTGTGTAGTGATTGTAGATGTGTGACAAAGACTTACTAAATGTAATCAGTGGAATTTCATGGGAATCGAGACATTGTGGTCCTGGAAGATGAATTTAAATAAAATGTTTCAATCTAATTAGGAATGATAGACTCTGGAAATTTCTATAGCGGTTTTCATTGGTCAATCAATGACGCGCAACCAATCACAGTTCACAAAAAAAAATTTATAGTTTAACTCTAACTATGTACAAAATACAAGAGGAGGCCAGATTGAACAGTTATGTAACCTGACAGAGTTCAAACAGCAAAATGATTATTTAATAATTAAATAAAATTAAAAAAATACAGATGCTGAAGACAGATTGCAATAAATGTTGCTTAAAAAGGAGAAGGATAACAAAGTATGTGTCTATTAAGTAAACACTGCATAACCAAAAGTGTATAGAAACCAAACTGTCAAATATATAAAACATATTACTGTTATAATAAACTCAAATGTTGTGGTGTGGCATGGCACTCTATTATAGAGGAGTTTTGGGTTATTCAGCAACAGGAAAATTAATTTTACTGTATTATTTAAATATTCACTTTAGGAAGGCCTGGGGCTCAGTAGGTCTTTCACTCCTGCCATGGCAAATCATAGATTTATGAAGCAAAATTTGTCAAACAAGCATTTTCATGCTTTAACATGTTTTAGCATCTCAGTTCCAGTAAAAGCAAATTGTAATACTACAATTTACAGTGACTACAAATCTAGCTCTGTGTTCTTCTGACTCTGTTGCAACTGTTGGAAATGGCACACTTGTGTTATAAACATCTGTCCATATAGTTTTAGTCATGTGGTAGATTTAATATAATAAAATGTAAGAAATCTGGTGAAATCAGCTGGGTGACACACAACATAAGTAACATTATACATTACAATATTAAACAATATTTTTATAGCCAGGAAAAGGCCAATTAACGATAACTTTAATGTTGAAATAATTGTTATAGTGAAAGACATACCTTTTAAACCTTACTACTTCACATATTATCAACATTACTTTTTGTTCATTAATTTCTGACACAAATTTGAGTAGTTCTCATTACTTTTCTAACCAAATTAATTCATTAAATAAATTTTGCACTATTCTTTTTCATATGTAAACAGCTGAATCACAGTGTCTGCATGTCTATGATTACTTTTAAATAATAATTTATTATTGTATCTAAAAAGATTTGTACACATTTCTTTTATGAACGTTTATACAAAAATATTTGGCTGAATTGACTGTTTCACACAATGGACACATTATTAAATTTAACTTAGAACTGAAATAGTATTTTAAATTATAGTTCATTAGATATATATAGTGTAACATTCATGATTCCAGTCAACCATCTTACTTTATATTACACTTTTATGGACAGTGCGAAATTACACATCTTACCTTATACCATGTGTGCCAGGGTGGCACAACCGCCCCACAACAAGATGGTCTAGGGTTCAATTCCTGGGTCGGGTATCTTTCTGTGAGGAGTTTGCATTTTCTCCCTGTGCTTGTGTGGGTTTCCTCTGGGTAAATCCATTACAAAAGCATGCCCATTAGGTTAATTAGTGATTCTAAATTGCCCATAGAAGTAAATGTGTGTGTGAGTGGCTGTTTGTCTATCTTTACCCTGCAATGGACTGGTGGCCTGTCCAGGGTGTACTCCTGCCTTTTGCCCTACGTGTGCTGGGAGAGGCTCCAGCAAACCCCTTTAAGCGAATTACGAATTACGGAATACGTGGGTAAGAAGATGAATGATTGAATGAATGAATAAATGAATGAATGACCTTATACTGTATTTTTATTATAGCTCACACACTTTCTCTTTTTCTTTTTTCTCTCTATAGGTGGATGGAAAGTGGGGTAAATGGGGAACATTTGGTCCTTGCTCCAGGACATGTGGTGGTGGAGTACAGCTGGCAAAGAGAGAGTGCAATAATCCAGTGCCAGACAATGGGGGAAAATACTGCCAAGGAGTGAGGGTAAAGTACCGGTCTTGTAACCTCACTCCATGTCCAGAGACAGGTAAAGGCATTTGTGCATCTTTAAAATAAATCTGTTGCTAAATATTGACTGCCTGTAAAACACATGATTAGTGATTAGCTATTTGAGACAAGAGAACTTAAATTAGACATATTTAATTATGGAATTCAGTTGAACTGAATGTGGCATATTTCTAGAAAGAGCCTTCTTCATTTTGTATGTGTGTTTATACAGGAAAGAGTTACAGAGAAGAGCAGTGTGAGGCTTTTAATGGCTTCAGTCTGAACACCAACCGCCTCACACCCTCTGTGGTGTGGGTCCCTAAATATTCAGGCGTATCTGCTAAAGACCAGTGTAAACTGATATGCAGGGCTAATGGGACAGGCTACTTCTATGTCCTTGCGCCCAAGGTGAGCAAATTGGCTAATAATTCTTTTTGAATACTTAACATTATCTGCCTGATATGGGTACGGCTAGAAAGCTTAAAAGATGTACGACTCTGGATGGCAGTCCGAGAACAAATAAAAATTAATCCTAGATATCAGATAAAAATCTGAAAATGAACCCATTTTTTCAAGAACCATTTTTTCAGTGTTGCAGATTTTTCAGTTATGCATTCAATAAGACACAATTATTCTCAAGAAGCATAAATCACTATGTCCAAGAGATCAGAATTGTTTTTACCATATTTGCTTTTGTATTTTGCTGTGCAGGTTGTGGATGGAACTCCATGTTCTCCTGACTCTTCAGGTGTCTGTGTTCAGGGCAAATGTAGCAAAGCAGGCTGTGACAGTAAACTGGGATCCAACAAGAAGTTTGACAAATGTGGCACATGTGGTGGAGACAATAAAAGCTGCAAGAGGATTTCGGGCCTTTTTACAAAACCTATGTAAGTTCTTTAAGAAATGATTTGTAGATCTTTGTATCCTGCATTCCAGTCATTTTACTTAACATTCTATGGATGGTAATCATGATTCTGTCGAAACAGGCTAAACTTACATACACCCAGGTGTTAAATTGGAGCACAGTCACATAGACTTACCCTGCTTTCATTCTTACTATTATATATAGTCTTGTTTAATTACAGTTTCTGCACACATCTATGATGTATAGTCCAGAACATGAGATTTTATAAGTTCACTTCTCACTAATGTGAATGCTACTGGCTTCAATGCCTTACAATACACTATACAAGAATACCGATGTATCTGCAATAACAGATAATACATTACAATTTTTAATACACCTACCTACTTACCTACCTACCTAAAGTAATCAGCATTTGATGTGGAAAAGAGTGAAAAAAATGGTTCCTATTTTGGTAGTAGGACCATTTTGATAAATGAATTTCATCGACTTCTTTAAATGCTAAATAATTACTAATATACATACAATTTAATTTCATATACCATATTTAGTCTCACTCTTACTAGAAATAAAATGAAAGGTGAAACATTTAAGTTTAGTTCTAGTTCATCCCAATTTTATTCAGATTGAGGGACTGTAGGAGACATTTTCTCACTACAACCATAATGTACTTATGGAGCATTGTGTACAGGAGCATAAGCATCAAGGTATTTATTCCAATGAAGGGATATTTTAATTCCACAACATATAAAGACATCCCCTGCAAGTGTTTGCTTCCAAATGAGATGTTTCCACCATTCAGCCGTATAGTGTAATCTAATTAATTAATCTAATTAAGGCATAGGTTTTTCTTTATTTTTTTTTGTGGCTTTAAAGTAATTTCAAAATCTGTGTCTGCAATGTTGATAAACAGGACTGTTGCCAGTATTCATGGTAAAGTTAAATATTTAATTAAAATGAATAGTTAAAACCTAACTACGCAGATGTCTGCCACCACAGTGTTTGCACAGAAATTCTATAAACAGAGTTGAAGTGTTGAAGTGTGTCTGTTCAATTATATGGGTTCTTGACCTTGAACCTATGGCCATATTTCTTGCATGATATTGGCTTGGGGATGGTAAAAAGTAGTCGAATTAGTCAGTTTAACTACAATATGGCTTTAAATACGCTTAAAAACCTACAGAAAAGACAATTTAGAACCAATAATAGTAAAACCCACTTATTTGCTTTTAATATCTTTTAATATGAAAGAGATGTTATCTGAGGACACTAGTTTTCCACAAGAAGATACTGCTTTTACACAAAGTGATATGTTATATATGTGCTATATAACCAATAATTCCAAGGCATCCTAAACCTAAAACTATTGACACAATACAGAGGACACACACATGTCTAGAATACTTTTGGTTTCCCTTGACTAGAATTAGTGATGAAAGCATGAAAGCTTGGTAGCTTTAGTATTAAATAATAAGAATTGTATTTTCTTATACCTGTCTTTTCCTGTAGTCATGGATACAACTTTATCGTCATGCTTCCAGTTGGTGCTTCAAACATTGACATTCGTCAGCGTGGCTATAAGGGAATGGAAAACGATGACAACTACCTGGCTGTCAAAAACAGCCGAGGCGAATACATTCTTAATGGTAACTACATAGTATCAGCAGTGGAGCGGGACATCCTTGTGCGCGGCAGTCTGTTGCGCTACAGTGGCACTAGTGGACAATCAGAGACACTGCAGGCTGTAAGACCACTGAGGGAAACTCTAACAGTGGAAGTGCTGTCTGTGGGCCACTTAACACCTCCACGCATCCGGTATTCTTTCTATATTAAAAAAGAAACCAAGGAGGACAAGGTACTGAAGAAGGAGGACAGGACTCTGGCAGAAAACAGCATTCTTGTTGAGGAAGGTGTGCTTGGTAAAGAAGCTGATCCCCTCAATAAAAAGATTCCATCTCCCTACGTCAAGGAGGCTCCACCACCTGGGAAGTGGGTAGCTACTGTGTGGGAGGAATGTTCAGTGACTTGTGGAAATGGCCTCCAAAGGAGACTAGTACAGTGTCTAAGAGGAGAGGGCACTCCTGGGACAGACTGTGCTCCAGATAAAAGGCCCAGTGCATTGCGGGCTTGTGGTGACCCATGTCCAATGTGGAATATAGGTGAGTGGTCTGCCTGTTCCAAAACTTGTGGCAAAGGGTTTAAAAGGCGCATACTGCGCTGTACCACCGAAATGGGCATGGTGCTTCCCAGAGATCACTGTGTGAGAATGAAGAAGCCACAGGAGCTAGACTTTTGTTCATTAAAACCTTGCTAATGGTTTAGTTTTTCCTACAGTACTTCACCCTTTATGTTAATTCCTTTTATGGACTTGCTAGACAATATACGCAACAACTGAAAAACAGTTAAAAATTAAACGATCCAGAACCTGTTTTGTTCTGGTGCATCTTTTGTTTTTTTTGCATGCAAAAGGGGAAAAAACTGTTATCAATGCAACCTTTTTGTTTGTCATAAAAGCGGACCTAAATGTCAAATATTTTTTGGTCAAAAAAGAAACATCCCACATAATGAAAAAAGTAGCACAGAAATTGCCCATGTACTGCATATCCAACTCAAATCCCTTGTGTTAATGCTTCAAGATGTTCCAGATTAGATTCGGTTCAAGTTTTATATAAACGCTGAAGTAGTAGTTTGATGCTTTAATAATTTTCAATTGATGATATCATTATTATAGCAAGGCGGCGCGGTGGCGTAGTGGATAGCACAGTCGCCTCACAACAAGAAGGTCCTGGCTTCGAATCCCAGCCAGAATCTTTCTGTGCGGAGTTTGCATGTTCTCCCCGTGCTTGCGTGGGTTTCCTCCGGGTGCTCTGGTTTCCTCCCACAGTCCAAAAACATGTAGATTAGGTGGATTGGTGATTGTAAATTGTCCATAGGAGTGAATGTGTGTGTGAAAGGTTGTTTGTCTATGTGTTGCCCTGAGATGGACTGGCGACCCGTCCAGGGTGTACCCTCTGTCTTTCGCCCTATGTGTGCTGGGATAGGCGCAGCAGACCTCCGTGACCCTGGATTCGAGAATAAATGAATGAATGAATTATTATAGCATTATTCTTGTTGCCTATTGTTTGAATATATATCAATACCAATTCCAAAGGCTGGAGGAGCTGTGGCATTGCCAAGTATTACATAGATATATAAAAACTAAAAAAGGATCCCAACTATCTTACTTTAAGCATATTAATCTCCTAAATCCCATGAATAGGTCATCTATTTATGTATAATTTAGGGTAAGGCAGTTAACCTGTAAAGTCCGGCCCTGTTTATTTTGCAAATTGTGCCTCTAAAACAAGCTCTCGATTAGTCATTAAATATCTTATTAGTTCTAATTCTATTTGTCCAGTTTTAATGACCGAGGTACAGCTGCTATAATATAGCCCTGTCTGGTACAGTAACTAAGTTATTATAGTAGCAATGAGTTTTAATGGTTTATGACAAAAGACCTGTTTTTGTGCCAAATGCCAACCTTGTAAACTGTCTTTTGTACACAGCGTAAGTTCTTATGTCAGATACAGTAAAAAGATAACAGATGTGTGTGAAATTCCTTGATTGAAATATGCATATATTCCATCTATAAGATGGTTTATACATGGTGTAAAATGTTTTATCCATTTTTTATGTCTTTTGCACTGTAGTACAGCAAAAGAGTTCAACATCAAGGGCTGCCTTGTATACTATGTATACATTCATAAAGCTGTGCACAAATAAATACTGTAAATACCTTTTTATGTATTTTTTTAAGCTGGCATTTTGAATTTTCATGACTTTAAGATATTTATTCCAAATAAACCACATACTAATGAGATGATTTATTACTCCTATTATTGCTACCTATGTGTTTTGCTTGATTTTCTTGTGTGAAATATACTTACACTATGGGCAGAAGCTGTTACTGGGTATACATGAGTCTTAGCTAATGTATTCTTCAGTATGTAGGCCTTTCTTTCACCATGAACAATTTATTATAAGCCATGTGCTGAATTTTTTTTAAATAATTTTCATTTAAGTTTCTTTCAATATAACCAAGAATCAAGAACTGACAATGTACAAATCTTAGAAAGGAAGGAACAGTGATGGATAGTTAAAAATCATGTGAACTGAATAAACCATAGACTGCACCAGCATAAACCATAAGTCCCAGACCTTAGAAAGCTACAAGGTTGTGGGTTATAGACTATTATAGTAATTGTATAGTAATTATGGTATAGATATATAGCCATAGGGGGAAAGACATTTTTGTTTAAAATTGGTTAAAACTTTAATTTATTCAAATTGCACGTCCAGCTCAGTTGCCAAAATTACTTATATCAGCAGCTACATTTAGGAGTGGAACAGAATAATAGAAAATATTCTGTTTTTCAATGCTTATCTTACTTAATAGTAGTCCTCTGTGTTTGCTTAGTTCATGTATTTTTGCAATCATTGTGGGGGTTATCAACCAGTATAATTGTCACTGAAAACATTTGTGCAGATGCTCCTAATTGTAAACGAATTATTAATTAAATTTTTTAAGGGCAACAATGAATCCAGAACATCCAACTATATATCAGAAACACACCTTAAATGTCTGCTGTAAATATCCAAAATATCTTTTAAGGAGGCGAAAGATGCAATATATTATTTACTTTACACTATAATTTACTAGACTATAGCTATAAAAGTTAACTTGCTTTGTGACAGATAGGGTACCAATTACACTCACCCATTTGAGAACACAAATCTTAAAACCATAAGACTTTTACAAAACACAAATACCCATTGAAAATGGCTTCTAACCATTAGTATCTCGAAGCTTCTGACTGATTGTACACAGCTCGGCAGTCAGTAGGGCAGATGAAGCTGGAAAAGGACAGAAACTCAACATGAATTGCCCAACCCTGCTAATGACTGTGAAACCTCTTAAGATGTTGAAGGACTGAAGCACTAGTGGTGTTTACCTTCAAATTTCCCTTATAACGTCAGTTTTTATCATCTGCCATGTCATATCATATCATATCATATCATATCATATATCATATCATTGGTTTGTTTTTTTTAATACCATGTTAGCTTCAGTGACTATTTTATGGTAAAAGTTAGAATGTAGTTAGATAAAAGTGTTGCTCAATAGATCAGGCTACACTGGTAACTGAGTATGTTGTTGGCAAAAGCATTTTCTAAAAGCTTTTTCAGGTTCATAGCTATTAAGAAATGTAAAATTCTGTATGGTGGAACTGTCTTAAAAATAATTTCTAGAGTGTTTTCTGAATAAAATTTCTACCTTATAGTGCTTAAGGGTAGTGGAGTAAAATGTGTTTTATTGATGTAGGTGTTTTGCAGGCTAGTGGTGGGTCTTCCCATTTTAACAAATAGGCATGGGTGAGACTGTTGTGGCCAATACGGCACCTTGTGTACACGGTTTGGTCAAGTCTACTTGAAAAAATGAGGAAGTTGTTTCTTGTGGATGGTAGGGTTAATTTCATATAACTTGTTATGGGGGTACTTGATGTAGGATTTCAGCAAAGCTACTTTTTTTAACAGGAGGGAAAGTAGGGAACTACAGTTAATATATGTCATATTTTTTCCAAAAGTAATTTAGCTACAATCTCAGGACCAGTATTTCTGGGTTTCAAATCAATGGCTATATTTCATACAATGTGCAGAACTTACTTACTCTTACTTGCACATTCATCTAATTTGATTATGATATTGGTAGATGACCTCTGGAGGCATGTGGAAAATACCTCACCACAAAATACAACAATACACTACCAAAAGCAAATCTTAAACCAAAAATGTTCGTTTTTAACAATGCATTATTTGCTTGGGTTCTGATCTTACTTTCTGTGCATATAGTACAATGTAATAGTCTAAAACATGGTTTGATTATGCTCTTTTACATTGTGGTTTATGATGGCACACTAATAAAGTTTTATATGGATGAAGGATTTAGTAAAATAAACCAACAAGCCAGAAAGCATAATTACTCCCACCTATTAAGAAACCTCAATACAAACTGAAGCAATTCAACAAGCATCACAAAGTCCAGCTCAGTTTCGCTGACTATCATATGATCTTGTTCTTGGGATTTCCAGCATCATGTTTTCTTTTAGCCTAGCAACATGGCGGACCTGCAGGAAAATCCCTTGGCAAAGAATCACAACCCCACTTTGAAACTTTACATGTGTGGTCTGCAAGAAAAGGAAAATGGAGCAAAACATGTATCTTGTACCATATACATCATCTACATGACTCTTCATCTGGGTCTGGATTACTATGCAAAATATAGAAATATTTTCTACAAAGGTGGTCTGTAAATGAAATTAGTTTAAATAAATAATCCAAGTTTAGAGATGATTGATTTCATTTGCTTGCAAAAGTAGTTATATATGGCGTCTTGATGGCTTGGCTGGAAATTTTGAAAATTCTGAAACGTAAACTGTGTTTTTCACTTACTTAACACTTTTTCAATAAGCTTCTTGTTTATGGTTGATTGGTCATATAATTATTTTCTGTTCTCTTAAGTTTGGTTTTTCACACATTTGTGGTTTATTAAAGAATGTGAAACTTTCTTTTCATAGATGCTTTCTGAGACGTGAAAGGCTTAAAACAAATGTGCATTATTTTATTTACTATCTTTCTTTGTTTAATGAAGAAAAATGTCTTCCATCAGAAAACTATGAGTCAAGACTGGCTATAAAAGGGATCTCTCGGAGAGGTTGAGCTTTGACATTTCAAATGTGAAATTTCAAAAGCTTTGCAAAACTGATTATATACAGTACATAATATTGTCAATATAATGTGCGTAAATGAAGATCTTTGTTGTATGTGATCTTCAGGCCCTCAGACAACATTGGCATTACTAAATGGGCCCAGAAATAGTTGCAGAAACCATGGTAAGCATTTTAAATGGACTGATTCAAAGTGGAAAAGTGTTCTATGGTCAGAGGAATAAAAATTTGACATTCTTGACATCCAGGTTAAAGAGGGGGGAGACCTTCCAGTGTGTGCAGCATGCAGTTTTAAAAGACAGCATCTGATGGCATAAGGGTTGCACTTTTTGGTAGGCACTATGAATACTGAAAGGTAAATAAAGGTTTTAGAGCAACATATGCTCCTCTCCAGATGATGCCTATTTCAGGGAAGTAGATGATATTTTTGTGTATTTTATCAGGACAATGCAAAACTACATACTGCAGCTATAACAAAAGAATGGCTTAGAAAAGTCTGGATGCTTATTTACCAAATGACAATGCCAAAACTCCAGACACATAGAACTTAAATGCGCAGATGTATTCAAATTGTCTTTTAATGAAGAGGAGATATTACACCATAATAAACATGCCCAGTCCCAACTATTTTAGAACCTGTGGTAGGCATCAAATTTGTAATTAACTTTTTCTGTGCATAACAGCCTATGAGTATTTGTTTATGAGTGTTGTATGTTTATTTTTATGTATATGTTTCATAATGTATTTTCAAAGTGTTTTTAAAAACATACCATCTGTTTGGGAATTGCAAATTGCAACAAATACCACAAAAAGAACATTCTGTAAAACAATGCCCAATAAAACACTATGCTTTATTGTTATTTTAATGTTAAGAGGCCAATAACTTTAAAAACATATTCTGTCCTTTTTCAGACTTGTTGTACACTAGTGTTTTGTATCCATAACACTGTGATCATGCATCGTTGCTAAATCTATGAGCATGACAGACATTACATATATTTTGCTAGAATTGAGAATGGTAGATGAGCCTGGCGTATCCATAAGAGAGTTCTCCCCTTTCAATCCAGGGGGTTGAGGGATCAAGGATGAGACTTGTAGAACTCACATTGGGGTAGAGTATGTCCTCTGTGGGAACCCATGGCACTGGGACATCATAATTTCCTTTACAGAATATGTTGTTTTATCCTCCATCATTATCAATAGAAATGGTTTGTCTGCCCAAGCTCTGTGAAACCATAGAGAATGGATGTGTGATAGGGTTTAAACAAGGAAATTTTGAAAGCTTTGGTTACGGGAAGTAGACTTCACACACAGGAGTATTAGAACTAAAACAGTTTAGGAGTGAGGAGACACAAACAAAAAATGTAAGTTCAGTGTACTGAGAGTTATTTGGTTGAACAAAAAAAGAAAGAGCAAGAAATTATATAATCAAGGGTGGCAGATGAATAAAGAAGATTCATTCATTCATTTTCTTACCCGCTTATTCCCTAATTCGGGGTCACAGAGGTCTGCTAATGCTTATCCCAGCACACATAGGGCAAGAGGGAGGGGTACACCCTGGATGGGTCACCAGTCCATCTCAGGGCAACACATAGACAAACAACCATTCACATACATGGTACCATTCACACAAATTATTCTATGGACAATTTAGAACCACCAATCGACCTAATCTACATGTTTTTGGATTGTGGGAAGAAACCAGAGTACCCGGAGGAAACCCACGCAAGCGTGGAGAGAACAAGCAAACTCCCCGGGAATCGAACCCAGGATCTTCTTGTTGTTAGGCAAACGCCACCTTGGTGGCAGAGTTCATAGTAGTATTTCGAACAGACTTAAGAGATGCGGGGGGAAAGGCGATTGAAGATCTCTAGAGAAAAACCTAGGAGAAACAGGAGTCTTTTGGGGAACCACAAGGCATTCTTCCACAAGGGAGACCAGACTGAGTGCCTGACTGCAATGGGACTAGCGTAGGACGAGTGATGGGGAAACAAGTGACAGGTGTGTGTGTGTGTGTGTGTGTGATATTCGCAGGAGTGAAAACGGTGGATGGTTCTGTTTGTGGAAGTTAACAATAGTGACTGACTTTAAGTGCAAATTGTATGCAACTATACATGCACAATAGCAGAATAGATAGTCTTGTAGTTTGTCTTGACTACCTGTTTCAATTTGTAATGGCTAAGGCAAAGAAGTAGAAAGCTGGAAGGATTAAGGATGGAGACAGTGCAGAGGAGTCCTGATGATTTTCTCAGCAAATGCTTGTAGTCCCTCACCATATTTTAACCTTTAACTTTTATTTGTACATAACTTTGATGCCCAAAGAAACAGGACAGTCTGTGTTCTGCCTGTTAGGAAGTCCAGGAACCAGTGCAGAGTGTAGGGGTAGTCATATTGTAAAAACTTTGTCTTGGTGTATTAATACTGTACCCTGATTCCTTACAGAAGTTAACTAAACTAAACCAGGTCTTAATTAGAGTTTTGCTGTTCTGTGTGTTCCTATTGTGTTGCTATTATCTTTTTAGCAAACTTTTTTAATATGCTATGGAAAAACAGGTCAGTAAAACAAAGCTGTGGTATGCGGGTCAGGGAAAGAGGAAAGATGATGTTACACTTTAACAAGACCACAGAGAACTTGAGCTACGAAAGCATGAGGGGAAATGTCTGTAAAATTGGTCACTGTTTACCTAATAAAAGTAAAGCAAGAAATTATGGTGTGAATTTTAGAGATAGAGGCACAGATCAAGAGGTAAAATATGAATTTAAATTTTTGCTTTTTTGAGACATTTATTTATATAGACTGTTGTAGATGACTGAAAACTTCTCCACTAAAACAACTAAGCCACTGGTGCCCACTCTAAAAAAGGGAAAGATAAAAGAAAATAGAATAAAGCCATATTTGTTGCTGAGTTATAGTGGCACTGAAGAAAATTACTTTCAGCTTACTTTCAGGGATGAGGGGGATTTTCAGCTGAGGGTCACTGGGTCTTTAAATTAAATCTTTAGTATCCTTTGCATTTTAAATTTGTGAAATACTTCACACACCCCTCAGTCCTTACCCTCTTGACATTTGGAAAAAAGGTATAGTTGGCTGCACTAAATGTTATAGGAATTTTTTTTTCACTAGATTTAAAAGATCAGACGTGGTCTGGCATAACAACACCCCTGTGCACACAGTAAACTTCATTAATACAATGTTTCCCAAGGATGGAACTGAACGACTGTCCTTCATAGGGCTGTTTCTTCAACTTATTTATGTTGAATAAACTCATTGTGTCTAAAGTCACTAAAGTTGTTGCTGATGGCTTAGCAAAAGATCCATCAGATCTATTTAAACTGAAATTTTTAACATTTTTATTTACATTTAAAGCATTTGGCAGGCACCCTTATTCAAATAAACTTGGATTAGTAACAGCTGATGGTTTAGTGGCCCAGCAGTGGCACTTATGTGGTCCTTTGGCGCAGTGGTGGTTCAAATAGTTAAGGTGCCGAGTTGTTGATTGGGAGACTAGGAAGACTTGGGTTCAAGCCCCACCACTGCCAAGGAAAACCTGGGCTCAATTTCGCCACTGTTGGGTCTTTGAGCAAGACCCTTAACCCAGGGGCGATGTACAATAGCTGACCCTGTGCTCTGACCCCAACTTACTAAGATGGGATATGCAAAGAAATACATTTCACTATATGTTGTACTCTGTATAATCATGTATGTGACAACATAAAATAAACTGTAATTATCTGCCCTCATCTGCAGCCACACAAAGAGAACAAAAATAAAATTTTACGGGTTTAGTGGTTCGGAAGATGATACATGATAAACAACAACATTTGTGTTAATAAATTCAGCAGGCCAGCTGCTCTTGCTAGCCATTAAAAAAAATTCTCTGAAATTTTTCAGCTGTCAGTTTGTAGGCTTGCTTTTGGGGTTTTTCCCAGGATCACATAATCTCTATGCAGATTGTGGGTTCAGACAGCCTGAGTTTTGGCCACAAAGCCTAAAAATGTATTACATGGGGAAAAAACCTCTTGAAGAAGGAAAGAAACGTTTTTCAGAGCTGGTGTTTGATACATGGAGGGGATTGGGTTGCATGGGTTAGGTTGTCTATCCAGCAACATTAGCACCACTCAAAATATACAACAATGCTGTCCTTCTGCAAGATTCACACCATAATTTTGTTGACTGTGTAGCAGATCGGAGGCTGCCCAAGGCCAGGACAACAGTTTAGCCTCACACCACTAACATCTACTGGTTTCAAAACCAGTAGGACAATTCATCAAAAAGATGTTACCGTATTTTCTGGCCTATAAGCCGCTACTTTATTCCTAGGTGCGCAACCATGCCTAGGAATAAAGTAGACTACGCTACTTTTTCTTTAGCAGATAGAACACACGCGACAAATTACTACCTGGTAATTATTTTCAAATTCTCGCCCCTTTATAATGGAAACCACACAAAGTGACAAGTGGTGAGAAATGTTTCACAAAAACTGGACCGCATGCAAAAAGTATCCGTTTCTGATATCTGTCAGTGGATCCTAACAGCGTGGAGTGCTGTGGAAGAATCCACTATCACCAACGGGTTCCGCAAAGAGAACGGTGCACCTTTAGAGCGAACTCCACCGGAGGATGACAGTGACACGGAGAGCGGTAAATAAATACCGGATATTTTTTCTTGGTTTGGTGTTTGAGAGTTCCGTTTTAATCAGCAAAGTCTCTGCCGTGTTAAAAGGCACTGTTCGGAAAGAATCTGTTCAGGTACATAGATGTACATTTTCAGTACAAAATTCTTTGATACATGCAGTAAATATCAAATTTTTCAACATAGATATCTAAGGCTTATAGCCCGGTCTGGCTTGTACATCTTTTTTTCTTTCTTTTTTTTCAAAAAATAGAGCGGATGTGGCTTATATACAGATGCGCTCTTTAGTCCAGAAAAACACGGTAATTGTGCTACCGTCTTCACTTTTTTCACAAGATATTGACTGACCGGTGACACTGTGGCGTATTGGTTAGCACGGTCGGCTCACAACAAGAAGGTCCCAGGTTCGATTTGCCAAAAAATTTACATTAGGTTGATTGGTTATTCTAAATTGCTTATAGGAGTGAATGTGTGTGTGTGAGTGGTTGACTGTCTATTTGTGCACTGCGATGGACTGGCAAACTGGCAAAATACTGGGTGTACCCCTGCCTCGTGCCCTATATGTGCCGGGATAGGCTGGGAAAGCGGATAAGATGATGAATGATTGAATGAATGAATGATATTGACTGACTCCGGTGGGAATAAAACATTCTTGTTGTCTAGAAGAATAAAATTGCAATTAATTAAAGTGATGCAGAAAATATGTTACAAAACATACCTGTATGAATAGGTTCTAATTGGTCCTAAAAAGACAAAAATAAATGAATAAACAAATTAAAATAAAATTCAAATTATTTATTACATTTTTTATTAAATATACTAATATATATATTTTAATAACATTTGTGTATAAAAATAATTTTTAAACATTTCTGTATAAAAAAAATTAGAAGCTTGTATAATTTATTACGAAATTATAACTAATTCATATTATTTATTTTTCATTCATATTCATTTATTTTATCATAGATATTACCTAAAAATCATATAAATAAAATATTTTAAAATAGAAATAAAGCAAGTAAAAATGTATTCTATAAAATGTTACTGTTTTAAAATGTAGCTGTTGTGAGAACTATGCCCTTGGAGGACCGCCGGCAGAGGGCGCCCTCACCCGAGTTCTAGGCTTTCACTTCCTGCGGC